>CM029564.1:8093382-8586249 GCA_017309665.1 Coelopa frigida | reverse complement strand
AAATTTCCGGAAAATTTCATAATTCAGGCATTGTTTCATGGAAATCTTAAATGCTTCATATTCCGTAAATACGCGCTATTTCGCAAAAAGGACGTAATTCGTGACGACCCTAAATTTTCGAAAATTTTCAATTTCAGGCAATTTTTCATGAAAGTCTTAAATGCTTCATATCTCCGTAAATACGCGTTATTTCGCGAAAAGGACGTAAATTCGTGACGACCTCTAAATTTTCGAAAATTTCATAATTCAGGCAATTTTTCATGGAAATCTTAAATGCTTCATATCTCCGTAAATACGCGTTATTTCGCGAAAGGACGTAAATTCGTGACGACCTCTAAATTTTCGAAAATTTCATAATTCAGGCAATTTTTCATGGAAATCTTAAATGCTTCATATTTCCGTAAATACGCGCTATTTCGCAAAAAGGACGTTAATTCGTGACGACCTCTAAATTTTCGAAAATTTCATAATTCATGCAATTTTCATTGAAATCTTAAATGCTTCATATCTCCGTAAATACGCGTTATTTCGCGAAAAGGACGTAAATTCGTGACGACCTCTAAATTTTCGAAAATTTCATAATTCAGGCAATTTTTCATGGAAATCTTAAATGCTTCATATTCCGTAAATACGGCTATTTCGCAAAAAGGACGTAATTCGTGACGACCTCTAAATTTTCGAAAATTTCATAATTCAAGCAATTTTTCATGGAAATCTTAAATGCTTCATATCTCCGTAAATACGCGTTATTTCGCGAAAAGGACGTAAATTCGTGACGACCTCTAAATTTTCGAAAATTTCTTAATTCAGGCAATTTGTTATGGAAACCTTAAATGCTTCATATCTCCGTAAATACGCGTTATTTCGCGAAAAGGACGTAAATTCGTGACGACCTCTAAATTTCGAAAATTTCATAATTCAGGCAATTTGTTATGGAAACCTTAAATGCTTCATATCTCCGTAAATACGCGTTATTTCGCGAAAAGGACGTAAATTCGTGACGACCTCTAAATTTTCGAAAATTTCATAATTCAGGCAATTTTTCATGGAAATCTTAAATGCTTCATATCTCCGTAAATACGCGTTATTTCGCGAAAAGGACGTAAATTCGTGACGACCTCCAAATTTTCGAAAATTTCATAATTCAGGCAATTTTTCATGGAAATCTTAAATGCTTCATATCTCCGTAAATACGCGTTATTTCGCGAAAAGGACGTAAATTCGTGACGACCTCTAAATTTTCGAAAATTTCATAATACAGTAAAATTTTTATGGACATCTTAAACCTCCTGAGAGGCATTTAAATTTCCGTTTTAGTCGCTGAACCATACCCTGATGAAATATCAACTAAGAACTAAAAAAGAGAACAATTAATAAATGCTGTGCCTTTGCTCATATTGAGAGTGTTGTTCTCAGTATTCAACTACTCCCATGTCCTTAAACCTGCTGCTAAACTCTAGCTATTATTTATCAGTATCATATCATTATTATTATTGGAAATAAATATCCATGTTATTCTATATAATATGATTTTAAGGAAATGTATTGATTCGCGGTTATTAGCGGGTATTTCCTAGTTTGAAATATTTTTAAAAGTATTTGAAAAAACTTGTTATTCAAATATTCAAATTTAAAAAAATTTTAAATACGTTTGAAAGTAAAATATTTATTAAAAACACATTGAAAAAATCACAAATTTAACTAATATATATAATATATAAAAAACACACACACATGTGCATTAAAATTCCCTGATGGAAAATGCATGTAAAAGCGTTTAATTGTCGAATGTGTTTTTAATTGAGAAATGTTTCACGAAATTAAAAGCAGCCTCTCTCCCTCCCTCTCTGCTGCCACCGCATCTCGCATCTCGTGCCATATTTAGAACATGTTGTCCTTGTTGTTGGTACTTTAGTGACATTTGCTCCGCACAGACGTCAGCATGGCTATTTTACAAAAATGTCGCATAATTTATGTTTCAATTTCAATTTGAGTTTCAATTTCAAAGGAGATGCAACGAAACCAGAGGAGGAAAAGAAGAGAAACTTAATGCATTTGTCTCAGTGGGTCGAGTGTGTTGAGTGTCTTCAATTAGTCGCCAGCCACTCCCCCCTACCGCCCATCCGCGTCGGCCCCCTCTCTCCCCATTATATGTCGCTGCCTCGTGTCCCCACATTTGTCGAAGGCGGACGCGGCTGTTTCCCCAAGGGAGGCGCTGCAACAATTTCAGCTCCATTTCATTTTACGATTTCTTCACACACACACACAATATCCATCTGTCTGTCTGTCCATCCCTTCATTCATTCATCCATTCGTCTCTCTGTCTGTCTGTCTGTCTGTCTGTCGGTCGGTCGGTCGGTCTAATAGCGGATCCATTACATAGCCACAAGAAGCTCTTATTTATTTCGATGTCATCGCGATTCAGCTGCTGGAAGACATTTAACTTCGGACAAAACTAGAGTAGTGAAACTATTTCCCTCGTCATCTTCATTTCATCTTCATTCATCAGATCGCTTGCCATCGCCCGATATCGTCGAACCTGTTGTCATTATTCGAGAATTCAAGTGGAACAAGTGACAGGCGACGACGTCGAAATATTCGAAACATTCTCGAGGAGCATATTTAAAATGCTTTTAGTTTATGCTGAGTAAATAGAAATATTTAGAGAAATATATTGTTAATTTATATAGAGTCATAAACAATGATCCTATCGTAGGTCAACTTAACATACCTTACTTTTTGAAACTTTATATATTGTCTTTAAAATCTGCAGTTCTATCCCATATACAAAGTTGAAATTTTCTTTTAACAATTTATTTACTCGAATTATGGTATCGAAAGAATCACATCGTCATTAGTTTAATTAATCTATCATTTTGTACAATACACACTTCTCTCCCCCCACTTGCTCCGCCATCCCCACCAAAACCAATCCTCGCTCTTCGGCATGACAACTGTTCGCCGTCATCCACGTGCCCGCCTAATCCTTGCGACGAATTCGGGCTCGTGCCCGTGGTCCTCGGGGCCGGCGGCGTAACCCTGAACTCGAAAAGTACAAAATTTAATTTCATGCGTCAATGAACAGAGCCACCCGGTCCAGCCCCGCCTCCTACGCCTCCCCCTTTTGCTCATACCTCTTCATCATCAGAACGTTTGGTGGAGAATCGGAAAATCCACAAATGACTGGAGGTGCGGAGTCGCAGAGGAAGATGGGTTCCAGCTCGCTTATTTATCGATCGGCCCCTTTTTCTCTCCGTCTCCACTTTTATCGATCCGACTATCACTCGGTGTTGCCGTCAATTTGCACTTTCGTCTCCACTCCATCCTCCCATCTCTCTCTCTCTCTCTCTCTCTCTGCATCATCCACTTTACTCCGAAGGCGACTCGCTTCGGTCCTAAGTCCGGGGATTTGCCGGGATTTTCAAGGGTACCTTTCAAAAGAAAAAATAAATACACTTTTGTGGATTTTATGCTTCTTGTCTTCCGTGGCGCTTGGGTCGCGAGATCCATTTGGGGGTTCCACGCATTGGTCTCGTATATTTTCGGGGCGGGAAAAATCAAAGGAGGGAAAGATCGCGACGTGCTGATCTTTCGGCACGATTTATGACGATCCAGGATTACAGCTCGAGGCATGAATGATGAAGGAATCGAGGAGGACGAAGTGGGGCATTGGAAAAGTCACTGTGGGGTGGACTCATTGATACCGAGAAATGGAATTGATCAGCGGAGCTTTCAGGAGGATCATGGAATCGTCTTTCCAAACAATAAATTATTTCGTACTCTCTTGCTGTGGAGTGGGAGGAACGATCGAACAGTTGGTTCCTCGGATCCATTTTCGTCAGGGGTTGCTTGACGTTTCGACCACCGGATGGCGAATCACAGCAAACGTCAACGAAATCGTCAACAAGGCCCTCGACAGGACAAAACAACACAAAGGATATGCATACGACTAATTTACATGTCATTATCCTGCCATTAGGAAACAATAAAAACAAAAGGCAGCAGCCGAGCTCGATGACAAACCCTCGGTTGACAAATCTTTTGTCAAACACAACAAACACCAAACGACCGAAGGAAGGAACAAAGAAAACCCGAACACCCGCTGCTCAAAGGCCCGAGGACAGAAGGAACGACAGGACGACAAAGGAGCCGAGGCGACGACGACGGCGAGGACTAAGAAGGATGCATAATGCGCATAAATGTCAACCGCACAAAGGACCCTCCAGCACGACACGATAAAACGTCATCGACGCACGGCTGCGGACATCGAGGATCTTGAAAGGATTTTCCCGAATATCGAAATTTTCCTCAAAAATCGCTTGTTCGAAACACGAGCTAAAAAGAGTCACCATCATAAGCCCCACCCTCCTCGGTGAGATGACATTAATACGCCCTGCGGCCTACGGGTGGATAATTGAAAGAATAAACACTGCAGCAGCCCGATATCCCGCAAACTCTGGGGCGGCTCTGGATGGAACGGGGGTGTCCAAAGGCTTCGTTTTCGCATAATTTGTCAACAACAAGGAACGTGCCGTATCTTGCCTCGAGTGGCAACACTCGAACGACGTCGCAGTCGTCGTTGTTGAGGGATTAAAAACCTCCGTTGAATGTCCTTTTCATGCCGTGACTCTTCGTTCCTCTGCCGTGACTTCGTTCGTCTGCTCTCTTCGTCTCTCCTGGTGCTTCGTCTCTCCTGGTGTTTCGTCTCTCCTGGTGTTTTGTCTCTCGTGGTGGTGCTTTGTCCATTTGGTTTCGGGTCGTTCGTACCGTCCGTCGACTGCCGAATCGGGTCTCGGTCTCTCCATGACGAGGAGGGCGGCACGTGCAGGGGTCGCAGGGAGGCGTGCGTGAGTCGCCGCATCACCTGATGATTCGGGAACCCCGTCGCCGTCTCCCTCACTCCGTCGCCGTCTCCCTCACTCCGTCGCCGTCTCCCTCACTCCGTCGCCGTCTCCCTGACTCCGTCGCTGTCTCTGTCGCTGTCGCCGAAGGAGGCTGGGAAAGAGCGCACTTGCCGTCGGCCGGTCGCATCCCACAACGGAGCGGGCTCCGACCGACCGACCGACCGACCGACCGACGGATCGACGGACGCCCGCCTGGCGCTGGTTTCACGAGGGCCGGCTGCGTCAGCACAAACTTCGTTATGGAGCGTGAAATATGATACGTTTCGAAACGTAACGTTATGGTGAATTGTTCTTGTTGTTGTAATTGTTGTTCTTGTTTTCGTAATTATTGTTCTTGTTGTTGTTATATTCCCTTTTGTGAATTTCAATAATTCTTCTTCTCCTCCTTCCTTGTTTTTGGCTCTCGAGCATATCCCGAGCGTATGTTCGTGATCAGGGATAATTTGTTATCCTTCCTTGCATTAGTGTCTAGTGCTTTGTTTCTCCTTCAGCATCTTCCTTTTCCCCCTTTATAACGCGTCTCTTTCTGGCCATTGTCTGTACCGCACTTTATGCATTATCCATCGTCTACTCTAAATAATGGTTTCGTCTTAATACTCTTGTTGTTCTTTCGATCTTTTATTTTACTTCGATCATTCTTTTATTTCGATTCTTCGCTAAGGCAAAGGAAATCCAATATGTTTCCTTCCGTGTGGAGTGATCATGAAAGGATTATACCTTAATCGATTGTTCCGTCTCTCTTCCGCAATCATTTTATTCTCTCTTTGATTTCCAAGTTTTTCCATAACATCCTATAATGCAAAATTCTTCGATTTACAGGATTCATATTTCCGAATACAACTAAATAGATAATTTTGTATGCTATTCCATACATTCTACTGATATCACAAGATTCCTACCGATAGTTTTCATAAATATCTGATCCGATTTCCTATCATTCGACTAGGCCAATCTATCGGCAATACCGCTTTCCCCCAACCCCAGCCGATCGACGGATCGTCTGCGGGTTTTAATTGAAACACGAAAAAGGTTTTCATGCCACAATAATTCTGGGAAATGTCGACCCGAGGACTGGTAACTGTCGACATGATCATTAAACACGGCCACGGAGACAACAAACAAATATTTATGGCCCAGAAATTAAGCCAAGCCCCCGGGAATGTGCCATGGAATGAGAGTGGGAACGTGTGTGTGTGTGTGTGTGCGACTGGCGATGACGATAACGGCGACAAAATCTTGGACTCGAAGTCCACGTTCGCGTAGTTCACGATGGTATCGATGGCCAGATAAACATGGAAATTACAATAAATATCCGAAGAGACAAAAACAAAAAGACGACGTCGAAGACCAAGAGTGGAAGCCGAAAAAAATTAGGATTAGAAATTGGCTGGAGAAGCACGAATTAACATTTTTCACTGGAAAATTTCGGACGAGGAATTTCGGAGGAGACCGAGAGAGAGAGAGAGAAACCAAGACAATGACGAAGTGCCCGATGAAAAGGAGAAGGAGGAGGAAGAGCGTGGGACGGGAGAGACAAAGGGTCGGAATCACAAGTTGACATTTCGATATGCGATATTTCGATTGTTGGATTGTTGTTGGTGGTCAATACCTCACTGCTGTTGTTGTCGCCGGTTTCGAGAATTAGATTTCAGTGAAGATATCACAGAAATTAACTTCAAAACGCATGTGTTACGACGACCCGAATCAACCGATCATGCGATCGTGTAACCGACCGCTCGCGACATCTGCCTCTCTTGCATATCCACATATCCAGATCCATGTGCATATGTCCGCACGGTATGTTCTTCCGTCTGTCTGTCCATGGGTCGGTTCCTCCATCGTCCGATCGGTCGGTTGATCTCTCCGTCGCTGTGGCTGGATCTCAGTATGTCGCTCGGTATGACATCGATCGTCCGGATCGACCTTCTACCGACTCGCATGCCATTTCTGCCTCCGATGATATCTCGATTTGGATCTTCGCCTCGCCTCACCACACCACACCACACCACACCCCACCCCTCACAGCTCCTTGTGTCGTCGTGGAATGCAGATCTTCGCGCCAAGTCCACAGCTGGATCAGGACCAACGACGTCGGTACCGGCGATGGCGATGGTGACGACGACGATGTCGTCTGTCTGGGACTGGAACCTGGACTGAAACTGCGTCTGCGACTGACTGAAGCAGCTGATGTTGATGGACCCTCCAATTGCAGCACCTTCCGTTCCGTGCTATCGCCGCATTGCCGTCGGTCGCTCCGTTTTCGCTCTCATCGATGGATCGTTTTCACCATCGGAAACTTCGTTTCTTTCGTGCTCTCCTCTGATCCTTCGTTGTTTCAGTCAATACTAGTTTACAGTTGTTGTTTCCATTGTTGTTGTTATATCAATTGTTGTTGTTGTTATACCAATTGTTATTGTTATACCAATTGTTATTGTTATACCAATTGTTGTTGTTATACCAATTGTTGTTGTTGTTGTTGCTTTTGTTATATCCTCTCAACTCCATTTGTCCCCGACTGGAGTTTTATTTATTTCTCCGATCGTCGTTATAAATTGCTCAGAAGCTTTCTTTGTCTCAGTCGTCGTCGTCGTTCTCGGGTCGAAACTTATCGTGGTTGTCGAGTTATGGCCAAGGGTTTCCAGTTACCATTTTATATTGTTGTTCTTGTTGTTGTTGTTGAGCTGTAGCTGTATATGTATTTCCAAGAAGAATTATTTTTATTACTGTTATTTATTGTTATTATAGTGTTCCTTTTGTGTCATTTTTTTCTCGTTCGCCTTGTTTTGCGCTCTCAGCTTAATTCACGAAATGTGGAAATCGAGAAATCGAAAGGGGATAGAAAGAGAGAAAAAGAGATAGATAGAGAGAGAGAGATGAAACTTACCACAGGTCCTTTTGTGATCTTTGAATATTTGGAAGGTTCCCACATCGATGGTACTATTTTATGTTATTTCCGATATCCCACCATTCGCCATTTTGTCGACCTCCTCGCCTCGCAGACATACAGATGGCCAGACGGACAACCGGCAGACAGACAGACAGCCCGGGGACTCGAACTAATTGGTTGTCACATTAACAAGAACTCTTTCGCTCTCGTTTCGTTTAAAAGCCATTTGATGTTCCGCCCCAAATCCTTCCCTGACGCCGAACAACTGTTCGCGTCCCTCCCACCCCCGTTTCCTGTGGCAACGCTTCACCGCCGGCGAGGCGATGTCAAAGGGAAGACGATGTCAAAAGGAAGATGATGTCGTCATAAAGCATCAACAACTCAACTCAAGTGTCAGACGTCCAGGGAGCCTACGATGCTATTAATTAGTTCGAAATAGCCCAGGGGGCGGGGGAACCCTTCTATTCTCACCACACCAACAAAAATTATTGAAATAACAACAAACGAAAGGGCGGGGAAACAAATCAAATTTTCATAATTTTCACCACGCGACAAGAGTGACGACCACGATTCGTCAACTCGCAACTACCAACGGACGAAGCGTCGGCTTGACGAGCGTCAAAGGGTGCCACGTGGTGGGGCGCGAACAGAGGCGGGCAACGACGTGGGCGCCAAGGGACGAGCGACGCTGGATGCTCGGGAAGCGAAGGGTTCGTCTCCGCTCGGCTAAAGCGACAAATCGCTTAATTATGATTGAACGCTGGGCGACGCCAGCCTCCCTCGCACCCCGCTCTCCCTCGTCCAACGATGATTTACCTCTCGTTCCGCTCTCTATAAATAAATCACTCGCACGATCTCTCATAATTGAATGCAAATGCTCGGAAGCCGCTTCTGTTCCTCTCGTGATTCTTCTCCGTCTCGCCACACTTTGGTCTCCGTCGGCATCGTTGACAAACGGTGATCACGTCTTGTAGGTGCATCTGTGTGGGTGCATGTGTGTGTGTGTGTCGCCTCGGTGTCGCTCGATTGTCGTTGGAGCCCAAGCGAGGAAAACTAATTTTGATAATTTTTTTGATTGACTGCGAGGCACCCTCGCTGCTTAAGCGGGCGGATCTCTTCATTTAACCATGTGTTTTTGATAATAAACGAAATAATTAAAACCCTAGTTGCTCTCCCTGTGTTTCGAGCTCCTCCTTGGGGAGACGTCGCCTGCTCTTCCAGCCGCCGACGCCGTCGTCTTCTTCGTTGCTTCCAAGTCTTCCCCGGTGACAGCCGTCCCTCGTTCCTGGCGTCCTAAATTAGCCTGCTTCTGTGGAGACGACGCCGGCTGCGGTGGCGGCGACGTTGACGACGACGTGTGTCTCAATTTTTATGGAATCGATTTCGCCGGAGTCTCGTGGGATGCCGTGTGCGCAATGTATTTTCCATAAATCTTCCCAGCATCGCTTTTTCTTGTTTTATATATATATTTTTTTCTTCTTTTTGAGGAAACAATTTATTTCAATTAAAATTCTCACGAATTTTCGGAGAATTTCTTCGAATCCGATTTAGACGATTTTCGTTATTTAATTGTACCTAACCAAAATCTTGAATGAAAATTTAAAAAGAAAACTCTATTGTTCACATCGAATTCTACTGAGCGAAAAACACAATTTTACTATTTGAAAAAGAAACATTTTGCAATAGAAGAAACGAATTTGATTACATAAAAATCCTTGTTTAATTTTCTGTTGCTAACAGTGCTTTATACATAGAAAGAATTATGTTGTTGACATTAGTCCTTCCCAAACTGTTAGAAACAATTTTAGTCGTGTACAGAACCAAATCCAGCAACCGAAATCGTTTTCGGCCTACAGTTCCCGAAGCACTGTAGTCACAGTTCAAAAATATCTGGAGGTGCCAACATTTGTAGTTTGAAAATTATCAGAAAAAATAAATTCAAATAAAACTCGATGACATATTTATTTGGTTTTATGAAAATTCCCCAAAAAAATAATTTCTATTAAAACTCAATGTTTGCATTTTTTCGATGCATTTTTATTATTTTTAATTCAAAATCTATATTAAATTGTATTAATTTGTTTCTTGTTGGTTTTTAAATTAATTTTTTTATAATATAATTGCAAATGTTTATTTTGAAATTGTTTATAGAATTCAGTTTTATTTAAATACTTGGTTTTCTTGGAAAATTCTTTGTTTTTAACTGCTTTATATAGTTGAAAATTCATCCTACAAATCAAAGAAATCCTAAAAAAAAATCACTGTTGTTTAGATCAAATTTCACAAAAGAGAGGTTCGAGAAGTTTAAAATCTCGCAACGAGTTTTACAACTATTTAAATTATAGTTCAACTAGTTTCAAACTATGAACTCAATAACGGATTCGATTATGAAATACATACTTGAAGATTAATTAAGTTAATTATATTAATTTAAATTAATTAATTCGTTTGAGTCAAGTTGTCCTTCTACTACTATTTCATAATGATGGTAGAGTGAAATTTAACTAATCTATTTTCTGTAGTAATTCTCTTCTTTTAATTGTAATTAATTTGTAATTAACTCATGATTTGTTGAAGTTTCTTCATATTTATTATTTTAATTTTTAAATATATTCCATTAACCTTCAATCTTTTTTCTATTTCCTGGACTTTTTTGCAAAGGTTGCCAAAACCCTTTGACAAGTTTTTCTTTAACTTTCGAGCTTAAAAAAATAAACACAACAAACAAGACCAGAAAATCGTTGTCTAAAATTTTTACCCTTTTATTTGCATCATTCCTTCATTTACTTGCAAAAAGAAAATAAACAGGGAAATAAAAAATATTCTACATTTAGGTATTTTTGTTGTTAATCTTGAATCTCACTATAGCTGAATCAGACTATATAGACTATCATCTCAACGACTGAGAAGTCGACATTGAGTTCTATAACGAAGTAAATTTTATTTAAAATTTGAGATTAATTCCTTATTAATTTATGTTAATTTTAAAAGCATTTTAAGTGGATTTTTGTAAATATTCTCATTACGTCTTCAAATGGTGTATTTAGTTAAAATTTATAATGTATATAATTTTTCAATTAATTTATTATTATTATCATAATTTTATGTTATTTCAATAACTTCTAAATATTGCTTGCTAAACGAAACCAAAATAATCCTCATGCACTTCTAAACGAAATAGAGAAAGAAAACTCTCATAATAATGTAATTACGATTAAACTTTTAATACGTTAAATGACTTCTATTTATATTCAATTATTAGCTTTTAGAATATTTTAGAATGGATAAAATGCAGCTATGCTGGAAGTACTAGTAAAATTTAGTATCACAGTATTTTTTATAAGATCAAATTTTTGTATTTATTTCATTTTTTACGTTTTAATTCTTTACGTTTTCTCATTCAATAACTTTTTCAATTAAACACAATTGTTTCTTATAAAATGTTGTTCTTCTTGGAGTCGTCTATGTATGTATGTGTGTGTGTATTGAAGTATGCATGTGTGTGTGACCAGATTTCTGTGATTGTGTGTGTAAATTTAATGGTATAATAATGTAATTTTCTTCTACTAAAGTTAAATATCTCTCTAATTCGTTAAGTGTTTCGTTAAATGTGAACTACCTTCAATTTTTATTTTTCGCAGTATACTAGATTATACACTTAGGGAAATAAAGAAACAAAATTTCGAAATTAGTTAAATATTAAATATCGGTTAACAATCGCTGACGAAAAAAGTCGATTGGTTCATTTTCATTAATTTCGACTTAATTCATCAGTTTAATTCAATTTTTGAGAACTACATTAAATATAGTTTAAAGGAAACCAATGTAGAAAATACTAAAATGTTTATAAGAACTTTATATCCATAGATTTGTAAGTTTATTCAAATTATTAGAAGGAAAAGTTTTAGCATATCAGTTATAGGGTATTTTTACTAAAAGGAATAAATGAAAAATCAAACGCATGCATCTCAGGTGTCGATTTTTTTTTTTTTTTTATTTCTTCTTCGAAAACAAATTCATAAGGGATTATAACTAAAATACATATAATATAAATAGACAAATAAAAAAATAAATAAAAAAAAATAACAAATATATTAAGGATTCAATTCAATTATTACACTTATAAAATAATGTAAATAATAAAATTTTCAATGATGATACTGAAATTAATGTGTAATTTGTATTCGTGTTAGCGATTGTAAAACTGTTTTTGAAAGTTTCTCTAACGAAGTCAACTGCATAAAATAAATTGTGTCACATGATGTTTTTAAACTTTTAATTGCTAGTTTTATATATGTAGTCATACCATATATTTGCTCATATATAAATCGTTGAAGATATTGTTCAGATAAATTTGTATTGAATTTTATGAGATATATGGATATATATTTTTGTAAATATTTGTTTAAATATGTTAAATATATATATGTATGTATATATATGTGTAAGTGTCTGTGTATGTGTGTATATATAGACTAAAACGCCATAATACTTGCTTTACTTAGTTCCAGCAAACTAGCTACATTCTATTCTAGAAATATTCTAGAGCATTTATGATAATAATTACGTAAATTATTAGTGAATTTTGAGATTTTAAAGAATTCAATGTCATTTTTCATTTTGCACACGATCAACCGATCGATGCATTCCATCAATTGAATGGTGAACACCACGTATCCCGACATAGAAGGCAATGCATCAAGGGAATCGCCATCACCACAATCTTCTCCGGAAACGATCGCCGAAGTGTCTTTTATTTGAATGGATTGGAACTTCAGATGCAATTGATAATTCCCATTTCTTGTCGACGACAGAGATATAATTATTATTTTGGACAAGACGCGAGCATCAAGTTTAACCAAATTATCCTCTGAGGGATCGATATCATCATCGATTTCTTCTGATTTCTTTTGTTCATAATTATCATTGTTATAAGATGTGTTCTTGTAGTTGTTATCTCTATTACTGTTGTTGTTCTTTTTAATAATATTTTCGTATATATTGTTGCTCAAAGTTTTGAATATGAAAGTTTTTTGCAAATTGCTCTCAACTACTAAAGCTAGTTGTTTAAATATTTGAATTTGGAGAATATATTGTTGTTGTTGTTCTTGTTTCTGATTTTGTTGTTGTTGTCTTAAACCTAATTGAACATCGGTTCGATGCTGGTTTTTGTCGTCGATGTTGCTTCGCCTTATGGAAGGCAACAGCATCGCCATCCGAAGCATTTGGAAAACTATTTTTGCAATTTCACTCATGGTTGTCGCTAAACTACTTAGAATAATTATAATAATGATTAATTGCTTGATTATGTGGTTATTGTTAATGTGGTTTCTGTTGATGTTATTGTGATTTAATTTCATGTTGTCGATTTGGTTGTTCTCCGATTCGCATAATTGTTGCTGTTGTTGTTGTTGTTGTTCATGCATTTGAAGTAGTCATTCTGGAAGCGCAAATTCATCCTGTTCGATTGGTTTCTTCAACCAATTACCAAGATCCTCGCGCCTGAAGGCCGCGAACAGCTCACGTTTGGCAATCTAGAAATGAGAAAAAGTCATTGATTAATAGTTAAATCAAGACGGATTATTATATTTAGGCGAACCTGATAGTCCTTGACTCGCGACTTCGTCTCGCCGTAGTCCGTGGTGAGCTTCCGCGTGAGGATGCCCGGGAGGTTCTTCAGCAGGTAGCCGTACTTCATGAAGTACATCTGCTTGGTGATCCGCGAGATTTGATTGTTCACCGTTTTCCCGGTCAGCGAGTTGACCACCTCGACCTCGGTGTCGCCAATCGTCCAGTTGATGCCGAAATTCGGCGCCTTGGCCTGGTTGCGCGGCTCAGCGGAGGTGACCAGCGCCAGCCGGGGCTTGTTGAGGTGATAGGGCGGCGGAAGACCTTGAATCGATTTCTCGATGCGTCCACAGACGGCTCGGTACATGTGCTCCGGATGCAACAGGCTGCCGAGTACAATGGAATGCAAGTAGATCGGCTCGATGATGGAGGCAAGCAGGGATCCCTGGATGCCGACGATGTTCCAGCGGGCGATTTTGTCCGAGCACGACATGGTGAGGAGGCGTTGACCCTGCGAACGGCATTGAGTTAGTTAATTTGGTTATCTTTGGACATTAATATGACGAGATTCCAATCGACCGATGCTGCTCAGTGGACACCTTGGTGGTCGCCTGAGTGTTTCAGCCTCAAGTGGCGAGTGGTTTAAGGTTTGGACTAAAGCGACTCTCGCACTCACCTGCAACACACCGTCCCACGTCTGGATTCCATCGCTGCTCTTCACGGGAATCGTGCCTTCGCCGGACTCGATCTTCGTACGCAGCTGTCCACGCGCCTTTCTGCACGTTTTAATTGTTTTTGTTTGGTTTTGTTTTATCGATTTGGTACGAATTTTTATGATATTTTGATATTTTGGCAAAACAACACAAATTAAGGACGAGGCAGCAAGCGACGGTGGATTCGGAATCGGAGTCGGAGTCGATGGCGGAGACGAGGGCGTAGATCACCGTTACGTTCGCAGGGCGAGATTGTGCGATGGGGGCGGGGGATTTTTGGTCAAGTGGGACGCGAACGAACGCATTTGGCCAAGAACCCATCGAGAATATCGAGACGTCGGGGGCACATGTTACGGGCGCAAGTAGGAGAGAGAGAGAGATTCGAAAACAAAAACAAAAGAGATTTCGTGTGTTCGTTAAAATGAAAAACATAAACATAAAAAGCACAATCAAAGTAAATGTAAAACAGAATCAAACAGAAGAGTCACGTAAATGAAGAGAGACGACAAACGTAAAGTGAAATTTTTGTTGGGAGAAAAGAAAGAGAAGAGAAATCCATGTTTAAATGGAATTGTTGTTGTTTCAGTTAGTTTAGTTTCAGTGAAATTTATTAATTCGTTAATTGTTTAAATGATCGAAAATTTAATTCAAAACATAAATTTCATTTAAAATTTTGTGTCGCAAATTGTTGATTCCTGTTTTGTTTTTTCTTATATTTTTGATCGCAGTGTGGCAACACTGCTCGTTGCTTGCTTGTTTATTTGTTTGTTGTAAGCAAGGATAACAACAACACTGTTGCCACAAAATATTTGAACAAATAAATAAATATATATATATTTTTTTGAGCAACAAACAAATAATAATAATATTTAATAAAATTTTTGATAAAGCGGAAAAAATATTTTATGTGGGCGTGGCTATTAATGGGCTTCTTGTATCCTGGGCGTTGACCTGGTTGGTATTCCTTCGGCATCATTCGGGCATCATCTCTCACATGGTGCAGAAGACACGACTTTGCTCTAAGTGGAATCCGGTATGGGAACCTCAATATTATATATTCTCTCATATTTACCATGTTGAATTTTAATAACCACGCCTCAGCGAAGTGTTTCAAATTGAGTGCGTGCTTGATTTTGGATTGAATTGGGTTGAAACTGAATTGCCGAATGGATTGAACAGCGACGACTCGATTTGAAATGCCTCGATGTGGACACATAAAATAGATTCTTTCACCGCTCTCCGTGTTCTGGCGATCAATTGACCGATAGAAGAGATATACAATACAGTTGAAATAATAAATGGATTTTGTATAAGAGTAAAAAGAGATGTCTAACTAGCTTTACTTTCGTTTACCAACCTATTTGGATGTTTGTCAACACCAGTGTCATTTTCGTGAGGACTAAAAATCCGTGCATCACCACAAGGCGCTGTATTGATGTACAAATGGAAATGAACACCGGATTTTAGTTTGTACGGGTATTGCCCATTGTCTTGACTCCTCACGAAAATCGACTGATTTGCTGTTGCTAAAATAAAAGTTAATTTCACAGACATATATATTCATGTATATAATTATAAACGATTGTTTCTTTCGAAATAAATCAAATAAGTTTATACAATTTTTTTTTCTTAGCATAATTTTATGTTTTGGCTTTTTTTCCATAAATCTGTACAAACAAAAATATTCGTAGTTTGAAATGGTATTAAAATGTTCGAACTCGTTGTTAGTGGGAGAATATTCGAAAAGTAATTAACGAAAAAGTTGTAGAAAACAAACTGAGTTATTCTCAAGCTAATACGGTATTCCTAGAAAGCTAAAAGTCGTTGGATCAGTGCAAAAACTAGTCGAAACTATTCGGTTCAAATAAAGTAAGAGTTATTATGCAGGTTTATGATTCAATGCGAAATTATACGAGAGTTTGTCGTGGTAAATATTCGCTAAAAGAGATGAAATATTAGTCAAAATTCAATATAATCTATTACTATATAGGTTAACTCAGAGTTAGCGATGCAGTAGAACCAATGTAATCAATGAAATTATGATCAAATGATAATGAGGACTTAATCCAAGACTTACATGCATCTAGTTGTCAACTAAAGTCGGACCTAAGAAAACATATTTCAGTTGAAAATAAAAATCGACCCTTAGAAATCCACGCCCACCACATTGTGACCTTCACACCATAAGTTAACTCCACAACTTTTGGCCCGGGTAACCTCGGTAACGAATATAGAACGTTATGGAATCCCAAACTTTCACATCCAAATCGTTTCGAAGGGTAGTAATATAGTAATTTGTACGTTAAAGACTTTTATATTCAGACTGCCAATTTAAGAATAATTTATAGTTATGATCAACTTACAAAAAATCCCCTTCATCAAAATAATTTTAATTCCTTATTTTACACAAACACCAAGTAATTTATACACAAAAAAAAGAACAATTAAGAAAAATATACGAAGCAAAAACTGGCTTATGTGCAATAGAATAAAGAAGGTAAAGACGAGTAAAAACAAGCAGCAGAAAGTTGTTAACAAAATTATAATAACAGGTGAACTACAAAGAGCAAAAACAAAAGTTACTGGAGCAAAAACAGAAAAAACTGGAGCAAAAACAGGAAATACTAGAGCAAAAACAGAAAATGCTTGGCTACATCGGGGACTGGGAGGGGCGGGGTCGAGAATCTTAACTACATTTTAAAGGCCGACTAAATTGCAATTTACTGCGCAGAGAATGGACAAACCACAAGGAAAAAGTTGTACTTTTGTAGCTAACTAAAAAGGATTTGAAGTTAAGAGAGAAACAAATAAGAATACCACTAAAAATAAGAGAACGAGATATTTAGTACATAGTTCTACAACAAAACCGAAAACCAAATTAAACACCGAGAGTGAGGAGCAAATTGGAAGCAATGTTTCGAACTTACTCTGACTACACTGGAGCTCCAGCTGGGCGTATAAATATTTAACCAGACAGCGACGTGAAACGATTTCCGCATGCGAATCGTTGAGCACGGCTCCATTAACGCTCATGTGCTCCCCGCTGACGCACTTGGTGCCAGTGGAGACCGATATGACCTACGAACGAAATTGCCCATAGAATTTAAAATTTAAATGGATTCCGCAGTCCGGGCCTCGTGTTGAATCTACAATAAATCAAACGCACCAACACACACATTCACACAAACACTGTTCTGGAACATGACCTGACATTTTCATCGTCCTTGCAACGACTTCCTGGAGTTGGCCAATTAATGCCAACTGCATATCCTTCCAATTCAATACACACTCACTCCCACATTCACTAGTTCAAAGAAGTCTTTGAGTCTTTTCATGAGGAAAACAAACCCAAAGACAAAAGACGTACTGAGACACAAACCAACGACTGACAGACAAATTGGAGAGAGTGGAATTCATGCATTCATTCATTTGTGCAAACATATTGAATTTTCAACTTCGATTTGGGCCTCGTCCGTGGCAGGTCGGGTCGGGTCGAGTCAGGTGAGGTCAGGTTGGAAAACTCACTTTGGCTTCGTTGAAATTCATGTTCTCGGTCATCACAATGCCGGCCAAAACTTTGCGACGCGAGTACGACTCCTGGCCCTTGATCACCTCCATGAACTTCTCGAGCACGAGGCGGCCGATGGTGTCCGCGTGTATCTGGGGCAGCTCCATCGACGACGTCTTGTCGTCGATCGGCAGCGGGACGTTCTTCTGCGGATGCATCATGGGGCTGTAGGAGATGTTGCAGAGCGATGCCAGGGCCGCTTTGGCAGCCGCGTTTTTGGCCAATTTCTTTGAGGGACCTGTGACAAAAGCAGACATTAGAAAGAGAAAGTAATAGAGGAGAAGATAAAACACATACCTGTTCCATCAAATTTACTATTGTTCACAGTCACAGTCATCTTGAAGCGGCAATTGTTTTGCGCCCCATCGATTGTGGAGCAATCGAAGTGGACGTCGTTGAAGAGCTCGTAGAGCAGCATCACGGGACCCTTGTCGGGGACCTTCTTCTGGCCATCCACAGTGATCACACCTTTATTCACATCTAGTGTATGACGAGAATAAAATTTGTGTTAATTGCTATTCTCGATTGTGATAGGTGAAGGACATATTGAGTGAGAAGGAAGAACTTTTTGGAAATTGGTGAAAATTTCTTTAGGACCCCGGGGGAAAACTATGGGTTTAACGAACGAGCAAGGGTGTGTGAGTAGCAATCAACAATAAAAAGTGGGAGAATTTCAACTTTTGCAATGGGATAAAATTATCAGTATGAGCAATTAAATTCAAATATCAACGGGAATAACAAAATTAACAAGTTCACAAATAAATTGATATCAAATCAGATTAAATTATTTTTTTTAAATATTAAAAAAATATTAGTTATACATTTTTTAAAAATATATCCAAAAATTAATTAACATAAAGTATATATTTAAAAAAAATTAAATTTTTAAATCAATATTTAAAAAAAAATAAGTTTGAAAAGTTTTACTTTAATGAGTAATATTTTTACAATTTTTATTTTTTTAAATATTTTTTTTTAATATATATTTCCTAAAAAAATATATTAGTTTTATTAGATAAATAAAAAAAATACCTTAATATGTGAACCTCACTGACTTTTACTGCGAAACTGTTGCAGCTAGAAACTCTGAATAGAACCCACTAGAAAAAAACAAAACCTAGAGAGAAGCCAATTTCTAAGAAGGAAAGAAGACTTTTGCATCCTGTTCGCAGAAATCCTTCGTAACGAACAGACTTAAATTGTTTGAAGTTGTTCTGTTGAAGAACTTGCTTTACAGAAATACATGAAAGATATGATCAAACGACGTTCGCCGTGGGCTGTAAAATCACGTTTTCTATTTTCGAAATGCATGCGGAATATTTTCGTAGGTGGCGCCAACGCAAATAAACTTTCAGAACCATCTCTCAGAGAACTCACTCTCGCTCTTCGCAGGTTGTACGCAGAATGCATGTGAAATTCGAAGAGAAACCATCAACGTGGTTCTGCCGAGTGCCGCAGGGATGATGGAGGCGGGAAAAACGGGAGCGTGGCGCGAATGCACGTGAAATTCGGACAAAATTGTTTAATTTGGAAACGAGGAAATTGTGGAAATTTTCCGAGGCCAAGTTATTTTCAGACAGCATTAAGAGAGACGGGGAATGAACATTTGGGTTCTGTTGCTGTAAAAGAGTAGATTTTACATTTGAATTATTTTCTTTTTACTCAAAGAGAATTCAGACCCAAACAAAAAATTGAACCAATCAAAAAAAGACCCCAAACCAAAAAGGAACTTAGTATGAAAATAATAGTAAAACAATAATTATAAGAAAGAAACGATAATAATAAAGGAAACAAAAATACTTGCTTGTCATGCTCAATGAATCGTTCGACATTAGGGTTCCCAATTTGGTCTTAGCATGCTTTAAAAAGTGGCCCACAAGCATAACCAACTCAGCCATTCCAAGCTTATCAAACTGCTCAGTACCGTTTTCCAAGTGCTCGTCGCTGGTGAAGTCCAGGTTGCCCGACGGCTTCAGCGGCGTCAGGACGGCGCCGTCCTTGAACTGGATGAAACTCCGCAATGCGGTGGCGGCCGCCTCGATCCGTGCGATCTTTTTGCTCCGTCCTTGGCCCATGTACTTCTGTCCGTCCACCTGGAAGAGAAGAGAGGAACGGTTTACTTTGGCTGTTGATTTAATTGATCTTATAAATTATAGAATCAGTGAATGATAATATTTGCGAAAGAATTAAAGGGAATTGGAAATTAATTGAGTCCTTTGACTCCGCACGACGATTCGCTTCAGTAACTTCGGCTCCCTCGCCGTCTCTATCTCTCTCTCTCTCTCCGTTCTGTATCTTTTTGACATTTTTATTGCCTGTTGCCTTCTCTCTTTCGCACTCGAATTTACAACTCATCTGTCATCGCTGCCAACATTCTCGAAGCTAGGATAAGGAGAGCATGGAGAGAAGGAGACGCAAGAAAAACAAAACGGAATTGCAGACGGACCAAGAGCAACAACAACTACTACGAGGAACTGCAGATGCCGCCGCTGACAAATCGAAATGTAATAGAGCAAATTCTCTTTGAGACCCCCAACCTCCCTCGGGTTTCCTCCAGACTCACACACATGACAGAGAATTCTTTAACATAAGCTTTAAAGCTCTGAAAATCGTTACCATGAACGATTTGCCGATGAATTGCAGGAAGATCAGGATCTTTTCGCCTTAGGGAAAATACATATTATTTCACGCCAGATCTCTCTTGTTTCCTTCTCTCTTTCTCTCCCTCTGACAGTTAGATCATTCATCTCAATCATTTCACCAGAAGCTGCAGCCAACTACTGAGAAGACGTAATATAAATGGAACGAGCGTTTGAGAAGCTCGCAAATCAGTTTTAATTAAAATTCACGTGGCAAGAAGTGAATTCAATTTCATTCTCTTTGTTTTTTCGCTTTTTTTCTCTTTTTTCGCTCTGCGGGGAGGATGAAAAAAGAAAAGAAAAAACTCTTACCGCAGAATTCATGGCACCAAAAGCGACGAACGACCGAATGGGCGTTATTTATGGGCGTGCGGACAGGGCGGGGCAGGAGAGGAGACGAAAAGGGTGCTGTGGATGGAACAATGACGGAGAGCGAAAACGTGGGAATAATAAATCATGGCAGGAACACGTGAGCAGAGGAGAGCAACAAAAAAAGTGTTGCATATGCAAGGGCGCAAACGGGTGGAGAGCTGGAGAAGCAAAAGAGGTTCCTAGAAAAGAACCACTCCCAGAAGTAAGAATGAGAGAGAGAAAGGTAGAGAGAGAGAGAGGGAGAAAAAGCGAGGAAAAGAGTGAGAAAGAGATAGAAAGAACGAAGGAAAGAGAGAGAGGGGAATATTCAAACCTTTGAAGAATGAGGAAGAGCTCAAAATTTAGATGAATGACGATCGCGAGTGTGGTGGGAGGAGATGGTGGTAGATGGAGAGTTGGATTCCGAGGAAGGGGGCGTGGTTCGCTATGTAAATTTTACAGTGGGTCACACAAAAACACACACACACGATACACTATACACTATACGACATGGGAACACACTATGCAAACGACACGCGAGCAACCAGAGTCGACGGAATTTCCATAGAATGTGGAGCGCATCCGTGTATATGTGTGTGTGTGGACGGTGGTGGTATGTGTTGCTGAAAAATCAACTTCCGGATTTCTGCTACTGCCTTCACATTAATGAAAAGTAGCTACGGATAATGAAGACGAGTTTTTTCCAACTTGTTTCATGTTTGTTCGCTTTGAAGTCTTCACTCGTTTTTTTTTTTTTGTTTCTTTCTTAGCCAAACACTACTCTTTCATTCTCTCTCTCTCTCTCTCTCTCTCCATCCCTGTCTCACTATCTCTTTCACTCTCTCTCAGTCTGTCTTTCTTTGTAACTTTATTGTTGTAATGAAAAGCAATGCCTCGAATGAAGTGTTGAAAGAAGAAGATGAAGAGAATGTCCTCAACAGGATATTGTTGCTGTTGTTGGTGACGGTGGTGCTGCTGTGAGGCAATACACGCACACATGCAAAGATGTGCAGAGATTTAAGTGCCCGCGACCACTTGAGTACAAAAGGAGGAAACTCAAGAGTGAGAATGGGTGTCTGTGAGGGGTTCGGGTGTGTTTTATGGGGATGTGTGTAGGATCATGTGTATGCGTGTATGTGAGTGAATGTCCTTGTTTATACTACGCTATATTTAAGAGATTGTATAACGGTAGAAGAAATAGCTTTCAATTTATAGCTTAGAAGCATAAAGTCATAAATTAATATTTTCAATAAAATCTCTTCTCGGCATAACTATGATCAGTAAGAAAAAGTTTACAAAAAAGTTTCTCAAAGTATGCCTCAAATATTAATTTTTAATAATTCTATCCTTCATCATTTTCACAAGCAAATCACAAATAGAGCAAAACTCTCTCAGCAATCTTCGGCTTTTGGTTGTTCCTCGTCAAATCCCATTTAAATCAGTTTCCCTAAATCCTTAATTTTCAACGTCCGACAAGAGTTGGAATCTTTCTCTCTCGCTCACACATCGGAGAATAGGAGATGGTGGTCGACGGTGCAACTTTTGCCGCAATTTCTTGTAAAATTCTACAGAAAGTTTCGCCGCATTTCTGACACGAGTCCACACATACATGCATGAATGCATGTCCATAGATAGATAGGCAAATTGCTACCATGCAGCGCATCGTGAAAGCGGAAGTAATCGCTTAACGGTTGTGCAGAGCCGACACGAGCCACACATACACATGTCGAGCTTCCGGCACTGCAAGGTTTCGTTTGTTTGCGTTTGCGTTTTGTGAAACTTTTGCAAGAATCTCTTTTATGAATTTCAAATGAAAGTTCAACAAAAACAATGTCCAAGATCTGGATCATTTATGCTATTGTTCTTGTTCTTGTTCTTCATGTCGTATGAGGAATATTATTTTTGTCTACATCTCTCTTTAATATTTTCATTGTAGATTTAAGGATACAAATGTCTGATTTCATAGCAAGTCGATGGTCTCCCAGATTTCAAGGAACCTTCGTCATTTCTGTCCCACTTCAAAAAACCTTTTTGTCCTAGCAAAATTTTCAATTTGTCCCTCGTTTTGGGTTTGTAAACTACGAACTGTTTGGCCTTTAAATGCATGTCTGTCTTGCTGTCCATTGAACTATCCAGCCGTCAATTTAGTTCTCCACTCTCCCATTCGTCTGTCTATGCATCCATCCATTCATCCTTCCGTCCAACTCTTCACCCATAAGTCCCACTGTCAATCGAACTTTCCGACATTCGTCCGTCTGCCATTGTCTATCCGAGGTCTATCGTTCTGTCCATCCCGATGTACGTCGTGTCATGTCGTGGCTGTGATGGTTTTATTGTTTTCCGAAGACTCGGTTCGTTTGTGGTTCGGACGTGGTCGTGTCGATTGTTAAGAAGTTTTACGTTGTTGTTCTTGTTATTGGTGTTATTTTTAGTGTAGTTCAGTTGTTGTTATTATTATTATTGTTGTTCTTTTTACTGTTGTTGTTATTGTTATATACCATTATTGTTGTTATTGGCTCTCGTTTCACTAGCCTTTTCATCAGAAGCCACTTCGATTCTATTTCCGATTATTTATGGCGACCGGAAATAAAATTTGTTTTTACTCCTCTTCTTTTGTTGTTTTTGTCTTTGTGTTATTTTTGTCTTTTGTGGTTTGTGGCAATCTTTTGTTGTTATTGCACTTTAGGTCAAAATGATTTAAACTCACTTAACGATGGCCTCAACTGTTACGACCACTATTTGTTAATGTGGTTATTGTTGTAGACGATGTTGTTGTTGTTGTTGACGATATTGTAGTTGTTCTTATTGTTATTGACGATATTGTAGTTGTTCTTATTATTGTTGCCAATTGAAGTCAAACGCGAGTTGTTCATTTATAACAATAGATAGACACAACTCAGAGCTCAGGGGACTCAGAGGTTAGACGGGAATCGTTGAATGGATATTGAACCTGGATAATAGGTCTAATTGATCAGCGATATACAGAGAATGGCGAGAGACAAAGGTCTATAGAGGGTGAACGAAACTATATATCGAACCGGAAAACGAATGCTCAAAACATAGAATATTTTGAAATCCATGAAAATGTTCGTAGTTGAACAATCTTTGTGACGATTTACGCCATGTTCTCGGGGTCTGTGCCCTTTTTTATTGTTCTCAGTCGAAAAACCTTTCCACAACACAGACGCAGTTATACTTTATGTATGTTTGTATTTGTAATCTGCCCCCGATGGTGCACTTTAATTATCTCTGCAAGGGATTTCGGTGGTTTTTGGAACATATTTCGGCAACAGCGACAACAGTGACATAACTACACCAACATGCGGTTGGTCAATTAATTATTAAACACAGCTCAACGTGTACACGACCTGTGAATGTGAGTGTGGGTGTGGGTGTGGGTGTGTGTGTGCGTGTGGTACTTTTATCGTTATGGCTATCGTTGGCTTTAGGTGTTGTTGTTCTTGTTGTTGTAGTACGACACCGAAATGTTTCCTGGAGCCAACGACAAAAGCAACGACAAAAGCAACAACAAAAACAATATGCTGAAACAACATTGGGTCGCAGCCAACTTCGGGTACATGCGATGCCAGCAGCAGCACGAGCAGAATCCCTGGCAGATCCACCGGGAACATAAATAATGCGACAGATTTGCTACTTTGATTAAAACGAGCGCAGACCCCACCTCTGTCGACCCAGGCCCCATCTTTACCCACCCCCAACCTCACCACACCACTGGAAATTAAATTAAAAACCAACCGAGGTAACGACAGAAGGAGGCGTGACCTATTTTTTGAGAACTCAACTGAAGGTAAAAAAAAGGAATAAAAAAAACGTTAAATAGCTACAAAAAAGAGGTAGCCACGAACTAAAGGGGGCCGAGTGGCTCAGTTTATGACGACAAACCCTAATAATAAAAAAACCCTCAGTTAATATGTAACTTTTAATTAATTTTGTCCGAACCTTGTGCGGACACAGCGATTATAAATTCAAAGATATCATGGTAAGTCTATCCAAACATCACAATGGAATGTGGGATCGATAGAGGAAGCTGGGAATGAGCTGGAAACAAAGTCGAGCATTAAGTATGATGACGTTGAAAACTTTAAATTGAGAATCCTGACATCTAAACCATATAGGAAAATTCATTAAAATAATGGAACGAAATTTGGTGAGAATCCATGGATGGAAATGATGATAGAATTTTGGTGATGGAGAGAAATATGTCACAAACTTTAATCTCCTTTCTAAACCAGATAAGAGCATATAATAATTTCCATACATTATCGAGCATCATGTGTGTGAATTGAATTTGTGGTGATTCTCAATAAATCACAATCTGATAACAAAAGTAGACAGATGGACAGACAGGGTCGGCTTTGTTGGATCCACAACCGATGAACAGAGAGTCAGTTGGACAGACCGACAAACACAGAGTCAGTTGGACAAATCGACAAAAAGACTGACAGACAGACAGACTGACATACATCCTCAATAAGAACCACTGACAAATTGATGGATGGTTGAAGGAATGTCGGGAGCGAACTCTGTCAATTGCCAGGTAATTATTTCATCAAAGAGGCAATACACGAATATCCAATACATATGTAAGTGTCAATACAAATAAACATCGACAGAGACAGAGCCACACATGAAGATATACTATATTGGACACAAACATGTGCATAAATGGAGCACACAAATATATTCGTATGAATGTGTGTGGCAAGCAATCGAGGAAACGCATTCGGGCACCTTGGGTCGTAAAAGGGGAAAATATTCATGGCTGGTGCAAGGACGAAATGACGACGGACGGATGAAGATAAGAGGAGCACCGACGGATAGACGGACAGACAGACGGATGGATGACGAACCGTCGGACGAACGATAGAGAGAGAGAGAGAGCGAGCAGGATGCGGATCGGTTTTAATGCGCGAGGTCGAAGCCCAGTGATTTATAGATCCGCTGGAGTGGGGTTGTTGAGATGGTATTGGACCAAGGGAGGGGAGGGGATGGGAAGAAGGAAACGCGGAACACGAGCACAACTGCAGGACACGGCGATGCGGTTTGCAATCGCAATCGTTGGACACAACGACGCAATGGCGGAACTCACACACGCACACACATTGAAGTCACTCACACACTGAATTCACTCGCACACTGAACTCACGAACACACTGAATTCACTGACAGCGACACACCTCAGACGTGGTCGGTCAGTCGCTCCCTTCGTCGATAGTGGGCCAGAAGGACAATCGCAGAGCAATCGTTCTCAACTCGAGAGCACTTGTTTATTCAATGCCTGTGGCAACCCTGACCCACACCCCACACTGTTCAATAAATCAACAAACGCCTCCATAGGTACTT
Source organism: Coelopa frigida (assembly GCA_017309665.1). NCBI lineage: Eukaryota > Metazoa > Arthropoda > Insecta > Diptera > Coelopidae > Coelopa > Coelopa frigida. The sequence goes on along the minus strand of CM029564.1, from coordinate 8,560,255 downwards.
GTTCACAACAACAACAACAACAACAAGAACATCAGGAAAACTGTTCAGCTAGCGTCATCAGGAAACGTTCATTCTAATGGCGACCGGAAGTGTCGTAAATAGGAAGTTAGCATAGAAACGAAGGCCACTAAGTAAAGAGGACATCAACCAGGATCCTCAGGCTACGAACGCCAAAGCGATTCAAACGAATGTTAATGTCAGGATTTTCGAGGGAATTTGGAGAGAATTTTAATCGAAAAAAGGTTTCTACGAAAAGTTGGTGGGAATTTCGAAAGAAGAGAATTTTAAACCACTTTTCGAGAAAATTTCCATTAGATTTTTATTTGTTTTAATTTAAGAATATTTCGAAAAAAAAAGTTAATCGAAATTTGGAGAAAATTTTGATCGAATTTTGGCCTAGAATTAAAAGTTGTTAGAAATAATTAAAAAACTATTAAAATTTTCAATGTTGTTAGATATGTTTTAAATTTAAATGGAAAGAAGAAGAAAGTCAAACTGACATCAACCTGGATCCTCCGGCCACAAACGTCATTCAATTTCATTACATGTTCTTGCCAAGAATTTCGGGAGAATATCGAGAAAATTTTGAGAGAATTTCAGGCGATTTTTAATTGAGAAAACTTCTAGACTATTTTGGCCTATAGAGAGAATTTCTAGAGAATTTTAATCGAATTTCGACCCAGAATTTAATGGTGTTAGAAATATTTGAAATTGGAAAGAAAAAAATTAATTCATGTATTTTAAAATTCCAAGAGTCATGTGGATCCAAACTAACGAGAAGGACGAAACTTGGCGAATGAAGTGCCGGAACTCAATATAAATCACTTGTGAATCTTGGCCCGAAGTGCTTCAGATGCATGGAGACAAGCCGAGGAGGAGGCCAACAAGAGTCACAAAGAGAATCATGAAATAGAGCAAAAGGAAGGAAGACGTAAGTTCTCGCTGAACGCAAGAAAATGCAAATACACACGATGCAGGTACCACAGGGATGTTGAAGAGACGAAGAGAGGAGGTGAAAAGGGAGGAAATAGAGAGTGGGACGGAGTCAAGGACTCGAGGATCCCAGAGACCGTGCAAGTCATTGAGAAGAAACTAAGTGCAGGCACGAAAGGAAAAGAAAGAGACACGGAAGAAGAAGGCCTGGGGAGGAAAAGACATTAGGTAAGAATTTGGTGAAGGCAAAGATGGAGAGAGTTGCAAGGTGCAAGGAGGAGGAGAAAGAAAGAAAGAGAGAGGTCAGAAGAAGATCACGACTTGACAAGCCACAAGTGCATCCGTTCTATCAAAAATAAGTAGAATTGTAATAAAATAGAGGAAAATCTTCTGAATGCAAAGACAGGGACTTTAACAAGGATATTCGAAAAAATGCACTCCGTTTTCCCATAACGATAGAGAGACGAAGAAGGGCAGAAGGTAAATAGTGCAAAGGTGAATCGACAAAAACGGAAGAGGCGTGGTTAATATTATGAAAATTTTGGGAATATAATGTAAGAAAATGAGGAAGAGAAAGAGAAGAATTTTTAAAAAGGTGAATTTTTATGCAAATCTACATGAAGAAAGACGAACATTAACTAAAAAGTAAAGTTATGCGAAGATATTTTTTGAGCATAAAAAACAAATTAAGTAAAACTGTTGACCATAAAGAAAAAAAGTATATTGAAAGTAGTTCATAAAAAAACAGGTGAAGATAATAAAGATCTCAATATCCCGAAGGACACGACGGAGGACACGAATGATTTGCAAAGGTTCAGCAAAGGTTCCTGAAACATGAAAGGTTCAACGTAGAGAAGATGTCTATGCAGAGGCTGAAGGATAGATATTCCACTCCAAGTGGAGGTGACAGAGCCGAGCAGTGGAGGAGAACAAATCGCATTAGAGGATCCCCGAAGGAACCCATTGCACCGAGAACAGAACACGACAGGGGTCAAACATGCAGAAATCCTAACACACTTCCACACAAACACACATACATTTGCCCATACACTTGAAGCAAACATTAGTACAAATTGAGGGCAAGTGAAGGGGTTTCACAGGCTCATCAGAGTCCGGAGGGGGGTTGAGAGCAAAATACGAAAGGCCACGTGGATAACCTCCGTGGGTGTGTGTTAGACGGAATATGTATGTGTTTGAGAGGGAATTTGTATGTGTGTAAGAGGGAATTTGTATGTGTGTGAGGGAATTCGTGAGTAAGGACGAGGGCTTGAGATCCTTTTAATGCGAAACGTCAGCACACGACGATTTGAGAATAGGGAAAACAGAGTGAAGAGGGAAGAGAAATAGAGAGCAGAGAACGACAGAGCAAAAGTGAGAAAGATAGGGCGGAAGATAGGACGAAAGAGGTAAAAGGGCGTATGAGTAGAACGTTTGAATTTTTCGCCACCAGCCATTTTCAATTAATTCGCACACCAACCACTTTCGAGGTTTCTCTGATCGCTCACCAGATTGGTCAAAACCCGCTGGTCGCCTAAATAACTTTTGCCGGTTGGCAACACTATTAGCGCTCGATGCTGGTGAATCCAAAAATTTACTCACTACTCTTATCGTACGAATATTGCGATCGCAAGTGGAGTGTGATTGCAGCGCTGTAGGCCACAGGATTGTGTTTGGTTCCGTTCAGTTGAGCAAATGAATAATTTGCGAATTTTATTGGAATCCAAATGAGCAAATGAGCTGCGATCGGATGGTGGGAAGTGGTCGACTGTAGGGTGAAGGGGTCGTTGAAGGGGTTGGGGAAGGTGTGAGGAGAACAACGACTACGAGGATAACAAAAGCACAACATAATGGGATTCATGACCAACGCAAACACGCACAGAAGCACACAATCAGTGGTGAAACGAGCACTAACCAACAACAACAAGAAGAGCAACAAAAACACTCGCACTCATTCTTCTGACCAGCATTAAAAGCATCGACCACATTAGTGTGTGCGAAAGAGATGGAGGAATAGATGAAAAATGCATTCGTCAACATGCTAACACCAACCACAATAACAACAACATAAATACCCAGAGCAACAATAACCACAGCAACAACAACAACAAAAACCAGAGGAGCAACAACAACGCCAATACCATTCACACCAACAATAGGAGCATCATTTATGCAAGCTTAAAGCTATTTGCTAAGCAGCTTAAAACTGATTCGTTAGCCATGCAGAGTCCGAGCGACAACTAGAGGGAGACAGGGAGTTATATAGAGGAAGAGAGACAGATGGAGAGAGAGAAGGATAAAACTAGTAGAAGGTCGATTGGGTGTGAGTTTGGTTGCGAATGTGGTTTAGAGTTTCGCCTCAACACGAACCAAACTCTGCTGAGAGAATGCTGAGAGAGGACTAAGTGAAGACTCCTTTGAAGGAGTCGAACCAAGTGAAGCAGGAGCTGAGAAAACTGTGAAATAACTACGAGCATCAATTCAGTACTGAAAATAAATCCGGACTCTAATTCGTTACTTCAAATAAATCCGGATGTTAAATCGTTTCCTCAAATAAATCCAAACGTTAATTCGCTTCGAAAATATTACAGAGAAGTTATGACTGGTATTCTCAAAGAGACGATTGAGGAGAAAATTGTAAGGAATTGAAGTTAAAGATTGGCAAAATGAGTGACAAAACTCTAACTAAAGATAGTTTTCGAAATTCGATGAATTAAAGGAAGCTCACATCTCGATAGCCAATTGATTAGTTTTTGTAGCTCTGGTTTTCTGACCTTCGACATGAGTCTGATCCACTGAATCAACAACAACAACATGGTGAAAAACAAAATCAAAAATAAAAACGAATTTCGCAATGAGGACAGCAAAAGCAATCAGAAAAACGAAAATATACAACGAAAATTGAAAAAATACGAGCTGTCAAACACGAGTTATTGGCAACGGCAGCCATATTGTAGATAGACAAACGGATCAACTGAAAGAAGGAAAGACCGACAGATAGAGAAGGACAGAAGGACAGAGAAACACACAGACCGGAAGCGGAAATGAAAAACGATGGCGCAGCGGACCAGCAAACGAAAATGATTTTCAATTCTCAATCGTAGATGGGGCGTCAATCGAGCATTCACACAAATAAATATAATTTAATATATACACGTGCACATGAAATCCTTCTCAAATTCACACACGCATACATATATATTCGCATCACATCACAGTGTGAGTGTGAAGATGTGTGACCTTATACAATTCTTCACACCCCGACTGTGATTCCATGCATGTATTTGCCTGCGTGTTGATTTATTATCCTTGATTATCCTTCATCAAAACTGAGAAGCGAATAGGCGAAAAGGAAAGGATGGGAGTGAAGGAAAATTAGTGAAAAGAGGGAAGCCAGTGATGCCACAGTTGACCGAACGCCCCTGCAGGGGATTCCCTCTCGTTAACGCGCCATTTCCATAAATATAGACACACTCATGAAGCTCACAGCAGCGACCGGCAAACACCATGGGATCAAAAGCTTTTGTGGCCTACAAAGATCCCCAATACACCAACACAATTCCACATACACCAACACAATCATACATACACAAACACAATCCTACATACAACCAACAAATTCCTTCATACACACCAATACAATCATACAAATGAATACGTTCTGCGATCTTAACTTGTGACAAAATGGCGGAATTTCCATCCTTTGTATTCACAATAAAGCTAATCTCTTGAATAATTTTTTTCATCTCTCTTTTCCTCTCTCTCTACCCGACTCGCTCTCTCTCCAACTCCAGGAATTTCCATTTCTCTGTCTCTCGTGTGGCTAACTCTACTTGTTTTTAAAAACTCGTAAAGTCGTATTGTTTTCAACATGTTTTTTATACTTGTTGTTTCTGTATTAGTTGATGTTTGTTGTTATTATTGTTGTTGTTTACCTTGTTATTCACAGAAAGCACATTTCAAGGGTTCGACACAGCAATTTGACTTCGCAAAGCATGAGCAAGTGTGGATTTTATTGCCGGCATCAACGCTTCGAGTCGTTTTCGTATGCACGGTGTAAATTTTATTGAATTTTTCATAAATCGCTGAAAGCACCACGTGTTCACGGTGGTGGTGGAAGGAACGGGGAAATGTGAGGGGATGTTGTGTTTATATTCAAAGCAACGTTGTTTTGAAAAATTCTGCATTATTTTTGAGCACTCAGTGTGAAGATCATAATGTGGTCATGATCATGATGTAGTTAACGAAAGCTTCTGTGGAAGAGAACCTCCTACAGATTGTGATGGGAATCCCATCATGTATGTATATGATTTGAAAATATCTGGTATACTGTAATGACTCTAACCTCTTTTCGACTAACGACTAGTTATTTATAGAATATTGAAATTACATCAATCTCAAGCCAAATAACCTCATGTGAAGATTCATTCTTGATTACAACAGTATGATTTAGGAAGTTACCATATCTCTTCCTATAGACAGACAGCTCAATCGACGGACCAAAAGTCATACACATAGACAGACACAGACACGTGTGATCGTTACACGACCCCATTACATGGAAGCCGTAGTGTAATTTTCATTCGTAGTATAAATTGAAAATGAAACATGCGCCAATGATGGCAAAACGGCAATAAAAGCTCAATAGACCACGTCAGAAAGAGGTCAAAAGGAAATCGTGTGGCTTCGAAGCGGAGGCGGAGAGGAGGGAAAGAGAAAGAGAGACGCATAAGAGAGAGAGAGAGAGAGGAAAACAATTTATGATAATTTTATGCAATTGTCGCAAGTAAACAATAAAAATACTGATATTACTATTGCAATAATTTTGTTCATATTGATTGAATTCTAGTCGTTGTAATAGTTATTAATGTTGTTGTTCTTGTAATAGATGCTCTTGTTGTTTTTATATTATGTATTATTGTAGTTGTGTTTCTAATAGTTCCTGTTGTTATTTTAGTTATTATTGTTGTTTTAATGAGGACAGGCAGAATATTTGCAAAATTTATTCAAAGGAAAACGATTGAAAATAATCACCACAACAACAACAATAAATCATATGCAAATAAGGCGCGAAATCGATGCGATAGACATCAAGCCAAAATAGCTAAAGATAGAGCGAGAAAGAGAGGACGAGCGACAGTGAGTGAACGAGAATGTGAATAAATCCAAAGGATTCTTGCGTTAAAAATTGAAATAACATCAAATTGAAAGCGAATTTGGAGAAAAGGAAATTATCGTGAGAGACAGGGAGAGCATAGGAGAAAAGCAGAGGGGGTAGAGGGAAGGAAAGAGACGACAGGACGAAAAGAATGTCAGAGCGAAGGAGAAAGGCAGAGAGAAAGAGGATTATATGATGTGGAGTGGAAGGAGAACTTTTGCTAAATAGACTCAGCCGCAAGTAAATCAGACCCAGTCACGAAAGCCATTCGAATACCGAATATCAGCATTCCGATGACGATGAAAGAAGGAAATTAGATTTTTGCATTTCATTCATTTCATCATTCGTCTCGTCTGCTCACTCGCGATATCGTCATTTTCCGTTATTCGTTTATTTTATTCCATTCCTTCCACTTCTGTTTGCTCTTTTCGTTGGTTGTTCCGGCCACGGTGATGAATGATGAAGAAGAGCGACTTCTTCGGTGACCTGAACTCGAAGGAAGTGTAGGAAGAGGCTCTAATGCGATATGAAAGTCAGCAAATGTTCCGGTTGTGTGCCCAAAATGATTGATTGATGTCCCTTCCATATGCAGAAAAACGTATCATGATCAGTTGAAATATTTGGCCATAATATCGATACCAAATGGTGTTGATAATAGTCTATGGTCATGAAATATGTTTCAATCCAATTTATCCATCACAAAATCAAGTGTTTCGATCGATTTTATTTAATTTTTTTTTTTAATATTAAAAAAAAATTATTTTAGTTTTAAAATTATTTTTTTAATTTATTTTTTTGTATCTTTGTTTTAATTTTTATTTTTTAATTTGTTTTAAAATATTATTATTATTTTATTATAATATTATATTATATGAAAATGTTTATATTAAATATATTTTTTATTTATGAATTTTTTATCTTTTGATTCATTTTTAATATTTTTTCATTTATATTTTTTATTCTTTTTAAATTATAAGTTTATTTTTTTTCTCTTTTTATTCGAATAATTTCAATATGACAAACATAAATTTATATTTTTCTACTTTGTTAATTTCATTAACAGGTTTTTTTTTTCTTCGTTATAGACAAAGTTCAAGTTACCTTTATTAATAATAACAATAATAATCTTCGTCCATTTCACCTTTAGAAACACGGAATTCCTTTCGTGGTCACCTCAATAAATTGCTCTATTTCCCATTTGATTGGCTAACTTTTTGAACGGAGCCTTATTTGACTAAACACTCATTAGTTTGTCCAATGGATGAGTTGGCCAGAAGGAATGTGAGTAGGATAGAGAGGAAGGAGCATCGAATATGAGGAGGAATAAACAAATTTGTTGCCATTCGCCACTCTCAAATAAATGGTGTCATTTTAAAGCGTATTTATTCGCTCACTTCCATGGCATTTCTCGTCCTTATCCGGAGTCTTTGGCAACCCCACCGGAAGTTCAGGAAGCAAAGTAAAGGACTTCCGGTCTTCTACTTCTATTCACAATCTACCGGTTCCTTCCCCTCTACCAATGCTATTCTGCTCTATCTCTCTCACCTTCTCTATTGGTCTATCTAAAGCATTGTTTGTCGCTTTCGAAGACTCGTTCGCTTTCTTAGTCTCGTTCTTTTTATTTTTCTTGCTCGCTATCTCTGTTTGTGTTTGTCCCACGGTCTGTCTGTCTGTCCGTCCCTCTGTCTGTTGGTGACTCGTTTCATTGTCATGACACTCGCCATCGCCGCTTGAGCCTCGACCCGCCCCCTCCCTTTGCCGTCCATTTTCGACTTTTCTTTCCGGTTCGATGGAGAACTTTCCTAACCGCAAACACTGATATAATTGACTGTCGGTCGGTGGGTCGTCCTTGTCGTCATCGTCGCCGTCCTTGCTGGAAATGAGTGGCTCAGTCAGGTGACCAGAGTGCACACACACTTCCACTCAGACGGAGAGATACCATGGGAGGTAAACCCCACACTGGGGCTCCATGGGGAGCAAGAATAAAGGTGAAAGCTTCGTGAGAATCTGCTAGAAAGTTTTGAAAGATTGAAAACTTTCTAGCAGAAAGATTGAAATTTCCCGCAAGAAGAACGAAGGAGAATGTTTCCAAGAACGAAGGAAAATATTTCCAAGAGCGAATACCGTGTGCTTTGAAGAGGAAAAGTAGGGGATTTCGAAAGTTTGAGAAGCACTGAAATGTTCTACTAGGGCACAAGGCTTTGATCCTAGGTTTTGAATAAATAGTTAATAAGTAGAACTTAACTCTGGGGAGTGTTTTCATTGACGATTTCAAGTTGGAAAATTATGGCTATAGACAGAAGTTAATATGAAATTGTATGTAGATATGGTAGAAAGATAGTAGATAGGTATGTTGGAATAAAATATGGTAGGTTCAAGAACTTGCATTAGGTTTATGAAACCTTAAAAAGGAGACAAATTTATAGATCGCGAATAACTGGAAACCCCTACTTTGAATGTATATTTCTCTAAATTATGGAAATCAATTATGAATGAATAATAATGGTGAGGTGGATACAGACAAAAATGAAATGCACTTAAACTGTTGTGACTTCCGGTCGCAGCCGGGAAGAGGGCTTTTGTATGTTGAGCAAGAGAGAAATATTACCAGAGAGAGAGAGAGGAACAAAGTAAGGAGAAATAACACAATAGAGAAAGAGAAAGCGAGATGCAGTTGGTTTTGAAATAAATTCGAGAAAAGCAAGAAATGTGTATATAATTGGATGCAGTTTGTGAAATTTAAATGAAATTTTCTCATTAAAAATTAAATTGCATTCAAACGAATTCAAACGAATGTCCCCGAGGGCAGGTCTTAAGAACCAGTCGTTTGTCTGCTGCATGGGATGTAAATAGAAGCAGAAGCACCCACAACAACAACCACTTTAACAATAACAACAAACCGTTTCGTGTAATTCAGAGAACAAACAGACCAGGGATAAAAGAGACGAAGATGGTCGGATGGTAGAAGAGAAATGAGAAGCTAAAGGGATTGAAGTTAAGGTGTGAACATTCAGACCCGAAGGCGCTTGTGAAACGAAATGAGTGGAAATAGTATATGGGGAGTGAACAGTGAAAAAGAGGTGGACACAGAAGGACGAAAGAAACAGCCACATAGAATGAAACAAACACAGAGAACGATAGAATGAGGTGATGGAAAAATAAGATTTTTCTCGCGAAAATAAGAAAAGACAGGTTCAGGTCGGCCGTTGCAGCAGAGCAATTTCTAAAGTGCCGAAGAACACGACAATAACAACAATAACAATACAACAAAAACAATAACAACAAAAGCAATACCAACAATCCAACACCAATAAACAAAAGAAACACCAACTCAAGTAAACAAAGATGAAGTTGAGTTGGAGAGAAAGAAAAATAAATAAAGTGGATCTAGAAAAATGGAAAACGGAAAAGAAGACGATGAAGATGAGAGTGAGAGTGAGAATTTGAAAAAGGAAAGAAAAACAAAAAAAATAAAAAATATATAATAAGAAAAAATAAAGGAAAATAAAATGGAAAAAAGTAAAAATACAATTTTAAAAAATAAACTACGCTCAAGTTGTCAAAGTGCACTTCGAACTGAACCGCGCCCACCAGGTGACGCCCACGACGATTCCCGCCACGAACCCACATCAAGCAGAAAGTCGAGAAAAGTTTGCACGTGAATGGAGAGCGTGGGAGGGATGTGATGGAAGGGAGGGGGAGGAAAGGAAATCAGAACGACGAGGTGGAGCAGGAGCAAAAAGAGAAAGAGGGCAAAAGTCAATCCAACAATCGATGCATTTTTCACGCAGCGAAAAACGAACACGCTAACTCTGGAATCAAGTGGAAATAGAAAATTGATTTTCACTCGCTCTCTCACACACTCTCCCTCTCTCTCTCTCTATTTGCTCTCTCTCTTTCTCTTCATCACTCTGTCTCTCTCTCTGCCTCACCTCTCTTCTTCTCGCTCCGCTTCTCTCCGTTTTCTGATGGAAGTTTTCCGGAAATCCTGGGAAATTGCAAGTTATTCTGGTCCTCTTTCCAAATGGAGGAAGAGGTGCGAAGGGGACGTCGTCAGCCACATGTCGGAATGACAGTAATTGCTGGGAACAATTTTCCTCAGTCGCTGTCCTTGTTGATGTTTTTATTGTTGTTGTTGTGTATAACTTCCTGTGCGCCAGGATATTAAGGATTAAGGCGTTATCAAGGCATGAGGGAGCCGGGCTCAGAGCGAAAAACCCAGGCTCAGAAAGAAAAGCAGAAAGACAAAAAAACTGAGGGGTCGTGGACGAAGAGAGGGGCGGAGGAGTAGAAGATGGATTGAGAAGCGAAAATTGAGGCAACAGCTGAAGGGGAAAAAGAGTTAATTAAGGGCCAGGTTATTTTAAGTGGACGTGATTTCATCGGAACTCTATTTCGCTTGAAATGAGAGAAACTAAACTGAAAAAGTCACCGGAACTTTATTTTGAGTTGAAGTTGGAAAAACGAAAACTGAAAAAACCGAAAACTGAAAAAAGGAAACTGAAAAATCATAACCGGAAATATAAAACTGAAAAAACGAAAATTGAAAAAAAAATAACTTGAAACAAGATAACCGAAAAAAATGAACGGAAAAAACGCAAAAACTCGGTGCAAACAGGATTAGGAATGACTCAGCGACACAGCAATTACTTTACACCTGGCTCCACCGGGACAACTCGGCCTTCTCCTTCCTGCTCCTCCATCGTCCTCCCTCATCCTTCTACCCTTACCCATCAAGCATTAATGAGCATTAAAATAGTTTTTATTTATTTAAACACAGTTTAACGTCAGTCAATCCGAGTCAAGCCAAGTCAAAGCCCTCACCGCTCATCGCCCATTTCCGCTTCGCTGCCGGACGTTGACAAATTATTGCATTGACGTATGTGGACGTTCGATCTGTTTGTGCATGTGAGCGTGCGAGTGTCTGTGTGTTTGTATCGATTAGCGTGTGTGTTTACACGCGAAGAAACCGACAGAAACAGAGATAGTGATTGAGAAATAGAGAGGTCAGTAAGATGGAGTGAGAGAGACGGAAGGGTAAGATAGAAAAGAAAAGGCAGAAGCAAAAGAGGAAAACCAGAGAGAAGAGAAGAGTGAGAGAGAGAGAGAGAGACAGAGAATGACAGAGAATGACAGAAATAAGTCGTGGCCACTGTCATTCGCAGTGGAAGCGTTTGATTAATCGTGCTCGAAGGACAATTTTTGTCCTCTTTTTGGTGTTTTCTTATTTGTTCAAACGCATTTGAAACCCGCCTGGTGTCCTTGGAGGACATGTATGTATGTGCGTGTGTGTCTGTATGTGTGAACACGCGTGAATATTTGCAAAAGTGTGCATATGTAAATGAGTGTGTGCATTTGACGACGTATGTGGTTTTAATTAATAGCGTGTCGTATGCAAAACCTTGGAGATGGATTGAGTATTAATTAATGAGGGACAGAACGACAGAGAAAGTCGAAAATGGAAACAAATAATGGTGATATTGAGAAATTAAAAATGTAAGTGAAAAAAATAAAATAAAAATGTTTTCATATGAAAAACTTACATATGATAAAAAAACCATTCAATGTAAACTAACAATATTTATTACAAGAACATTCAGAAATATAGGAACGATTTAAAAACGAATATTTACTGATGGAAAAAAAACTCGCTTCCTAGAAAAATAAAACTATTGTCCTTAAAACTCAATTGTAGAAAAAACTTTCGTGTGGTAAAAGCATACTCTTCTGTTTGGTTTGTGGTTTGGTTTGGAGTTGTGGGAACGTGTGTTGAAAGCTCGTGTGTAATAAAAGCTTCCTGTGGACTGTACAAGGCGTTGCCTTTAATGGGTTTTCAGCTTCATTGCAGTACTTTTTAATAGCCTTCTTTTGGAAACCCACGAACGCACATACACACACACACACACACGAGAGGTTAGAGCACAGACACATGTATCCTACGCAGACGACAGTATAATACATACATACACAATGACCATTTTGGCCGGACTTCCGTTTCCTTCCTTCCACTCGACACCATTTTTATTTTCTTGCCATTCTCTCTCTATCTCTTTCCTACTGTTGTTTTTAGTTTGTGAAGTTAAAATGAAAGAAGCAAAATTAAGAAAAATAAAAACTACTACCACAACAACACAAACAACTACTACAACAAACACAATACAATAATAACAAGAAGGAAAATTTACAGAAAACATTGTGCAACACAAACAGGACTCGACCTTGCAACAGGAAAAACGAACGAAAGAGCAAATGGGAGAAAGAATGAAATGAAACTATTTCACAAATTGCATTGTTGTTGTTGTTGCTGTTGTTAGTTCGGTGTTGTTTCAAATGAAATCATTGTTTTTTCTATTGTAGTCCCTGTTATTTTTGCTATTACAATTGTTGTTGTATTTGTCAGAAGGAATATTAAAGAATAATAAAGAAGAATTGCACTCGTGTGCGTTTTGCTGCAGGCGGAAGGTGGATTTCATGGGAGGTCGTAGGTGGATGGTGGAGGCGTGGGCGGATGCAGTTCAAGGGGTCGACTTGAAAAATATATAAAACGAGAAACAGCTTAAAAACGAAAGAGAGAAAAATCTCTCAAGCATGAATATGAGGTCCTCGAATCTGGAGAACCTCAGCGAGGATGTCAGGGTTTTTTGTTTGCCAACGACACGTTTTTAAAGTAGGTAGTCGAATTTTTCCCACCACAATTAATTATATTTTAGAAGAGCCCTAGAGACGAAGAAGAGAAAGGGAGGATGCTTATTATCCCTATCCAAAATGAGTTAAGATCTGAAACTATTTGAATACAAAATCAATACAAAATTAATATAAATAAAATATATAAAAATATTATAATAAGAAAACTAAAAAAATAAAATAATAAAAAATAGACATTAATAATGTAAAAACATAATTAAAAAATACAAGTCTTTATGCAATATAATACATATAATAGTAGTTTACAAAAATTCTAAACAAGAAAATAAAAAAAGGTATATAAAAATAGAAAATCTTTGATAGACAAATTTTCTCGAAAATCGCAATAAATCGGTATCATTAGATTTTTCTGAAAATTGGAATAAATTCCAATCTCCGAATTTTTCTCAAAATCATTTGGGTTTCCTACGTGCTCTCCACCCACTGAATTTCAATGGGAAAATTAACAATTTTGCAGCTCGAAGGAAATTTGCATTTAAACGAATTTCCAACGAACGAGACAAAACAACAACACACTCCAGTACAGAGCGAGCGAGAGGGAGAACCGAGAGAAAACCACTACAATGGAAATGAAGGGAAGCTTCATAAACAACCAGAAAGTGGTGTATGGAAAATAGCAAAACCACAACAACAATGATAACCCAAACAACAGTGAGCGAATCTATAATCGCACATAAACAAACTCACACCAACGTGCACTAACACCAATGCCTGCATTTATTCGCGTGAAACGACACGCGACTTGAAAATTTTCACCGAAATTCGGACCTGTGAATAACAATGACAACAACAAAAACCAACATAACCTTCTCACCCAAATCATGCAAATATTATGCAACACATTGTTGTTGTTGTTGTTAAGTTGGCAACACTGACACTATAAAATTGCCGCGTTGCCAACTGAGAAGACAGTGTTACCAAACAGAAAAAAGTAGGAAAAAACAAAAACAATTCCAGGATTCAAATAAATTTACTACTTGCCAAAATGTGCTGCAACGAATGACAGAGACAGACGCCATTTTGTCGAAACCCCCCTCTCTTTTCACCCCTCCCCGGACATCGCTCACTTGTCGTTGTGTCACAACGTTGGGAGCTTCGATTCAGCGATGGAAACGCAACGATGGGGTGTATTTAAATGGACAGGAAATTAAATGGATTCGAAGAGGGGGGGACGACATCGCGGTGAAGGGTCGGGGAACCCTCGAGGGCAGGTCGGGAATGACGGAGGGCCGCATGAAATTTGTGATTGGATCGAATGGATTTCATGGCAGCGATGTGGGAATCGGATCCGGGATAGTTTCTGGTTGGAGAAGCGTCAATTGCATCTGGCTTCAATTTCAATGTTTGACAGGCTTTCGTTTCATTCAATCACTCCTGGTCTTACACAAGGGGTCAATGAGCTTTGCTGTTTGTCTCTATTTAATCCCTGAATAGTACCATCATAAATTGCGATTACCTTTTTACAGTCTTCTATTTGTTTTGTTTCACCCGATGTGCTTTTATTGATTTGATTTCAAACAATACAAGTTTGTGAATGGGTCGAAGGGAAATGAATTGAAAATAATACTGAAATTTTCATTGACCGTAATTTTCCACGTGAATTCATCTGTTGCAGTTAATGGTTTTTTTAATTTATGGTTTATTATAATGAAATGTTTATTTTATCCAATTGTTCAATCAAAATTTAATTTCCTTTGGTTTTAAGTTGCAATTAGTTGTCGTTAATGCTAATTGCATTTATTTATATGATCCAATTTCAATTACAACATTTTGTGTTTGGTTCGAACAGCAACATTTATCATAATCGTGAGTGGGGAGCCAAGAGTTAGGGATTTAAATGGATTGCAGAAATGAAATTCAATCAATCGAGCTCAGTGCAATCTCCATCATGTCGCCCACACACACGCACGCACACAATTCACACACGCACACAGCGATATCTATCTCTCCCACAACCTCTCAGGCACGAGGAGGAGCTCGTGCATAGCCAAGAGAGTCGTCCTTAACGACCGAAGTCACAGCAGGAAATCCACAAACATTGCATAGTTTTAGGCACTCGATATGCACACAAATGCAGAATACAGTGGATATGTATGTAAAATACCTTGTGGAGCGTGTTTGTACACATATGGTGATCAATAACACACTCTCACAGCGATAAAATCCAAATTTATAACCTTTCGAAAACTTTGGTAATTACAGTAATTGCAGCTCTAACGTGTATCAGAAAAATAATTGGTTCTTTTTCTGAATAAAATATATCTGTCCTCTCTGGGAGTTTGAGAGAATAAGGCCAATAATATAAGTTCAGCCAGGTGCAATATTTTCCGCAGTACAATTTCTAAAATAAAACGAACAATAAGAGAGAAGAGAATGCAATAGAAGACGCCTCAAAGTATGCACTGAAATATACTTTGTATGGGTTCAAATCAATATTTAAATCAATAAAATGAAGTACTGAAGTACTAAATTAGTGAAAAATACCCGAAACGAAGTGACGACACTCCAAATCGGATAAAGGGGAAAAGAGGATACTTGAAGTGAAACGCCTAAAAATAGACTACGAATTGGGCCAGCATAATGCTATTGATTTAACATGTTACGAAGCAACATGATGCGGGTGGATCACAGACATTTGAAGAAGGAGTATTTTCGCAGTTTTTTCAGCAAAATTTTATTTGTTAATCCAAAGAGCCAGGGAATAAAGCAAGATGGAAAAGAATTACATTTGTTCAAGCATCGAGTTCAAAACCACTTCACATCCGGCAAAAAAGTGATGAAATCGTGAAAATGTTATTTTTAAAAATAAATCAACAGAAAAAACAATACTACAAAATCGATAGAAATTGTAATCGGCTGTCATTCGATTTTATTTGGTACGGGGATGGAGAAAGTCGTGACCCCAACAACATGGCATTACAAATCACACAGAGAGAGAGAATAAATATTCATTGTTTTAACAATACAGGACAGGAGAGAAAAAATGGAAAAAACGTGCCAATTGCGTAAAATGGAAAATAAAAACTATGCGAATAATTGCATAAAAATGTCAACAAAAGTAAAAAAAAAACCATGAAAAGAAAGGAATTCGAAAAAATTAACAATGCACAAACGAGCGAGCGAGATTTATTTGCTGTTTGCGGTGTGTGCACACATAGCATACTTTCAGGCGCTGCAGAAATAATAAATACTTTACAAAAACACTTTCCCATTCACACTCGAATGAAAATCGCACATAAAAACAATGAAAATCACAGTTTAAACAACAATAGAAACACGGGTAAATAGTTGAAAAATGTATAAGTCGAAAGAAAGAGAGATATTTTGACCAACGGCAATAGTTTGTAGTCGTCCTACATTTTTGGAATTAAATCATTAAAAATCAAGATATTTTCCGAGGAAGTCTTCTCTCTTCCTCGGAAAATAACGAGAGAGGAAAGGAGGAGAAATAGAGCTATTTTTTAACTCTATCCCTTTCGAATGCCACATGAAAACGGACGTGAGAAACAAAACATACTTTTTTTACTCAACATCATAGCCCCCCTAAATATACAAACTATAATACTTTTCTCAACCATTCGCCACCATACCATACCATACGTACTGAACGAGAGTGTGTAAGTGCTTTTCTATAGATCCGAGAAAGTACGAATACGAGCGAATGTAAAAGAATGTGTTTTAGTTGCATATACATACAACAAATGAAACCCAGAGGTAGAAAATCCTTGATGGAACCTTGATTGAAGTGTTGCCAACGCTGGCTGCAGAATTTACATCCGTGAACTTTGCCAGAGGATGAGGAAATGTAGAAGGATAAACCAAAGTATAGAGGAGAGAATCGAGAGGAATTTAGCTGCAAATGGAGAAAACTCATTGAGTGAAAGAACAACTTTTTCCTTTTATCATCAGAGAACTATAAAACACTTTTCTCTGAATTTCGCAACAAATGTACGAAGGAGTGAACGAGGTTTCGATGGCAGACGTTTCAATAACACAATAGTGGAAATCTATCCGAGCTTTATCATGGGTACTTCCCATTTCTTAGAAAAATAGTTTCGAAAAGGAAAAATGTTTTCTCGTAATAGAAGAAATTCAAGCTATTACGAAAAGAATTATGTTTCTTTAACTGGAAGTTCATTTTACTGAACATATTTCTCTAAAGGTTCTTTAAAAAACTTGAATTCAAAATTGTGACGAAGACATCACAGTCAACTTCCACACTCTACCGCTCTGAAATCCAGAGAGAAAAATGATCTTCCACTGTTCATTTTGTTTTTGTTAAACACGTCTCCCCTTCTACCCAGTATATCTCATTAGTTAGCTTGTAATTAGCGAATTTTTCGGTTACATCACTCTGAGATGAGAGAAATTTCTCTCCTCGAGTTATTCTCTTCGCCACCGTTCTTTCGTCTCAGCTATTTTGCTTATGTTTGTTTAATTAATTCAGGAGAATGGAAAAGATAGGAGGAGGTGAGTTGAGAGAAAAACAAAATTATGAAAATTCTTGTAAATGCATTCCACTGGTTTAACGTCTGGCATTTAAATTGAAAAATATTCGGAAAATCGAAATTTTAATGGAGCACAAAAAGAATTTCTCGATTATCGATTTCAGATGTCGTAAAATTAACGACGGCGGACTTGTTGTGAATTTAGGATAAATATCAAAAATTGCGTATCTATCATTCCAAAAATTTTACAAAAATATAGAAAACCCTATTAAAATAAAACAAATATTTGAAAAAATATATTTATAAAATTATTAAAAATGTTTACGCATTCCTCAGTCTCTTGGCTCCAGGTATCAACCGCAATTAAGTGACGTTCATTAGCGAGCGGAAGTGAAATCATTACGACAACAACATTAAAACAAGAAGAACAACAACAACGAAATGGAACTCATGTCATTTTCACACTCCGCGAAAATCGTTGGCGCGCGACGTTCGCAAATAGAGGATGACGATGTCAATAGGAGGAGAGAGTGAGAAGAAGTAGATGTAGGAAAAGTAATTTGCAGTCGATGTGTTGCCCACCTTTTCCATCGAGAGATATATAGATCGATATAGACAAATAGATAGATAGATGTAGACAGATAGATAGATGAATGGATTCTTTCGCCGCTCACGTTATAAATAACGTGAACGTGTAGATGTTTTCTAATATTTTCTTGGATTATTATTTGCGTAACAAAATTTAATCTATTTTCGATTGAAAATTTACGAAGCGTTCATAAGTCACATCATCATGAGAGACGTGATGGGGCAGACGAGGTAGGCGTGGCAGTGATGAGAGAGAGGGATGGAATGAGATGGAGAGAGAGTGTGTTTGGTCTCCATATGCTGATGTCATGAAAAATGCAATAAATAGATGAATAAATCAAAACTTTCGGTCGGAAGACGTATGTACAAATTGGAGAATAAGATAAGAAGTTGGACAAAGAAGAGTGGAGAGAAAGAAAGTACAAGGAAGGAAGAAGAAATTGGCGAAGGGGAAGGAAAATTATAGGGGAAATAGAAATGTGTGGATCTAGACAACTGACGCCCAGAGTGAGAGATCTAATGAGATAGAAATAGAGAAAAATGTGTCTTATATCAATCCTAAGAAAGAAGGGCATTGAAGGGGGGTGAGAAGAGATAGTGAAAGAAAAGACAGAGTGAGAAGAGGGTGAGAAGAGAGGGATTGAAATACAAATAGAGAGAAAAAAGAGATGAAAACTTTTGGCAAAGGGATCGTTGGCCTTTCAAAGGAACGATAAAGAGATGAAGTCGAGGCAGTGGCGAGGAAAGAATTAGCGAGATAATTAGCAAAAGACTCTAATAACAGGGTGCGAAAAATAGTGATAAAAAGGGGATAAGGAAAACGGGCGGAAAGGAGAGAATAATGAACACTAATTGGAGATGAAAATAAAATAATCTGAGCAGAAAACTGAAGGAAATATGACGAAAAAAGCGCAAATTGGAAGAGATCGAGAGAAGAGAACGAACAATGGGGGAAACAAAAAGAATGTAAAGGAATAAGTTTTTCACTTTAAATTGGAGGAGAAGAGATATCGCTCTCTCAAACAAAATTCATATTTCACTTGAAGAGAATTTATCTGTCACTTGAACGTAAAGGAATCCTAACATTCGTCTCTTTTACTCTTCAATCCTTTGGCTCTCTTTCTCTCCGTTTCTCTGGAGGCCTCTGAAGGCTCTTAAAAGCCTCTTAAGCCTTTCTACAGTCGACCCCATATTTTGCCAAAATTCCCGCTGCACCATCTCCTGCCAAAAGTGGAGAGGAGAGGGGACGAGCACGAAAGTCGACCGCAGTCAGGGCCGAAAACTAACGGAACTGAACCGAGCCGTGCTGCGCCCATTTCTGCGTCATTTATTTTCACAAACTTTTGCGCAAATAAATTTCAAACGCTCGCCGCCGCCAGGAGGCGTCACTCGGCCTGGCCCACCCAACCGCAACAACAACTCTGTCTTTGCCTTTCGTCTGTCCTGGATTTCGGCGGTCTCCACCATCGTTTCGCAGTTCTTCCACGTCGATTTGTTGTTTCACATTGTTGTTTCTGGTTTTCGCACGCATGTCCTTTATTTTTCGTCTGCATTTTACACGATGCAGAGGACTCAAAATGATGGGCGACAACGTGAAGAGGATGGAGAAGAGGTGGGGAAACGGATGGGTTCCGGTTGGAACGGATGTGCGGTGAATGTTTTTGCTTTGTCGTTCGTCGGAAAATGGCCCATCTATTGTTGTAAAAGTGGTTGTTGTCATTCATTTTCAGTTCTTGTTATATTTTTTGTTCCTGCTTTCATTTTTTTTATTGTTGTTGTTCTACTAAAACCTTGTTGTAGTATTTTGTTGTTTGTTCTGTTGTCATTTCAATTGTTTGTTTGTTTTTACTGCATTTATTTTTTGCTTGTCCTCGTTGTTTGTGGTTCTTGATCCCTGTCTTTTTTCGAATTCCCAACCACGACCACGAGTCTTCGCCAAACATGCGGATCTGGCAACATCGTTCGAGGTCGCACTTCATCCCAATGATGAATTTCAGGAGAGAGAAAGAAAGAGAGAGAGAAGAGAAAAGCGTGGGAAACAGTGAGTGAGAGAGAGGGATAATTAAAAACTCCCCGAAATCGATTTTTTCTCTCACTAACGATATGACAACAACAAAAGCATTAATAAGAACAACAATAACATTGAATGCAATAAGAATAACGTTGAGTACAACAACACATACACAAACGACTACAACAAACAATTTATACCTATATAAATAATATATACCGATTGGGAAAAATGGTTTGAATTAAATGAGGAGGGAGCCACTTGCAAACAAGGCGTTGGCATCTCGTCGAGAAAACAATATCACGACCTATCTGTCCTTGGCCTCACTGTCGATGTCCCTGTTGCATAAAACTTAATGAGCTTCTCATTAAAAGTTAATTAAGCAAGTGCGATGATAAGCGACATCGACGATGACGACGAGAATGTCGACAACCGTGAAAAAAAGACGAGATGAGAAGTGGAGACTACAGGAGGACGCTATAATGAAGGATGAATAGGAAGAAGTTTGCTGAGAAAGACCGGCAAATCATGATAATTGAAGACCTGGAAAAATTGTTCACTTAACGCTCAGATCCTTTATCGAAAGATATCGCGGCGACAATGGGAGGCTTAAGCTATTGATTAATTTTTTGTATGTTACATTCGCTTCATAATGAGGAAGATTCAGAAAGAGAAAAAACTATACTCAGAAGCTAAGCGAAATTCTCTGAATACGTTCATCCTACCCAATAATAACAATATTTACAACAAGAATAACAAAAAAAATAACAAATAAAAGCAATTAAAAACGCTCCATCAATATTTCAAAAGAAATCCCATTACAAGTGAAATATTTTTAGAAGTAACGACGAGACCTGAAGTAGAAGAAGAAGAAGAATATGAGAAGGTGTGGTGGACTCACCTCGACGGATATGGTGAATAACGGTGCATGAACGGGTCCCGTCTGTGACTCCAATTTGTAGACCAAACCATGACGAAGCTCGTTGAGCATCGCGACCGTGTTCTTCGGTTGCGGGACTCGTTCCTTGCTTGTCCGGGGCTTCTTCTTGGGATGAACTGCAGGAAAAACCGAAAGAGAGAAAGATAAAGTGTGAGCAAAAGAGAGAGAGAAGGAGAAGGGGAATGATTTAGAGAAAAGCATCAAATCAATTGCAGATTGCGCTCGACGGAAAAAGTAGTTGAAACTAAAATTCTAGGGAGAATCATAAGGGAAACGGGACAAAGAGATAAGGGAAACGGAAACAAGGGATCTCGCCAAAGGATGATACAATGAAGAGAGAGAGGGAAAGAGTGCATCTCTCTCTTTCTCTCTTTTCCTGTGTCCCTTTGGTTTACTCACCTGCGAACTTGGAGCCCTCGTACCGTCTCTTCGACGGAGATTTACGACTGTAGCCGTTCATGTTGTCCACCGTTGGAAGCAGCAGCGGCTGGAGGAGCAAAGCGGAAACGGAAACAGCGATTGTGATGGTGTGCGTGAAAGAGACAGAGACAGCAGGAAGAGATAAAACAATATATTAATATTAATTTCAATGCGGAGAAAATATAAAGTGAAAATAAAACAAAAATCTAAATGTAAAAAAGAAAACAAAAAAAAATTAAGACTTTTTTATAAAACTGCACAACTAGTTGTTGTTTTCAAAAACAACAATACACACATTGATATAAATATATACTCATATCGTTTATGTACAATGTCTAATACACACATAGACATAGATATATTACACACATAGAATAATATACACGGTTAGACATTGAGCAGAACAACAGAATGCAGTTGTTATTGTTTATTTAAACAATTATTTATTGGTCGTACTTATTGTTTATTAAATGTTGTTGTTAGTATTACTGTAATGATTCATAGTTTTTTATTAATAAATAATTTATTGTTAGAAAAAACACACACACAACATTGATTTATGGTTCATTGCATTAATCACAGTTAGTATTCATTTCAATATTGTTTATTTTACTTTTATCGAATAAGTTCTACAAACAATCAGCTAAACCATAAAATCATTTTTGTTAAACAATCCAAGGCAAAAATTATAAAAACTGCAGAAATATTTTTATAAGCAAGCAACAAAGTCTACAAATGTCGTATAGTTTAAAGCCTACATATTTCGATTGAATGTATTTATTAAAGCTTAGTTAATCAAACAATTAATGTTTTCTTCTTCATCCCCCGAGCAGAAACGGCTGATTTAAACTTTTACACCTTACAAAATTCTAGAAATAATTGTTTTTTAATTGATTTTTGGCAAATTTCCTGCGCAACAAAGGCGAACGACCCGATAAAAGAACACATAAAAAGGCGTGCGAAATTTTCACTAAATGATCGCCTCACAGCAGCCAAAGTGAAAAAGAGGAAAATGAAAGAGAGAAGACCCCGAACACGACGTTAAACGTTTTAATTGAAAAGCCAAAGTTTTGCCGCCATCATCAGATGAGTGAATTTTTATGACGTGGCCATCATCGTCCATCGGTTAAATGTTGATAACCATAACCATTAGAGTGGAACCCGGGACCAGAGGGGCCACCGGGGAAAGACGGGCTCATAAAACATTTTACGACCTCGAGAAGACGATGTGAGAAGTTCTTGAGATCGACAGTGCAATGAATGCTGGAGGTTGGGGGCGTTGGTGAGAAGGAGACAAGTTTGATTTTAACGACGATGGAAAGTATTGAAAAAGAAAAATATAAAATCATTCTATTGAAAAAGGATAATCGAATGGTGATAAATTTCGGGTCAAGGTGATGAAATGAAGGATAGACACGTATGAAGAAGTCTGTTGAATGCGGTGAAAACTGTTCAAGGATTTTAAAGTAAAATGTTGACAACACAGATTAATAATGAGGAGTTAAACACACAGTTACTTAAAAGTTATAACGAGGTAAACAATGGATAATTAATTAGTATTATACATAAACGTTATATAAAATATTGCATATTATTGGCCAATATTTACAATACTGAAGCAAAATATAAAAATTAAATGCAAATTACTTTTTAATGGAAAAATACCACCATTGTTATCTTCTACCCTTGTTATCGAATAAAAAATTCACAATTTCCGCAAATAAATGAAATAACAAATGATAATGTTTTACCCCAAAAATTATGCAATAGCGACAGCTGCCAACCGAATCCCTAAAGTATGCAGTGAAATTGGAAATTAAAGCATAACATGAAAGTGAAACACGATATGTATCCTTCTGATACATACCACGACCTACAGTTACCACGTCAACAACTCTGCCTCCCCAGAGATACCGGTGTACAATTACCAACAAGACCTTTTTATCGTCACAATAAAAAAGTTCGAAACATCGAAAGAGAGAAAAAAATGTGTAACAACGAAAAATTCTCCATCGAGGGAATTTTTCAAAACAACGTCTGCTGCAAACAAGTACTGTAAATACTTTTCGCGGAAATTAATTTCATCGCTAGGTGAAAGTTAAACACTAAAGCACTCTAATTATTTCTATCTCTCTTATTGCTTTCTTCTGGTCCTCTGAACATGGCTGAAAGGGAGACAAAGGATCAAAATTACAAAGTTGTGAAGAGAGGACCAGCGAACAATTAATAATGGAATAGACACAATTTAATGAAAAGTCAACTGGCGACTAAAATAAGTTGTTCCCTCCCTGTGTTTCTGGTTTCAATGGAACAGCAGATTCGGGGAAGCAGTTAAAATTGCAAAGAATGCAAATTTTGTCAAATTATGACTGTTTGGTTGTAAGGAAAGAAAAGGGAAAAGACAAAAAAGACCTTCGGTTAGGGTCGACTTCGACCCACCTTCACTTGTCGGTTACCTCGGTAAGGACTTTTTTATTTCGCCCGTCTGTCCGTTGTTGAGGAGGGAGACCGACCCTCGTCATGGTCATGGCCATGAGTTTGTTCTTTTCATTTGATTTGCTCACGTTTTCGGTCTTGTTGAAGGGTTTTTTTATTGCTTGATTTGGGAGTCATTAATGAATATTCCTTGTCATCGGATATTTATTGCTCGACCCAGACAGGACGTGGTTGGTTTGCAGAATTGCAAAAGAAGTAGCGGGGAAAAAATTGAGTTGTTTGCAAAAATAAAACAAAGCGTTGCCTAGTTTTAGGCCAATTTCCACTCTACATCATTAGACACGATGGGGCAATCGTTAGTGACGACGAAAGGAGGGCGGGAAATGAAGGAAATGAGGACGAGAGGAGCGGGAAACGGAAGGTCTTCCCTGCAACTTGGCTGCCCAAATCAAAATGTGATTTTCAGAGAGATAGAAACTTTTTAATATTTCGTTCGGTGGCCAGTTTAACGAAACCACAAGGAACGAAAAGGTAAAAAAGACAGGACCAAGAACCCAATGAACGATAAAAAGACAGAAGAAAGAACATGTCGACAAAAAAGGGTGCAGAAAAAAAAGAGAAAGAGAAAAAAAGAGATGGTCAAAAACAAATAGGTGGACGAAAAAAGTGCAGACTTCAAAGACGGTGATTGGAAATGAAGGGGACAAAAAAAGACATCGAGAAGCCAACGTGTGTTGAGAAGGTTCGGGACAACGAAGAAGGGTTGCAATCGATGGGAGGGGGGATAGGAAGGTTGGGTTATCGGTAGGGAGTTGGCAAGAAGTTTGTTTGTTTGGCAGCAGCTGCACTTATCAAATCACCGTAAATCAACGCCTACTCGAAAGTTTGTTGTGCACCACGACAAACGAACTTCGAAAATGATAAAAAATCACAGGATCATTACACTTCTACTTCTTCTCGTCTTTCGGCTTTTTAGGACTTGCAATTTTACCAAAGGAAAAATAACTTTTAGGTGCTTCACCGCACCCCGAAAATGTGACGAGAAAATACGATATTCAGCAGGAAGAACCGGAGGAAAACGCCAAGGAGGAAATGCAGGAACTCGAGGAAATGAATTAAGTGAACGAGGAGATGGGGTAAGGAGGATGAACAGAAGTACAGGAGGTCGATAAGGATGCGAGATGCCAAAAAAGGACGATAACTGCAATTGCAACGACTGCGATTAATCATCTTTTGTCATGCACTCACGCACACATACTTCCTTAAAAGGGCGGGGTAATCGAAAGAAGTTCGTTGGAAAATATAAGGAGAAAATGGCGACGTCTGGGTCTTTATACCAACACGCAAGCCACTACCTCATGTATGAAAGGAGCTCGTTAAGTTTTTTAAAATTTCCCTCGCTTACTTTTCCTCAACTCTTTCACCTTTTCGTATTCGGTATTAAACTGTGATTAAGTGTTGAAACGAGTTTCGTGTTGTAGAGTTTAAAGTTCTTATAGTTGTTGGGATTCAAGTTGAAAAACTTCAGCTATTTCAATTAAGTTGGAAATATTGCGATATAATTTTCTAGCCACCAAATGGTGTGGACAAATTATAGGAAACTTTTGTTATGTAGTATGAAGAAATTTTAATTTTTTTAATGGCCTCAAAGAACAAACACTTATAACACTTGAGAAGGAAATATTTTCTCGCAGGTGGATGGATTCCAATGAGGAAAATATCGAAGGAGCTTTCGCAGAAATCAAGAAAACTTCCGAGAAACAAGGTGTATTTATTTAGTAGCTCCTATTTCCACCAGTTGGCTCCATTGCTCCTACCTTCATGAACCTTCGTCTTGGATGGATCTGGGTGCGGTTCCTTATGCCGAAGACGCGATAGGAGAGGGAGGACCCTCGCGAATAATAGCAGTTGGGCGGATACATTTTATATATAAAATTCAACAATTTTAGCACAATAAAATGCTGTTTATTTTTTATTTTTTCACAGAAAAGAATAGTTTTATTAAATGTCTCTACCGAATTCCACTTTCAAAATTTATGCTCGAATCGTCCGAATGTTTGAAAAAGAGACGTCAAGCACCGCGGCAGCATGAGACGAAACTAATTCGCATAGAGACCTGTTTTGGTTTCCTCAAATGAACATCAAAATTTTTGACTTCGAAAGAAATTTCAAATAGATATAAATCGTGGAAAAATATGTACAAATAAAAATCAAAAATTGCCCATAAATCGTGCGGTACGAAGGAAATTATGTGAAGGAAAAAAAAGGTAGCAAAAAATACTTTTTTTGGGCGTGAATAAAAAAATATGCAAATTCACAAATTCGCAATTAATTAAATTGCACGAAGGCACGCAGAAGAGATTCCCTGTAGTATGTTGTTGTTGTTGTCGCATTAGTTGTTGTTTTTATTGCTGTCGTTGCTGAAGTGCAACAGGGCGATATCAACAAAAACAAATCGACGTTGACGATGGAAAATGCAAAGGATTACGCTACAGAAACAGATTTTGAAAATAAATCACGGGAGAATTTTTAAAATCTTGCCGCAATATTAAAATGAGCGAATGAGAGAAAGAGCGAAAAAGAGTGAGAGAAATAGAGAAGAAGAATGAGAGAGCAGAAGGAGGAGAAAGAAGCCCTTCATCGTCGTCAGTGGAAATACAAATATAAATAGTGAGAGGAGAACGACAGATGAAAATCAGGAAAACCGAAAAGATGACGAAAAAATCACAACGAAAAAAACGACGTCTGGCGATCGCACGAAAATAAAAGATAAACGAATGGAAAAAACAAGAGCCCGAACCGAGAAAAACAATACAACAATATTTCCAAGTGGTAAAGAGAGAGAGAGAGAAGCAAAAGGGAAGCAGAGGAAATTAGATGAATCTATGAGAATAATAAATCAAAATCATGGGACGTCCGCAAGAAGTTGACGAGATCGGGGAGAAGTGGAAGAGAGAGGGAAGAATGAAGGTGTTGGAGATGATACTAAGAAGAAGAAGAAGGATTTACAGAAGGGATAAAAGAGAGAGGGAGAGAGCGAGATGGTGAACGAGAATTAGAAGATTGCGTTAATATTGCGTGTTAAAACTACAACAACAACAAAAGCAAGCACAAAACAGCGAACAAGAAGAAGCAGTACAAATACAAAGCACGAGGTGTTGCATGCGACAAACAAACTAAATGAACAACAACAACACAAACAAATAATTATAATTTAGCAGGAGTTGTTGGGGAGGAATTAAAAAGGGAGCAGTCGCAAGGCGGGGGGGGCGCTTGGGGAAGTGTGCAGAAGACGGGTGGAGAGGGGTGGGAAAAGCGCAACGAAAGGGTAGCGAAAAGCGTGACTCGCAACGAAATCGTGACGACACGCGACGAGATGACGCTTGTCGTTGCGTCGTCGTCGACGTGGGCGGGGAAAATTTCGCTTGGATCGACTGGGGAAAGAAATATTTTTGGAAGGATGAAAATCAGAAAAAGGAAAAAATAATAATTTTCATAAAACTTGAATTCAAAAAAATAACAAAATATAAAACAAAATAATCAAAAAATCTGAATATATAAAAATACTTTTCATAAAAGTGTACTCAATGTAATCAATAAAAAAAAATATATATAAAATAATTATATTACAAAAAAATAAGTTCCATATGTGAGAACCTCGTTAACCTCTGCATGAAGAGAAGAGCCTTCATTAAGTGAAAACGCGCAATGGGCTTACAAATATTTTAATGAACACTTACAATGCAATATTTCGATATTTTACCAGAACCGTCGATAAGTCTGGTGATGATCCACCAACCCTTCTCCATCATCAGCATCCTCCTACCGCAGGCATCGAATAATTTAAATAAATAATGTAATCAACGCAAAACCGAGCAATTGTGGCCATCTCTTCCTTTTTACTGCTTTCTCTCTCTCTCTCTTTCCCAGTCTCTTCCTGGCAATCTCTTGATTAAAATGTTTCCCACAAACTCTTTAATTAATATTTATCAATAAAATAACGTTTCACTAATAGAGGATTTAAAAGAGGAGCAAGATGGGAATGAAAGGTGGAGAAACAGACAAAATAATCCAGCGGTCAGTTGAACCAGAAAAGGAAACAATGGAAGAATAGAAGTTATTGGAATGGAAGTTAATAAAATTTGTGTCCTATATGGGATTTCTTCTTTCACTTTAAATTTATCTCTCTTTTGTTACTCTAACAATATTTTCTATCTTAATAATGTCTTTCCTCTACTAAAAATGTCGGTCTCACTCGCACTTTTGCCGCTCACTCAACACTTCTCGTCTCTCCCAAGGATCGGTATACAAAATTAGATTTTCGCTTCTTCACCTGTTCCAAATGCATTTTCCTAAATCTGAGAAGTGTTGTCCACAACAACAAATATAATAACAACAATAACAATACCAACAATAATAACAATAGCAAAAACAATAATAGAAACAACAATAAGAGAAAAAACAATATCATGTGAGAAACATCAACAACTGACAACATGAGCAACATTTGTTTTCTGTTGTTGATCAAAATATTTTTCAACGAAAATTCTTTTTCTTCCGGCAAGCAACGAGTTGCTGTTATTATAGGAGGAGTTGTTGTTGATGGAATTTTTGTTATTGTTGTTGTAGCTGGTGCTGTTGTTGGCATGCAGGTGACAAGGAGACTGACAGAGTGCGCCATTCGCTCACTTCCTTGTGAAATTCTTAAAACTAAGACGGAAAATAAATAACAAAGTTGCTTTTTTTAAACATTGTTGTTGTCAATGATTTTGTTGTTATTATTTTTTGTTGCCAGTAATGTTGTCGGTGATGTTGGTGTCAGCGATGTTATTGTCGGTGATGTTCCTGTTACTTCATGTTCAAATTTCTGACGTTCTCTGTATTTAATTGGGCGTAAAATTAATTTGCATCAGCTTCGCAGGCGTCTGGTTTCGCTCAGACGCCATTAATAATTGGAGGAAGAAGATCAAGATTTATTTATACACACACACAGACGTACATATGGATAGACAAGGTGTCGTTTAGAACCTCAAAATTATTTAATATCTTAAGAAATTTCTCGAAGATAATCCTTTCATTCTCTCATCCAGATTTCTCACACACACAGAGAAACCACAAAATTAAATAATTAATTTCTCAGACTCGACGATCGGAAACAGTAATTGTTGTCCGGAAGAGACAGTGGAGCGAATCGGTAATAAAATCAATTAAATAACGGACAACGTCGGTTGGAAGACGAATCGTGTAAATGAAAAGTTTTGTGAAACAAGCACATACACAAATACAACCACAATATTCAGCCAAGAGACCGAGTTGCAACCACAACAACAATGACGACGAGAACAATGACAACAACATCAACGACAACAACATCAACGACAACAACATCAACGTCAATAATATCAACAACGACGAAGAACTTCAACCACATTGAAGCAATTAAAGTGCAAACTCGATATGAAAATACGCAATGCGTCCTTTTTCCCTTCCTCTTCCCCGACGCGACACGCCCACTCGTCTCACCTACCATCGTCGTCGACATCAAGAGTGGAAACAGTGGAGAAAGAAGATAGCGAGAGATAGGCACAGTGAGAAAGAGAGAAGAAAAATGCGGCACGAGGACGTCGAGAAGCATCGCCGTCAGCGGAACCGGAAGTCACGTTCATTTCGACAAATTTAAAGCCGTTTAGGTTTCAAGTGTTTCAAGCGGCCAGGAAAAAGAGAAGAAAAGTAAAGGTAAAGGATAGGCAAAGGAGAGAGAAGGAGGAAAGGAGAGAGAAGTTTGTGTATCCTTTGCACAAGGTGTGCGTGACTGGGAGTCATTAGGGGAAGGATACGATGGTGAACAGAGATGACGAAGAGCCGACGACCAAGTGTTGGAAAGCAACTAAAATTTAATCAAAAAATCTCTACAAAAAACATAACAAAAATTACGGGAACAACAATTACTCATATATAAGAAATACCAAACAAAAATAAGGAATACCAAAAAAAATAAATACAAGCCATAGCAAACAAAATAAATACAAACAATACAAAACAAGATATATAAAAAAAAACTGAAAAATAAACCAAGAAAACCAACAACAAGAGCAATTAAAACAAAACAAATGAAAATTAAACTCGAAATAAAAGCGTACCAAATTGACTGTCGACGAAATCACTTCCGTCTATCTCCGTCAGTTTGTACTTTCGCACGTTGGTCTATGAAATGCCGAATATTGAGCTTTTGGGTTGATTATGTTCTATACACATTGTTGTTCTCATAGTGTCATTGTGATGGTGGTAAGATATAATTGGTGTTATTTTTAACTGCAATGTTTGCCTGGGCAAAGGCGCCAAGTATTGTAATCCTTGATTTGTTTCATTTAGTTTTATATATTTATTTGTATAAATATATATTTTTCTTTACATTCTGATTTGTATATTCAAACTACAATTATATTTAAGTTTTCATTTTGTTAGCATAAATTAAATAAAAATCACTCATACGCCCACGAGATTATTATTTCCTGTGTCATTTTCTGATTATAAAGAAGGGATTCCAAATTGGTTGCATCGTCTGGAATATTCTTTTCTTCTCTTTTCTCTTTGCTATTTTCTCTTCTAATTAAGAAAATTGAAAAACTTCTTAACGAAGTTTTTCGCTCTTTTTAATTTTAATTTAGGAAAGAATCATAAATTCTTATTATTACATACACACACGTCCGCATTCAACTGCATTCAGATTGAATTCTCAAAGACTTGCAGTCGAAGGACGATGGACAGATGAACAGACGAAAGAAATTAAGGAACAACTTTATCCAATGATACGATTGCGAAGCCCGAGAGAGAGATAGTGAGAGAGAGAGAAAGAAAAGAAAGATCAAATATGATGAAGGGGACATTGGGGAAAAAGTTATGTGCTCATTTTCACATAAATTACGAAAAGTTTGAACGACTTTGAAGGCAGCAGGAAGATACTACCGAAAGGAACTTGAGCAAACGAGTTGCGAATTTTTAATTGGAAATTATTTCTTGATATCGATGGGGCGGGGGGAAAATTTTCAAAAATCCAATCAATATATAAAAATGGATTGATATCCAGAGGAAGAATCTGAGAGGAAAAACAGTAGATGAAAGGAAATGGTTAAAAAATAAGGAAACCCCAATCACGTAAAGGCCAAAACAAATAACACTCCAGTTGCCTCAAAAAATGTAAATTATTCAAGGAATAAAAACTCCATAATTTTGAGAAAAAAATAAAAATATTAGAAAAAGAAAACGTGCAGAAATGAAAATAAAAAATATAAATCAATATGAAAAATAGAAATAAACATGAAAAATAGGAGAAAATACGAAAAAATAAATTGTAAATTCAGTTGCAAAACAGTTCCAGCCACATCCGAGGAAACTTCATTATTGGACGCTTGAAAAATGCATGCAGAAAATGAAATCATAAATTCAGGTCAATAGCCCAATGTTTAGAGGGAGACCCGTGCGAAGCCGAACCCAAAGCTTGGCACATCTGCTGCGAGGACCCCAGATCGGTCGTGCTGGGGTAGATGATGACGGAGAGATTGGGGAAAGTTCATAAGTGGCATAAAAACTACATGGGAAAAAAACGGCGGAATGAAACACAGCTGAGGGAAATCGCAACAACGACGCCGTCAGCGGAAAACACAGAGGAATTGCACGAAACCGCAGCCATAACAGAAAAAGAGAGGAACAAGAGAGAAAGATGAAGGAAGCGTGGTATGAGAAAGGAAACAAGGAGCAGGAGAAGGATGTTTGGAAACGATATCATAACGAGGGGAAAGAGGATATCATCATCATCTCAACGACGAAGATGATGATAACTATGATGGGGCGAAGCATGGTAATCGTGGACTAGGTAGGGTGTTGAAATCACAAGCTGAAGGAAGAGAGGAAGAGAGAAAACAAGTAAAAGACAAAGTAGAGACAAGGAGAAAACAAAGAGAAGACAAGGAGAAAACAAAGAGAGGACAAGAAGAAAAAAGGCAAGAGGAGAAAAACGAGAACGAAGCGAGAGAGAAGAATAACATGATGATTACTGGTAGAAAAAATGCATAAGAACGTGCACGATGAGGACAATGAGTGAAATACAAAGGATCAGAAGAATAAAGAGAAATATGGGGAATGAGAGTGTAGAAAATTCGAGGAATGTGGAGAATAACAGCAATGTGGAGAATAAGAGGAATGTGGAGAATGCGAAGAATGCAATGAAGAAGAAAGAAGAGATGATGAAATATTGAAGCGGGCGGAATTATGATGAGAATACAGATGACAATGATGAGTCCTGACTGCATCGACAGACGGAAGATCGTCGGGGGATGCTGATAAAAAGCCCACACACATCTGTTTTCCAAAGCCACCCACACACTTCTCAAGGGAAATCTCTCCCTTTATATCTCTCTCAGTATATATTACTCTTCATATCCCCTTCCGTATTGTTCGTCTCCTTTTCTCTATAGCTCTCGAACAACCAGCAAATCAGTGAAATACCAACATTCCAGGAGCGAAAGAACAGCAGGCATCAAATTATGACAAGTGGAGAGACTGTTGACAGCCAACGGGGAGTCCCGAAGCAGAGCGAGGGAGAGCGAATGGAGGACCAGAGGGGTTGAGGCAGAAAAAGACCCCCATAGGAATTGGTGAGAAAGGGAGTGGGGACAAATAGGAAGGGAAAACAGTGATGAAACGACAAGAAGCCCTCCATCCCCATGAAACCACGCTGACGAGAAGTTTGAAAACTCAATGGGAAGTGTCAACAATCGACAGACGATAGCAAATTATCGATTATCCTCACGATATGGTGTTGGTTTTCTGGATTATACGATTTTATCCTATAAGTGGAAGTGTAAATAATTCACAATGACAATGACAATAAAATTAATTATCATCTATCTCGGATAGAGTCTGGAAAGAACTGATTATTTTAGAACAATAAATAATTGACCGTGGATTATCGATAATTCAATCAAGGAACAAAATGAAACCACAATTCATGATATTAAATTATCATTTTTAATTGGTCGATTCGAAATCCTGAACTTTTCGATTTTATAATTCTATCGAAATTTATCGATAGCAAATAAAGCATTTGTCTTGCCAACTCAAAGGGGAGAGACAACGAGAAATTGAATTAGAAAATGGAATAGTGAAATAATTAAAAATAATTTATCTCAAAACCAACATCAGCAACAACATTTAAACAAATATGTTGCTGTCCATTAGATGTCGCCCATAGTGTGTTCAACACCATCGTTTAGTTGTTGTTGTTGTTGTCGTTTTTACCATCCTCACCTGCTGCCGATCCTCGTCCTCTTCTTCGACGGACGGAGGATGCTGTTGCCATAAAATGCACATAATGATGAAACATCTGAATGTCAATGTGTGAATTTTAATTAACACGACGTTATGTTGAACAACGACACAAACAACAGCCGCAACAAATGCAACCAAATGCAAAAATGACAACAACAATGAGTACGACAAATGGAACAGCGATATCAACAACAAGAAAGACTTAAAGAACAGCACCAAATAAAACATCATCATCAATGTCGTTTTATGTCTTTATTAAGCGAACAAGTGTCGGTTGACGAAACCGACAGAGACATCGGTGTGGCGAGAGAAGGAGAGGGAGATAGAGATAGAGCAGTCAACGAAACGACAGAGGGTCGGGCAGGTGCAGGACTGGCTGCAGTTAAAATCTGGTCTGGCTCGCACACGGTTTCAATGCTCACCGAGTCTTGTCCGTCACTCCCTGTGTGTCTGTCTCTGTCCCCCGTCTGGCTGTCTGTATAAATCTTGAAGGCAATCAGAAGAGAAAATGAATATGCGAAAGACAGAACGAGACAGAAGAAGACAGCACTAAGCACCGGTTGGCTCATTAAATCGCAATTTGCAATTGTTGCAAAATCAAAAATAATTACCAAAGTGCCATTATCTTGATTTTGCTATATCATTTATTATTCTATTCAATTTCTAGGATTTTGTGTTTTCTAGTTTTATTTATGTTTATTTTTTATTAATTTTATTTTTTATATATTTTTTAGTTTTTTATTTATTTACCATATTTTTACTTTTAAATGATGGGTTTCAAATTTTCGAAAATTGGACCGAGCGCTATATTTTTGTGCCTGTCAATTAAGATATTATTGAATATTATTGTTGCTCGGCCTGAGAGGATGAATTTCTTGTTGCTGTTGTCATGCGAAATTTATGAGGCGATTACGAGGCGTGCGTCGCTTAGCGTCACGTCACGTTACGTCACGGTGTGTTTTGTTTTTGCATTGACCGTGTTTTAATTGACATTGTTTTTCAAGCTCTGCTAGTTAGAAGGGACAATGGGGTCAAGCGTCAATTAGCAACAGATGCAGAGATGAATTTACGATGGAGTTGGAACTAAATTTAAAATGAATTCAACAAGAAAATCTGCTGCTAACCAAAAGGACGATGAATAAAATATAAATATATTCAAAAAAATGCAAATATAAAAGGTAGATCTATTTTCGTCAAACATTAAAATAAAAAATCCTAAAAAAGCTACTATAAAAATAGCAAAGTAATTTGCAAAATTTGGTCTGACTCTCTCTCTCTCTCTCTCTCTCTTTGCTGTGTCAGAGCAAGGACGTGGTGCAATTTCAGGGAATCGTCAAAAGCCACAAAAAAATCAATTGATCGAGTGAAAATTCAACAACAACCATTGTAAAAAGATTCTCGATCGTCGCACATCATTCAATTCGAAACTTCGATTCGTACGTGACGTTGTTGGGCGCCCAAAAATATGCAACGCGAAAAACTTCAATTGATTGACCTCCGAGAGCAGAGTTGCCAACCATCATCGTTTGAAGGGAGATGTTGTCAAGATGGCTGACGGTTGATGGTAGTAAAAAAAACTCAACGGAAGAGATAAAATACGTTGCTTACTTTGAGGCACTTCGAAAAGAAACGAAATTGAAAAGAACAACATTCCATTAGTGTTGCCAACTGCAGGCAACCACACTTCACTGGCAATAAAATCCATTGCAATGGATGAAAGAACGAGCGGAGACCACAATAAATACCGTTACATACCCCGGCAGATGCTTTAAATGCTATAAAAGTAGAGATATAGAGACAGACCGATAGGTCACGGGAACGAGAAGAAGAAGGGAACGATCCAACAGGAAGACGAGATAAAAAGTGAGAAATATGGAGAGAGAGATACGGTGTGAGAGAGAAGGAAAGTCTTCGTATATGAGAGAGGAAAGGAGTCGAAAACATTAAAATGCCGTTAAGTGATACTGCGTTACCAACCACACAAATATTCATAAATTATGGCGTTGATAAAAATGGCGCGAATTTAAAATTAAAAATCCGATTTTCATTAAAAGTAAACCACATACACACTCAAAGCAGCAACATCAACCAAGCCAACAGCTGCAAACAGGAACAATAATAACAAAAATATCGTTTTTTAAATTCGCCTCGATTCGGTGCTCAATGACATGGCATAAATGAGTGTAAGAGTGTGTGAATGTGTAAGTGCGTGCGACGGCAATGTGTGTCTGAGTGTGTGTCGATAATTTGTGTCTGAGTGTGTGTCGATAATTTATGATATCCTTGAACGCAGACACAACGGGAACGTGCCACGCTTTAGAATCGGTCGGGTTGGACAAAAGTGGGCGGGATACGGGGCGTGGCGTGCTGAAGAGGGGAGGTCAATGGGAGCAAAAGAAGAAGCAGAAGCAGACAGAAGCCACTAAAGCTGCTGTGTCGCTCTTATCATCATCCAATAAGCATAATGAACGCGAAGGAGGTGAAAGAGGAAGACGCGAAGTCCTTGCAATTCACTTCTTTCTTATCCTACGGTCGATTGAGAGAGATAGATATATAGGATGAGAGGGGAAAATTAGACGACAAGGATTTAAATTTAAAATCGATTGAGCAACGGAGAAAACGGGAGAAGCTAGAGGAAGAAAAGATGGGGAAGAGAATACTTGAGAAAAAGAATAAATTGTAAGGAACGAATAGTTTCGAAAAAATAAATGAAGAAATAGACAGTAAAGGAAAGAGAGTAAAGGAAAGATATAGTAGAGAAGAGAGACAGTAGTGCACAGAGAGAATGAAGACCAAGAGGAATCTGGAACCGGACAGACAGGACAAAAAACTGCATGTGAAGCTCAGCCGCAGAACAGAGAAAACTCAGGCAAACGAGTGAAACGAAGCGAGAGGAGACGGAATAAATAAAGAGAGTAGAACGAAGCAAGCCATAAGAAGCGGCGAGAGAAGCAGATGCAGAGGGAAGAATGGTGAGGAGGAAAGAGAGGAGAGAGCGAGAAAGTTAAGCGATGGCCCATAAATAGTTCCGGAGATACGAGCACTGCGTCATGTGCAAATGAAACGAACGCCATCAGACGGGGGGCTAGAGGTCGAAGGACGGGTCGATGAGGAGAAGAAGCGTAAAGGGGGAAGAAGTGTAGATCGAAGAGGCTAGCGGTGGGATATCATGCGAAGCCAGCTGAACCATGAAATAAGGGTTTCGTAGTTCGTTGCGTTTCGTTTCGTTATCGTCAGCTCATCTCGAATCCTTCGAGTCTCAGTTTCGACTGCAGTTTTTCGTGTAACTACAGTTGTTGTTCGTATTGGTTTTGGTTGTTATTGCTGTTTTTACTGCTGCTGTTGTTGTTTTTCCCTCTATTTTGAAAACGCGATTAAAACTTTTCTGTAGTTTACTTTTGTTTTTGTTTTTGTTTTTCACCGTGTCTCGTGTTGGGGTGTAAATTTGTTGTTGTTGTACAATTTTTTTCAAACTTTTTGATTGGCTGTTAAATGATTTCATTTCAATTTAAATGGAGTTTCGATAACAAAGAGTGAGAATGAAATGCAATGGGAAAAGGACATCAGGTTCAATTACAGAGGGGAAGCTTTGATCACCGTATATGTCGATAAAGTAGTTTACACTTCAAACATGATTCAGCGGCAACTGTCTGGTTTGGTAGATCAGTTTGATTTCTCCAAGCATTTCTTCTCAAATTTATGTCACCATGTGTCGATAATGCAGTTTATAAAACAACAAGAAATACAGTATTCTTCATATCTTCTCTGCCACCAACGACCTGTCAATAAAAAAGTTGTATATTTTTATAGAAATTTATTGCCTTTCATGTGCCGTAAATCGCATAAATTGCTTCAAACATCTCTCGGCAATAGTCAAAATCACACATGCAGCAAATTGCACACTGTCGATAAATTACAAATGCCCACCGTGACCGCACTGCCATAACGACGGGGCGCAACGTAATGCGTTACGCCATTTATTACGAGCATTTGCAGTAAATGCACATTTTTACGTCAAGTAAAAATTCATTCATTCCTCGGAGAATGCGTGATGCAGCGAAAATAATGACGACGACGACGACGACTACAACAACCACAAGAACATTCAGCCTCATCAGCAACAATATCAACTTCAGCAGAAGAGAGAATGAGAAACAACAAAAGAGAATGCGAAGCAACAACCACGATAATGACAACAACTCGAGAGGTTGCTAGTTGCGAGAAACGCGTTGTTTGAAATGCAAATGTTGCGAAACTAATGCGACGACACTCGACGCAGAGGATCAGATGAGGAAGAGGAGGAGAATATGGAGGTGGAGGAAAAGGAAGAGCAGGAGCAGAAGGACGAGGTGGAAATCTTGGGAGAATTAGGGAAGCTAGCATAAGGGAAATCAAGGAAATGTATAGAAAGTAGGGATTCCGTGAGGAATCGAATGGAACGACAGCGGAAGCGCAAACCAGAACGGAGGGAATTACGAGAGCACGAAGAGCGGAAACAAGTGGGTAAAGAGAATCCCAGGGAAAAAGGAAACAATGGGCGTATGAAAATGCTAAAAGCCAACGAATTCGATTCGATTGTCGATTCCTGGAAACATGGAAGGCGAAGATAAAAAGTTAAAAATAACTCAGTAGAAAGCGAAGAACAAGGAAAGAAAGCGGAAGTCAGATTTCTTTCTCTGCAAAAAGTGGTGAACGTTAGAAATTTAATTTATAAACCTGACCTAGGTAAAAATTAAATTGAAACCCATGTCAATTGAGAACCATTCAAAATGAATACATGTAAAATAAAAGAACTGAAGATGTTGATTACAATTTTATCGACAGCGCCATCTTAGAATTTCCAAGTTCACATAAATAAAGAATACACACGCACCCCATATACATTTATAGATCCTAACATACACACATTATGACAGCACTCGACTTGTCTAGAAGCATTAGAAACATTAGACATAGGGAGGGAACGGAAGTAGGGGAAAAGCAAGAGATAAACTAATGAAGTGTAAGAAGAAACACACTTGAGATTTCACTTCAGTTTTAAATCGATTGAAGGAAAATCTATTTAGATTTTTTGATTTTGCAAAAAAAAATAAATCGTTTGTAACACAATTGATTTTGTCGAAATCCCATTGTGAAGCATTACACTAATGCTCATCATAATTTCAATTTCTACACAAACAACTGATCTTTTGATTATTCCTTATGTTCCCAATTGTCGGTAATACAGTTCAATACAGTTACTCCAGAACCAGAGCACTGTGCAAAAAATTACACAACGTTTTAAACACATCCTTGCCATAAACATCAACGAGCGGCTTTCACGACGATCCACGATTCTTGGCGAAGAGAATCCCTGGTTCCAAGCACCAGCAGCATATTTTTGCGACAACCCTAAAAGCAGGCCGTAAAAAGACGCCGTGAAACGTCAACATTTTGTGGGAAACTTCATGACCGACAGTTGGCGGCCGACAGTCAGCGGCGGCAAATGACTGCAGGGGTGGGGACGCCATCAATCTTGCTCGCGGCGCGGGACATGTCAACTATTTATGCCAGGTAATGAGCACCGAATGGTCGCGGGGCGAGGGGAACAACAAATGGCGGACGAACGGGTGGATGGTTGGAATGAATGAACGGCACAATTTCGCTGCCATCGCTGATGACGATGACGACGACAACGATAGAACAGAGGACGGCGTCGGGGTGGACAGAATTAGTCTGATACCTAATGTGAGGCAGGGGACGGCATGTGGGGAGATTTCTAACTAATTGTTGTAGTCTTTGATATTCGAAGACTTAATTTTTGTGTTCATTATTTGCCTTCTTTTTTACATTATTTCTTTGCTATTGTAGAGGAGAAGTTGCTAAAATATTAGCAATTGGCTAGATAAAGAGATAGTGATGGAGAAAGAGAGGGTCAGAAACGCCTACAAAAAAAAAATCCACAATAACAAACACCAGCCATAATTACAACACCAACAACTATAGCACTAGAAACACAACCAACTTTTGGCAACGTCTGCTGCAGTAAAAAAATTAAAGAACCACATTAAAAGAATGCATAATAAATTTAAAAGAAAAGGAAGCAGAAAATTGTCTGCTGTAGGAAAATGTTGGAAGGATCGTCTCTAGGCTCGTGGTTTGGCATTTTGTTGTAAAAATGTTGTTGTTACTGTTGTTGTTGTTGTTGTTATTCCTCTTCTTTGTTGTTATTCTGCTTCTGCTCTGCATTTTGGAACAAGTACAGAATTTATTTTTTTTTTTGTGTTGCATTCTTGCTCTTGGCGCTCTGCCCGAATCAATAAATGTTGGGGAGCCGCTGCTGCGTCAGATCGTTAGATAGTGAGGTCCAGGGAGAAGTCAGAGGAAGGTGGATGATGTTGTGGAGAACGACGAGCTGAAGCTGGCGAACAGACGAGTGAACGAAG
Organism: Coelopa frigida; assembly: GCA_017309665.1. Taxonomy (NCBI): domain Eukaryota; kingdom Metazoa; phylum Arthropoda; class Insecta; order Diptera; family Coelopidae; genus Coelopa; species Coelopa frigida. The sequence goes on along the minus strand of CM029564.1, from coordinate 8,520,867 downwards.
GAAAGGAACATGATCCGTCGGTTCCAGGCGAGAATAGACTGAACGGCTGAAGAGACATTTGAGGGAAGAATAGTTAGATGTAATGAAAATGTACATTTGAAGTGTTGTAACTTCCACTTCGTGTGCCCATTCATATTTCTCTCCTTTATACCAGCACCAACAACAAGAATAACATCTCCAACAACAACAATGTGATGAAAAAGACACCCGCAAAAAGTTGAAAAAACAACAAACTTGATGTTTTTCAAAGTTTCTAGAGTTTTTGAGGAATGAAGGAAAGGAAAAGAACAAATTTAAATCAGAATTTAGCATAAAATATAATGAAGTGCAGAGATTGAAGTGTTGAAAAGCGCGGCAAGAAGCACATGTTCCTAAACTAGAAGAGTTTCTTTTATGGAATGTGAAGTGTTTGCAGATGGGGGGAATAAAGGGGTTTATTTTGGGGTCCATGGAGTATTTTTTGCCTTTACTACGAGGCGCATTCATGCAGTTAAAGTGGAAAAAAGTTGAAAATGTTCCAATTCGATTGTTGAAATTCGAAGTTTTCAGTTTTTTTGTTTCCTTTGAACCCTTGAATACCATTGTTCGACATCGATATATTTCCATTTACCCCAAAAGCGATCGAATGACAATTTCTATGCAAAATACTCCCCAAACGGCATTGACAAGAACAACAAACCCCCAAGTGAGAGAGGCGAAGGAGACTCAAGAGACGAGGTGAAAAATGTGCCCAAGATTATGCAACTTGGTGTGGCACAGATTGCAAGGATTGTGCAAGCGAAGGCATAAAAACAAAACATAGGAAACAGTGGCAAAAACACAAATAAGGACGACCGTTTGCCATGTTTTCAGGGCATAGTGGAAGAAAGTAGAGCAAAAAATATTAAGAGACTTGAGCATGTAGTTTTTAAAAATCTTTTATAAAAAATCAATATAAAAAAATATCCATTAATATTAAAAATATCAATTAATTAAAATTAAAAAAAAAAAAAATTATTATTTTCAAATTTTAAATTTTTTATTTTTTATTGTGTCTTTTACTATTTATTTTTTTTTTTTTTTGATATCATTTCATATGTGCATTTTCAAAAAATAGTATTTTTTAATAAAAAAAAATATAAAATTTGTATATTTTTCCTCATAAGTTAAAAATAGAGAAGACAAATATTTTTCTTCAATTTCCAACATCTCCGTCCAATCAATTCTTACGAACATTTTTGTTGTGGCTGTGAGCCACTGGCGTCCTGCCGTTCAGGTGACACATGTTCGCCTAAACGGCCACAGTTTGGCAATTTTATGCCAGGCCAACAGCAACAACAACAACATCGGCAACACAGAACACAAGAGGAAGAGAATAAAAAATAAGGTTAGACTTTTTATTTGATTTTGTTTTTTCTTGTATCTTGTTTTATATATTGCCTCAAAATTAAAATCAGTGAACGAGAGGGTGGGGTGGAGGGGGGTGAAACAGCCGACTCCAACCGCCTTGGGAGCTGCCAAATCAGCCGACAGCGAGCTGAAGGAGAAGTAGGAAGTAATTGGGGAGAAACGAAGAAGAAAATGAAATATAAATCTCTAGTGAATTGAGTAAAATTACGTTGCGCATCGAGAAAAAATGCAATAATTTTTTTCCTCTATTGTTTTGATTTTTTCGCTCACTCTCGCTCTTTTGAAAATTTCAAAGAGAGAGGAAAAAAAAAAGTTTTTATTGCGTTCGCTTGTTACGATTGTTTTTGTTGTGGTTTTTCCTAACACCGTGATTTCAGATATGTAGTTGTTGCTTTTTAATCACTTTGTAAGTTTTCTGCTTGTTTTTGTTGGTTCTATTTTTGAAACATTTCGCTCGATCGATTGAGTTGAAATTGTGCAGAACTCTTTTTCCGTCCTCTTCCTTTCTCATTGTTTGCCACGTTATCTTCGCGAATTCGTGCATTTTCTGCCCTCGTGTTGTTGTTATTTATAGTATCCCTACTTTTTTCTCTTTTTAGTGCATGTGTTGACTCGTGCGTCGACCGTTGCGATTAAAATTAATTTGAAATTAAATCAATTGCAATGCCATCGAATTCGAATTGAACATTCGAAATAATAAACTTAGTTTAAAGGAAGCGACTATGCTGATATCCGTCCGTCTATCAGTCTGTCTGATCCTCTAAATAATTTTACACTTAATGGAAACATTTAATTTGTGGTTGATTTTTATGCTCTTGAATATTTCACAATATAAAAATAGACAGGAAAGACAGGACTCAGATTAAAAACAATAGAATAATTCACAAAAATTTGTTCTTCTTAAAAAGTGCATAAAAAAATATAATTAGATTTCCAACATAGAAACTGTATTAAAAATTCGGAAGGAAAAAAACAAAAAAACCACACTATTCTAAAATAGAAATAACTAAATAATAGAAACCCCTCGCATGAGCGATGAAGCTGAAGAAAATTGATAACACTTGGCGTAGAGAGAACCGGAAAGGATTGATTAGAAAATAGCGCCCAAAGAAGCCAATCAACATGAGGGAAAAAGACATAGCAGATAACTAATTTTTGATTAAAAAGTGTCAAAAGAAACAACCAATCGAAGAGAAGCACTTGAAAAATTCTGCTTATCAAAGCCAATGGTATGGAATGATCATGAAGGCCCGGAAACAAAAAAACAATGAAGAATTATAGCGGTTAAAATGTATACGAGTCACGTCAAATAAATTATAATAATCAATACTTATTACTAACTACATTCTACGACATTAGGCATGCTATGCAAGAAGCCATAAATAATAAATAAAATGGCACAAAATAGGATATGTAATAATAGAGAATATGTTTTTTTTTTTTTGTTCTACTTACATGCGGCGAAAAGTTTGTAGCGTTGTTTAACATGATCTGAATTTTGAAACTGTGCTTGGATAACTTTGGGTATTCGGGAGTTTTCTTTTCAATACCAATGCCAAAAATAACGAATTTACAACTTTTCCAATTCTTGTAACTTGCTGTCTTTTTAGGTTTAGAATTTCAGGTCTTTTATGATCTATAAGTATATAATAACAATTTTCCAAATTGTTGTTTTAAGAACGTTTGCCAATTTCTGTTATTTATTTATAGTTTTTATTTGTAATTTAAAAATTTATATCAATGATTTAATTTTGATAAAACAGTGGAATTTTCCGTTAATCTTTTCTTCTTGATTTGATATTTCTAAAATGTACTTTTAGAAATAACCGTAAAATTGTTTGTTTCTAAACTATATATTATAGTTAACAATTTTTAAAACAAATATATGATTTCTTGTTTTTGTATTTATATCATATTTTTTCAATGTTGTGTGTGGGTTTTTTACAGTGTCTTCATGAACAATTCTGAAATCAAAATAAAAGCCACATTATTTTCAAGGTGTTTATACAAGTATTCGGGTCATCTCCGCCTGGGTTCGTACTAGGAAAAGAAAGGGCGAAACATTGAATTAAAAATTGTGAACAAAATGTTGGCTAATTAAATCTGAGAGGGAAAACTAACGTTTAACGGTTTTGAATTTCAATGACGAAATTCAAGGCAAGAAGATGCTGTATAGAAGCCTTGCCAGTGGTGGGTGGCTTCCGAAGGACGGGGGGAGGAAGGATGCACATCACATGACGAACGAATCCGAGCCCAGCAAAGAGAGAGCACGAGCGAAAGGATGGCTTTCATCCGAAGAGAGATTCTGCAGCAGTAATGCCAACGTTTCAGGGAATTTTCAAAATTGAAATTTTACCATATTTTTTTCAATTTTAAGCAAAAATATCGAATTATCGAGGATTCCAAACACAAATTTTTTTTTATCAATTATTTTTCCAGGCTTTAGCATTATTTTCCGGCCCCTGTCCAAGGGATCCCTAAGCCACCTAGAGAAATCTCAAGGAGAGATTTAAAAATTTAAAATATCACTCTCAAAGTACGATTTAAAGCCAAACTTGGCAACAAATCGCCTCGAATACAAGAATATGGAAATACGAAGAGAACGAAAGGTCCGAGCGAGGGATATTTTGCGCAGAGAGCGCATTGCGTTGGCATCACTGCGGAACGCAGAACGAAAACAAAAATCAATAAACAGGGAGTCTGCGGCAGCGGCTGTGACAGAGATATGCTCGGAGAGAGACGCAAGACCGGGTCTAGAGTTCCATGGGGTCGATCGAATTCTTGGCTCAATTTTCTGCACGTTTCTGAAACAACAAAGTGCAGGGAAGGAAACCCAATCATTTTCCAATAAGAAAAATGCTGAAAAATTATTTTTACCAGGGGAAAAAAATACAACCAGAAATTCGATGCAATTACAAAAACTCGTACTTTTTTTTACATATTTATTGTTCCCAATGTGATGAACAATTTTGAACTCTCGCAGGTGATGATGAATGGAATTATTTTAGTTGTAGCATTTTCCTACCTTTTCTCTTTAACTTGCGGTGAGCACAAAACAAGAAATTGTCTGTCTATCGATTTTATTAGTTTAACACTTTTAGCTCTTTTCTCTAGCACTTTGTCACCTGCTTCTTCTTATTCTCTCTCAATATGACACTGAGTGCAATTAGACAAACAAGTATTTCACCGAGATATTAATTTTTAGCATTCATTCGTTTTGTTAACAACAAAACAAACATACGAAAAAGAACAACAATTCACACACTTAAAACGTCACACGGAGCGAAGGAACGACGTCGACTGCGACGGCGACAACGCTGGGCACAACAACAGCGAAAACGTCAATTGTTGTTGTAATTCTCGCAAATTTAATTGATTTTCTGGGGCTTTACTTTAGTTGCAACATTTTCCATGGTTTTTTTTCCAGTGTCTGCACAGTGCGAAAGAAGTGTCAACCACTATTTGTTTTATTTTACACTTGGTTTTTAGGAGATTTTTCCTTGAATTAAGTGCTTTACATTACTTTATTCTCTCACTCGCACTTCACTGAAAGCTGATGCGCTTAACGACAGTAGGTAACAGCAGCGACCGACAACCGACTGCGACAAATGCACACAAGCGACAGACAGGCACCACAGCCGACAGTGGTGACCAGGGTTGCCGAAGACACTTCAAGCGACGGGTGTCACTCCACTTTTGATCTAAACACTCCGTCACTACATTTTTTTGAAAAACACTTCATTTTTCGCAGATAATCAGCTTCCAGAATATATGTACTAAGCGTATGGTTTATCAAATTCAAGTTATATAGATAATTCAATTACCGTTCTTTGATATCCATATGTTCCAAATTGGATTTCCATTGAGGATTTGGGGCCGGCCCCAATTTTCTCCCAAACGGAGATCACACCGAGATATTTTGTTTTTTTTATACTCCAAATGAGTGGGTATTTTATTTTTTTTCCAATATATAATACTTATATTTAATAACAAAATTTTAAGATCCCAATTAATTTTACGAATCTGGAAAGTTATACAAATTTATCAAATTAAAATCATGAAAAACAAATCAAAATCACATGGCTACGCACAAATAGATGGGGCTAGCATCACTTTTCAATTCACTTTTTATCACATTTCAGGGATGCTATACAAACAAAAAATTGCTTCCCGGAATTCCGGCGAATTCATAGCGAAATCAAAATCTTCGTCGATTTGTTTTGGTTTTGTCCTTCGCACCCTTGTTTCCTTCCCAGGGTTGCAAAAACACACTACACTTTTTCAGAAAACACTTCACTTTGCTAAATGCAGATTTTCGGGATATCAATAGCTAATTTTGTCGTGTTTTTGGAAATTAGACTGTGAACCGTTTTTGATTTTTTTTTTTATTTCGGAGCGGCATCCCTAAGTGGTTGAGATGCAAAATGTTGCATCTCAAATAATGTCATGCGCTAAACGTACCTCGCGATTCGACTATAACAGCTGCATTGTTTGTGTGCATACCAGGGATGCCACACCAAAATTATTGAGCGAAGTATATAAGTTGAATAAAGTTTTAGTTTGTTTATATTCTATTTTACCTTCTCTGGTTGAAACACTTCGATTGAAGACACTTCGACAACCAAGGAGAATACATACGAACTAAAAATTCTAGTGTCTCGGTTCGTTTCTGCGACTCAACTTGTTGCAACCCTGTCTTCAACAGCTGTTTCTTATGACACAACTGTCAGCTAACAACAACAAACACTCTCTGTTTTTCACGATTTCATGCGAAGCTGGCAAATTGCGTGGACTAAATTTGTATTTCTTTAATTTGTGTTTTGACAAAAATATACAAATAAAATGCAGGAACTCCCCACGAAAGAAGTCGCACAATTAATACACGACATCAAGCTTGGGTAAGTAGATCGTCACGCTTCGAACTCCTCGTTATAATTTCTCTTGTCTCCTCGACAGCAATGTGGAAGGCTCATACAGTATTACCATCAAAACCCTGGAACTCTTCAAGAAAATCATCTGCGGCCAAAATTGGGATCATGCTGAGTAAGTACATCAGTGATCAGTAAAATCGGCAATAAATGCATTAAAAATTGGGCTTTCAGAGGTCTTATGAAGATCATCCGCACTCAAGGTCGGATTCTGAAATCTGCACTGCCTCAGGAATCAGTTACAGCCAACATCGCCAGACGTATACTAAAAATTATTCGTGAGGAGTTCGAGATACTTGAAGCTAAGGTATTATTTTCGCTCATCTTTTCACTGAACTTAACGAAATTTGCTTTTTGCAGGGACACCAAATTACCGATGACTCTCAAGCCACACTCTCACTGCACAAACTCGTCACACAAACCAGTGAATGTGATGTTAATGTTGACTACTCGAAGTTGCAAAAGGGCTTGCGGGAAGCTTTGCTCGATCACTTGCAAGAAATCGAAACCGAACTCGAGACCAGTTCGGAAAATCTTTGTGTGCAGGCTGAGGAGCACATTCACTCATCGGAGGTGATCCTTACGCTGGGACATTCGCGCAGTGTGGAAAATTTCCTAAGACGCGCCGCAAAGAAGCGCCAGTACCTGACGCTCATCATCGCGGAGTGCGCCCCGGATTGCAGAGTATGTATATTGATTTACCTTCGCATACAATGCAAAATTTATTAATGTTATTTTCTAAATAGGGTCACAATTTAGCTGCCAACTTGGCTACAGGCAATATTGAAATCATCGTTATCCCCGATTCGGCCATCTTCGCCATGATGTCGCGCGTCAACAAAGTCATCATTGGAACACATAGTGTCCTGGCAAACGGTGGACTGCGAGCTGCTTGCGGCGCCAACACCGTTGCCCTAGCTGCCAAACACTACTCTGTCCCAGTGATAGTGTTGGCTCCCATGTACAAACTGTCACCGGTTCACCTGTGCTCATTTGAACAGGATGCTTTCAATCTGGTCGGCTGTGCCGAAGGTGTGATACCATATGATTCGCTGGCCTCGCGCTGTGCCAAAGTTTACAGCCCGGTCTTCGACTACGTGCCACCTGAGCTGGTGACGCTCTTCATTTCGAACATGTGAGTGCAATGTCAACATATCTATTAATTCAAATTATTTATTCTCTTTACTTTCTTTTATTCAGGGGTGGACACGCACCCTCCTACGTCTATCGTTTGCTGACTGAGCTCTACCACCCGGAGGATTATGAGATTTAATTGACTTTAATGCGTTGTATTTTCGTACTTTGTTTCTAATTTTAAAACTAAGTCTAACCAAAGACTACAAAGAAATGGTTTGCTTATTGAATAAGACAACAATTCACTTGTGTTGTATATACCACCTTCTTTTGCATTTTCAGACGTAACCGTAATACTAATTTCCATTCTTCTGTTTTGCTGTATTTGTTTGAAACAAATTCTAATCCAATTTGGAGGCAAAATACATACAGATTTATTTGCTGTCAACAATTTCTCGACAGTTTTATTTTCACCGGTACCGTGATAACAGGAAACGTCGCGCGGAAATAAAATACGAAAATTTGAGAAATACACCGTGTGTAATAAAATAATGCCACAGTGTTTGCGTATAATAATAATGAACATTAAATTCAAAAACTACCGTAATAAAAAATAATAATATACTACGAGGTTTATACAAGGTTCGATCTCATAATTCAATTTTGTGAGAAATATTTGCCACACTTCGTACTTTTAATTTCCATTTCTTATTTTCAATGAAGTATTTGTATTATTAATATTTTCAAATAACTTTATGAAGTCTGTGAGACTATCAGCGTAATAGTGTGGTTGAGCTTCCGGCGTAGCGCTCCACATCTGCTCCTTCGAACAAATGCCAGTTAAGACAAGAAGAGTCTGAAAACCACAGGACTTTCCGAACATAATGTCCTGTAGTAATGTATCGCCAATGAAGAGACATCGTTTGGGATCGGTTATAGAATACATTTTCTTAAGCTGGTTTCCGAGTTCCACGGAAGGTTTTCCCAACTCGATGTGCTTTCTCCCACAATATTGAGTAATGATATCGAGGAAGAAACAGAAGCCTAGAAGGATATTCATTCAATACTTATGATTGTTAAAACTGTCTAAGCTTTTCAGATAAACCACGCACCTGGTGCTACCACACCCTCGGCTAGTTCCAGATAAGGATCGAGGCCGCCGGAAATCAAGACGCAGTCTTTGTCCTTCAGATACTGACAAGCTTTGGCGATATGCGCGTACGTAAGGTTCAAGTTGATGTCGAAGAGAACAGCGCTCACCTTATGCTCTGGCTTGATGTGTTTAACTACTACAGGCAATGTCATATCGTTCTCCACTTCCTTCAAAGGAAATATGAATTCAAATTACGAATATTTTACTGATTTAAACCCACCAAGCTCTCTATATCCAGGCCTTCTTTACGCATTGTCTCGTTCGCGGCGCTACTGCAGATCGAGAAAAACTTCTCACCGGGCTTATTCGACTTCAGGTATCTGGCCATGGTCTTTGCTGGGTGCACAATATCATTCTGAATTGGAATAGCACTGTTAATTGGAATATTGTGATTTCAAGTTTTCACACTCACTTCCTCGAAGTTCTCCACTCCGATTTCGCTGAACTTTCGCACATACCCCTCATCGCTTCGGTTGGCGTTGTTCGATACAAATTTAACCGACTTTCCGGCCGCCTTCAACAGGTTGATCGCCACCTCGGTATGTGGTATGGACTTGAAAAGCATCCAAACAACTCCTATGATTTCAATGCAAGAATATTACTTTTGTATACTTTTGTTTTCAATATGCGATTTTACCATCGCAGTCGCTCAGCACCAAGTCGAAGGAATCGATGAGCTCCTTCTGCTGGGCGACACTTAACTCCAGAATATGGCGGCACGTAGTTCCAGACGGCATAGCGACGATTGAACGACTGAACGTGACAGATGTATTTTTATTTCGTTTCGTCTCTTGACTTCTTTATGTTCCCTTGGAACCCAAAAAAAAACCTTGTTCATATCGCTCTCGCATATGCGACCACGTGTGGTTGTTTTTTTCGTTCTCAGTCAATTTTGTTTGGCCGATAACAAGAATGTGTTAAAAGATGTTTCAATTTCAAGACAATTACGATATTCTTTCCTAGCTTCAGTTTTCTTGCGTTAAGTGAAGAAACCTTTTTGCTCGATCATCAAATCATCGTATAAGAGAAGCATTTTAAAATACCCAGAGCAAATTCTTGGCTTTCCGTAAATGCCGTAAAATATAAGTGCTCAAAAGGCAAAAACATGTTTTTTTCTTCCGCTTTCTCCATTCTCTCTTCCAACACCCGGCACTATCGGCATTATAATATTGTGGCTTATAGAAGATTATTCAACAATTCATGTTCAAGGCAACACTTTGCTAATTGTTACGTGTGAGAAGTCATTGCTCACGCTCGCGAACACGGAATTCGAGCACAGACCACGACTTGGCCTACCAAAGGGGGGGCACCATTCGTCTTCCATCTGTTCACCTCTGTCCTTGTCAGCTCTATTAATCTCACCGTTGTGGCCCCCATCGGCCAGAGGGCTTGGCAGAGGTGTCGCCTCCTGTGGGGGACGGGAGAGTCCTTGAAATAGTTCGTGGTCCGTAGCATGGCATGTGGTTTCGGTTTCCGGTCACACAACCAAATGACGCTTCACCCTGTGCCAAAGGCTTCCAGTCCAAGCGGTCGTATCTTGACTCCTTCTCTCAATCCCTTTCTATCCTTCTAATATTTCCTTTAGTTTCCTTCAATATTTCGCAATTTGTTGAGGCGACTGATTTTCCGCTGTTCTCTTCCATTAGTTCGCGTTCTTTGCTCCACGAGTTCGTATCGATTTCTGTTGAAGGTGGTTTTTTTTGTTTGTAATTTCTCGTTAATTTTTAGCGAAACCACGTAAACAATAACAACAAATATATAACTAACCAGGAGAAAAATATTTCATGTACGGAAATTAGAAATTTTTTCTAGAAGTAAATTTTTTTAAGTGTTTTGGTAAATACATATATGCATTTGTTGTCTGGTTTATAATTATTCTTGGTAAATATTTGTGTTTGTGAGAGGTGTTTTTTTTTTTCAAGGGAATCGAGAGGACAACAAAGATTTAAATTAATTAAACAATGTTTCGGTGTGTGTCAAGTATAAGGTCGAGCAGATAAGAAACGAAAGTAAAATTGGCATCTGGTATCTTCTTATGGGAAGAAATTTCACTATATTCCATGAGATCTTTAGTCACAATTCTCATCTCTCTCTCCCTCTCTCTGATTGCGAATCTCAGCGGTTATCTTGTTTACCATTTAAACGGCTTCCTTCGCTCCCTCTCCGCTCCCTCGTCGACAGATGATCTCTCGATAAATTAGTATCAACTACCTAACATCTGTCGAATGCAAGAAAACACATCTTATGTACATATATACGAATTAACACAAAGCTCGATTATCTCGTCAAAAATGTAAACCACAACGACAATAATTATATTATAACGAAACCAGACTGCGGATGACGTTATTCTCGGCAGACGAACTCGACCCCAGCCGATCAGGTGGAGCGGATGAGAACGAGTTCGAAGCCGGCTCCAACGTCACGCCTTCGACACCGACATCGATGTTTCCGACATGGCTGATAACAATAGGGCGGCGATAAATAGCTTTATCTCCAGTAGCTTTTATTTTTCTAATCAGTTAGAAGAATTCAAATATACATATGTGCATATGTGGATGTGTGAATGTATGTACATAGGTGTTTTGTTGTGATCGTTTCGATTCTATTTCTCACCTTTTGTTGTTTGGGGACAACTGAAAGCTTTCGACGATTCCATAATGAAAGTGCTAATTGATGATGATGATGACGGGAGTGATAAAGAAGATAACTGATGATTGAGACTTTGATTGGTTGCATAAATCAAGTTTCCATCAAATACCCCTCACTACTACCCTTCTACCCCTCACTCCACCCCTTCTACCAACACGCCATGAGTGGAGCTTTCCGGCTTGATATTGTGAGAAGCGAGAGTCGGTGGAGTGCGCGAGATCTCGGACGAGGAGCGAGATTCTCAGTGTATGGAGAGCTGGATCGCGAACTGAACACGTTCGTCTAGTCGTCGTTCCGACGTCAATCTGTCTGTCCATTAGTTGGTCTATCGGAAGAAAATCCCACGAAACAAATGGAATAGGGGGGCAGAAGACAAAAGGAATAGGGGAGAAAAAGACGACCGAACCCCATCTTTCCCCGATTCTTCTTCGACGCGTATCAATCGACCGACTCTCAAGTGGTATATATTTCCCCGATAAGATAAAAAACTAAAATCACAACAACAACAAAAGAAATATTTCATTGAAAACAAAAAAGTCCAAAAGAGAACTTACGAAAGTAGCGAATATTCTTCACAATGGAATCGACACGGGTCTTCGAATGGTATGGAATTTTTACTTAGCCATCAGTGAGAGTCGCGCAGGGTCCGAAGACAGCCGTCGAGGTCTGAGGAACAATAGAAATAGTTCAATAAAATAAAATACAAGATTGGACCTGAAATAATTTGCATGTGAAAAATCCTAACCAACACAAACACACACACACACATAAAGACTCTTTAATACTAATACACAAAATAATGAATACCATCCACGAAGCGAACGGTGGTGACTTCCAGGCCACCAAATTGAGTTCCACCGGCAACGGCTCTGCTACCAACAACAACAACAACGACGACGACTCAGTCACTAACAACAACAACTCGGCGACCTACATCTCCAGCACCAGCACCGCCTCCTCGAATGGCAATCAATCCATGAGCAGCAGCATCGACAAAAACGGCGCCACTTCCGTATCCGCCACGACTTCCGTCTCCGAGGACTTCTCCAAGGACCTGAAGATCATCGAGCATCTGAAGAACATCGAGAAGATCAACGAGAAGCGGCGGGTCTTCCTCACCAACACCATCAGCAGCAGCGAGTTCAGCAGCGATGAGAAGAGCGAGAGCATCAAGAAGACATCTGCAACAAATGGTCTCAACACCACGGAGCACACCAAGACAAATGGCACAGCGCCGATAAATCAAGCGGGCGTAGAGAGAGACAGCAACAACATTGTGCACTCGTACAACGAGCAGAAACATTTCCAACACATCCGCACCGCCGAGGAGCTCCGCGACCGAGTCTCCGACTTGGACTCACCGAGATTCGCGACTCTGCCGAGGTCGCCGATGACGCCGCCGCCCAAGCCGCCCATGTTGAGTCGCAATCGCAGCCTCGATCGCACGAACCTGACGTCGCCACCCCAATCGCCGCTCTTCCAGGGCCACCTGAGGACTCCGATGGAGAACGGTTACGTCGCATCGCCCCAGTCGCCCATGGCAACGACCTCTGCTGCCCCATTCGTCGCAGATCAGCCGCGTGGCCCCATCACAGCAGCCGTGGTCACCACGACGACGGTGCCACAACCGGTGCAGGCGACCACCGTCGAGGTGGAGGAGCTTCCGGAAATGCGATCGAAATCGAACGGTTGTGCGAAGTCCAACGATAGCCCCAAATCGGTGGCCACCGAGGGTCCGAAGCCCATTTCCGCCAATCACTACGAGCGCCTGATCGAGGAGCTCAAGTGTCCCGGCTGTGCCTTCCCCATGAAGGGTCAGGTGCTGCTCTGCAAGACGGGCCACAGCATTTGCGCCCAGTGCACGCGAGTGCTCATGATGTGCCCACTGTGCAAGGTAAGTGTATCGTCTCGTCTCGACTCGACTCGAGTCCCCTTTAGTCGCTTGTAGCTTCAAGTGTTCAGCACCCCAACCCGAACGCCGTCCACTGCGGACCTCGTTGACGTCAGCGCCTTGTCCGATATCTTCGATTTCTCTGTGACGTACTTGCTTCAAATCACACGGTCCTCCATAAATTGCGGCATTAACATTTTTAAATGTTTATCTCTGGCAATCTTATGCCATGGTTACGCATCGGGAGCCTTCATTTTTTGAAGGTCCCCGTCTTGACCGCGTTGGTTACAGTCGAAAGGTCTTATCGTCGTGCTTCTAGTTTCGATTTATATTTGGTAATATTATCAGGTATTAGTTTTTAACTTTTGTTTGAGTTTGAGTGATTCTTATCGATGTATATTTTATGATATCGATTATATGCATAAAAATAAATTAACTAACAACGATGGGTTGGGGTGGAGAAGGAAGGTTCCATTCGTTATGTGCCGGAAATTAGAGAAATCACAGCTAAGAATAGATTCCAGGAATTAGGGCTGGGAGGGATCTCCGTATTCCAATGGGGTTTGGGGGATCTTGTTTCTTTATCTCACGCTGCAATATTGCGTCAGTCGCTCGCCTATCTGGATTTTAAATTAATATCGAGGAAGAGTTTGTTATCAACAAATAACTGAAGTGATATCACTTCCTGGCTCGGGTCGGTGCAACTCGAACTCGGCCAAGAAGCAAGTCGCAATATAGTTATATAAGAAATAGATCATTGCCGAAAATAAAATGATATTTCTGGAATGCTCCTCCGCAGGAACCTTTCACCAACATCCGCTCCCTGACGGTGGAGGCCCTCTGCTCGAAGGCGCACTTCCGGTGCAAGAACGCCTCCGGCGGCTGCACCGTCCGGCTGCAGATCGATCTGCTCGGCTGGCACGAGAAGCAGTGCATCTACAAGCCGATGAAATGCTTCATGGGCCGCGTGTGGGGCGATTGTTCGTGGAACGGGCGCGAGGCCAACTGGAAGGAGCACCTGGAGACGGAGCACGCGAACAAGGTGCACGCGCAGCCGTCGGTGGACCTGATCTGGAACATGGGCGTCAAGCAGAAGCCACTCACGGGCTACTATGTCTTCGAGGTCTTCGACGAGATGTTCAATTTCTACGAGATCTACGACAAGGATCGCGTGCTCTTCACCATGACCTGCACCTCGACCGTGCGCGAGAAGAAGCATAATTTCGCCTTCGAAGTGACGCTGATCCATGAGGACAACGACGCCCTGGCGATCACGCAGAAATTCCCGGTGCACAGTGAATACGACAACGATATACTCTTGGACGGTACGTGCGTCAGTATTCCGTTCTCCGATCTCGCCAAGTTCATCGACGACGACAAGGTGAGTTTCTCCTGAAGAATTCTATGAGGCATTTATTTTGATGATTTTCCATTGCAGCTTTTGCACTATCGCGTGCGCATCCTGGAGGTGAAGTCGCCGCGCAAATCGAAGGCAGCGCGCAACTCCTGCCCCCCTGCGACGAACGCACATCCCTTGGACTTCCAGGCGACGCAGATCGCGGGCGTCAACCTGAAGCACGTGCCCTGCGAGGTGATCGTCACGAGGAAGCCGCAGGACACGCCGTACACCAACGGCTCGCCGAACGGCACGGCGCCGGCGGCATCGTCCGACGAGGAGATGGAACGGATCCGACAACGCTACAACACGAAAATCCGCAACGGCGCCGACCGCGACGACAGCGACTCGGAGGACGACGATCCGGAGTTCGAGGCGTTCATTGCGAAGAAGTGGGGAACGCCGCAGCTGCACTTCAACCGCAAGTACTTGAAGGCGGCGTCCAGCGAGAGCTCCTCGGCCGAGGATTCGTCCAGTCAGGCGCGCAGCCATCGGGACGGACTGGGGAAGATGGACAAGAAGTTCAACAACGACTACGACAAGATGTCCGTGTGCAGCACGAACACCAGCTACAAGAAGAGAATGACGAACACGCTGCGGAAGTCCTTCCGCAGCCTCAAGACGGACATCATCGAGATGAAGCCGTTTGGTCGCAAGGCGTCGCCAGAGAAGTCTGCAGCCAAGGCAGCGATAGCTTCCAAAGAGACACCCGCTTCCAAGGAGACACCCGCTTCCAAGGAGACGACCGCTTCCAAGGAGACGACCGCTTCCAAGAACACGACCGCTTCCCAGGAGACAACCGCCTGCAAAGAGACGACTGCTTCCAAGGAGTCAATCGCTTCCAAAGAGAGGACTTAAAGTGGAAATCCTACTACAATAATTATTGATTGAGTGTAAATACTTATTATATACATACATTTATACATATAAACAATATAACTTACAAGCAATATTGTAGTTTTTTAAGCTGTTAAACGTAATAAATTCGAAAGTAGTTTAGAAAAAAAACTTCAATTCAATTGATCAATTCAAATAAACTTCTTCAGCTAAAACTTCCTTCAATAGATGACGCTAGTGCATTTAAAGAGCAACGGCGTGGATGTCAAATTACAATGTTTCCACTACTGGCCTCTCGATGGCGCTGCGGATACATTGTGGGAAAAACAACGCACAGCTGTTTTTGACATTTTGCACAAATTGAACCGGTTGAGCGTCAACAAAATTTATTTAATTTAAAAATTATTAATAGAAAATAGGACAAAATATTATCCCAAACACAATGGGCGTCACAGTGCTGCATCCGTACCAAATTCCCGAGGGAAAAACTGGCGCCCAAGCTATCGACTACCTGACGAAGCGTCTGCTGGCCCTCGGCGCTCTCCACTCTGGTCA
Organism: Coelopa frigida; assembly: GCA_017309665.1. Taxonomy (NCBI): domain Eukaryota; kingdom Metazoa; phylum Arthropoda; class Insecta; order Diptera; family Coelopidae; genus Coelopa; species Coelopa frigida. The sequence continues at coordinate 8,504,992 of CM029564.1, read as the reverse complement.
ATTCCTGGTAGACTGCGAGACCTACATATCGTCACCGCCACACGGACCATCCAAGGCGGTGCATGTCCTGCACGATTCCGAATATCCCGCGTCCACGTTTTCCATCCTGGACACTGGCACCAAACAGATTCCCCTCGTCGCCGACAATCTATTCGATCTGTTGATGCTGAAGATGACCTCAGTGTACACGTCCAAGAAGCAGACGAAGATCGAATCGAAGGGAGCTCGCTTCGAGTTCGGAGATTTCCTAATTAAACTCGGCTCCGTCACCATGATGGAGAACTTCAAGGGCATTCTGATCGAAATCGAATATCGTCCGTGTGTGGTGCTCGCGTACTGCTGGGAAATGATACGCGAAATGCTGCAGGGCTTCCTCGGCGTCACTATTGCCAAGGAGTTCCCCTCCTACTTCACTCCACCACCTGTCGTCAATGCGATGGGCCAGCAGCAGCACCACGCAAAACAGAACGACGTCTTCGAGCCGATCGACACCATCAACCAGTACTTGGAGCACTTCACCAACTACCGCAAGATGAACGTCTTGGGCTCGAGCATGCAGATGGGGGGCGGCGCAATGCGCGGGGCGTAATATTTAATTTAATTAATTATTATTAAATGTAAGCGAATGTACGAACATGTTGAAATTTTATGGCAGATGAACGCCTTTCGAGGAGTATTGTGTGTATAGATATTTATATAGAAATAAACTCCAACTCCAGATTTGGAAAGAAAAAAACATTGCATTAATATTTTCATTCTTTTTTTATTTTTTCATATTTAAGTAGATTATTGTTAATATTGGGGGGAAAGTGTGGGTGTTTTTTTTTCTGTGTGCTTTGCATTCATACGAATTCTTCGAATGCAAACAGGATGTGGGTGTTGTTCCAAAAGTATTTGTCGTCATTGCCGAACGACTGACCCCAGGCTCCAAATGTTAATTCTACTTGAGCCTTATATAAACCGATAGAGATGAAATACCTTGGATGTACATAATGTATATATATTTATATATTTGTAATATTTGTATGCACATATGTATATATAATCTTTTATAGTAGAGTAAATATTTAAAGTGTATTATTTTTATTGTATAGTATGTTTTCTTAAAATGCAAAATTTTTTGCCTCGTTTCCTTCGTCTTCTTCTTTTCAAACATAAATTTGTTTTGATGATCGTTTACCAAAAACGAAAGTAATTTTAAATTTTGGATTTCGCAAAATAAGACATTATAAGGTTTTTAAAGAAAAATTATAGCCAATTCTCACAATATATATTTATTTTTAATCACATACAAGTTTTAATTCTATTTAAACCAAACAGTCGTGTAGTTATTTTTATAAGTTTCTCTCATAATTATTAAAATCTTTTATCCATTCGCTTTAAAACTAATAAGAAGCATTGTACAAAATATATTTGTTGTTAGGTTTATTCTACCACGTTCTTTTTGTTAGTTGTTTGTTGCATACGTTTTTCAAGTTCTCTCTGTTCTATTGTTTTTCCTATAATGATGCATTCATGTTGTTTTGTCATAAAGATAAATATTAGTGGTAAAGTGCTTACGAAATAATAAAAAGGAAGTGGAATTGATATTAAAGAATTTATATTCAAAAATGTTAATATAGTTGAAGAAACTTGCGATTTAAGACATGTATAAGAAGCATGAGCGATTCTTAAAACTAAATCAATTCATTGAAAAGAAAACCACAAAATACAATTTATTTCGAATTTGTAAAAATTTCAATTCACTTCAAACTTTCCACTTCTCAAAGATTAGTTATTTCTCTTAAGTTTAACAAGTTTTAGTTGAGTTGAATTTTTGAAAAATGTATTACAAATTGAAAAGAAAGCATCCGATTCGGGATGAAAATTTCCTTACAATATTAGAGTGATAATATATTTGAAAATTCATCTCTGTGCTTGTCATAATTCTGTATCGTGTTTTTAGGGGAAAATAAATAATTTTTCGTGGTTTTAAAAAACATTTATAATAATTTTATTTTCAAATTACAATTTTCATTCGTTATCAGTATTCTAGGTTTCATCACCTTCATTCTATTCCATCATCTACTTTCTTCATGATCGCCTTGCTTCTAACTTCATCACAATCTTCTGGTTTTCTATATCAATCTGATCTTCGAATACAATTTAAAATAATCGCAAAGGAATTCAAATATCATATTTGTATTCATATATAAAAAAAATAACTTAATATTAAGTATACTCGTTTATAGGTGAAATTGTTAAAATTATATGGATAATGGTTGTTATTTTTGTTGTTGTAGTGTAGTAGTAATATGTGTTGTTAGCATCATTATAAAATAAGAGTTATTTTTTATAATTATAGACATTTATCAACGATTTCTTTTTTGTTTTAAACATTTTGCTGATATTGTTGGATTTTTGAAAAGTATTTCAAATTCTTGTATCCTTCTGCAGTTCTATTGTTGTTTATGTAGTAGTATTTATAGTAGTTATTGTGGTATGAGTTTGTCATTTTTATTGTTGCATTTCTTCGCAGAAAACAAACAAAAAGAAAAGAACGAGAGATCATATTTTCTGCAATATCCGATCCGTGTAGAATTTTCCAAAATGTGTTTTTTTTGTTTCGTTTATTTTTTATATTCATTTTTTTGTTTATTATTTTTGTGGTTGTTCTTAATGTTGATATTGATTTTGCATTTTTCGGTGTCCTTTTTAGTCACGAATTGGAATAGTTGGCGGCTTAATGTGGCCACCGTCTCCTTCGGAGACAAAACGTTTACGTCCTCTGCAAAGAAAGAAAAACAGATGTTCAAATTAATTAAAAGTTGAAAAATTTTAAGAAAAAAAATTGTTATTCTCTAATTTTTCAAAAATTATACTTGGATTATAAAAAAAAATATTTTGGAAATTTTTCAAAATTGTCTGTGTTTTTCGAAAAATCTAATAGTGTTGAAAAGTCGCCACATTATCGAAAAAGTATTATAAAATCATTATGAAATATTCCTTCAGATGCAGCGATATATCTCTCTCTCTCTCTCTCTTCGCCTATAAAACTGAGATTACACAACCAGGAGATCGATCCTGACCAGAGGGGGAGAGATCGGGAAAGCAAGTGGTCGTCGTCGTGATTACAAGCACAGAATAGAAACAAAATGCAGGGGAACAACACGAAAGAAGATGAAAACCAGAGCGGGAAGAGAAAAATAAATCTGCACCCGAAATCGGAGCTCAAACAAATCGAAAAAGAGTGCATGAAATAAATTGCGAAAGAGTTGAGAGAAAAAAAACAGAAACCCAAAACGATGGTTGCATTTGTTGCTTTTGGTGTTATTGTTGTTGTTGTTGTTAATGTTGCTGTTGCAGTCGCTGCAGTTGCTGCAACCATGTGGAGGCAACGAAAAAAAAGGTCATCGGGTGAATGAACTCGAAAGCTCGACATCGGCCACTCTCTCGTCGGTCGGTCGTCGTCGTTGTACTTCGTCTGTCTCTGTCGTTCGCAATTCATCGTCATGCCGATGATGTTGTTGTTGATGTTGTTGTTGTTGATGTAGTTGTTGCTGTTGATGTAGTTGTTGCTGTCGATGATGATGATGTGAAAGTAACGTTGAAAAACAATGAAAAATTAAAATTCATTAAAGACTGCAATTACAACAACAGATGTATAACCATCAATTTACAACCTACACGAAACGCATTACACCAAAACAATCAGCGGTAAATGATGAAGAAATGCGAATTTCCATTTAGAAAAAAAAAGAAAAATAAAAAAATCAGTTGCCGACTTTAGGAATCCAGAAAATTTCTTGAAGGTAAAAATAATAAGGAAATGAGAAAAATTATTAATTTATTTGATAAAATTATTGCGTTGAAAAAACATGGTCTAAAAGTCGTTGTAAATACTCGGGCTTAGAATGATTGAAAAGGAAGCAAAAAAAAAGTGCAAATGTTTGTGAAAATTATAATTTGGAAAATATTGCCACCACCGGACAGGAAAAAAAACTTGTTTTAACGCTTCTGTAATTGCGTTTTAATTGCTGTAGTTGAGTTCAGTTTCTTCTGCAAAACAGCTATTACAACAATAAAAAAAAAAACAGAAAAACAAAAAAACCCATTTCAACGACGTCGTTGTCGAGCGCCAAAATCAGGCGATCGCGAGGAAAACTTGTTTGCAACAACGATAATTGGTGATGGTTGGTGGTGGTGCTGATGTTGTTGTTGTTTCTGTTGCAGACCCCGCTGCATGACCGGCATCGACAATTTTGTTCGCAATTATGCAACGAAATGCGAAAATTCGAAAACAATAAAAAACAAAATGCATCGTACGAAAACAGAAACAGATAGACAAAAAACTATCTATTTGAGATCTTGTCAACAGGAGAACGAGGTGGGCGGAAGTCGTTGTGGCGGCGTCGGAGCGGGAACTTCGGAAATGGTTTTCTTTAAAATTTGAATTTATTTTTGGCAACGAAAGCAGGAAAAAAAAATCACGCGCGAACGAAAGCCGGTTTATCTGCCCCACTGTCCGTCTATCTAACCGAGTGTTTGTCTGCCTCTCCGTCGTCTGTCCTTCGTACGATCTGTCTGTTTAAATAAAGCTGCATTGTTAATTTATTGTTATGGTTTTTTGTTGATACTGCGGTTGACTGCTGCTCTTTTGTTATTGTTATGACTAGTCGTTTTTGTTGTATCTGCTGTTGTCATTGTTTAAAAACAAATAAATATTTTATCCCTGTTTTTTAGAAATATAAATTTAAACAACACTTGCCAAACAAAGTGAGGAAAAAACCGCGCGTTTTGCCAATGCAGAGAAAGAAAAGTAGAAAATATAAACAGAAGAAAAATAAATGAACAGAGGATCAAAAACAAAGCAAACAAATTAATTTATTTATAGAGAAATTTTAAATAATGCTTCGGAAATTAGGTTAACAAGTTTCGAGAATAAAAATTAACATTTTACACGAGCCCACAAATTTTCGCGTTCTTTGAGATTTTTTGTGTTCGTGGTTTTAAATTAAATAAAAAAAAAAAAAAAAAACAAAAAATCTGATTATGTAAATTTTTTTGGTGCGTCTTGAAGTGAAGAATACAATTCCCCTCATTTTTCCCCTCAATGATAATTTCTACATCCTCTCACTCTCCACTCAATTTCTCTCTTTCTTTCTCTCTCTCTCTATCTAGTCCACGCAATCGCAATTAAAAACATTTCAAATATGAACCAAAAGAAAAGGATAGAGAGTGAAGCTATTGAAGAACTTACGAAAGTCGCGATAGAAATATTCAGAACAATCCGATCAACCCCCACACTCAGCTAGCTATAGGCCAAAAGCCACAACCTACCTGAAGGAGAAATATATTGTGAAGGAACAAAAACAACAATAGCAACTAACACAATATCAACAACAACAACCAACAACACTTCAACAACAGATCAACAACACATCAACATCGACAGCAACAGCAACTACAATAGACAACAAATACAATCAACAACCAACATCAATTATAATAGAAGAAAAATCCGAGAGCAATAGAGAGAAAGAGAGAAAGAACAACCAACACAAACACAGGAGAAGGTTGTGAGGGAGAAGGAGAGATAGAAATAGAGACAAGAGATGTTGATAATAGACAAGCGAGAGAACGAAGAAGAAGGTGGTGTGAGAGAATAAACTATTTGCAGCGAAACTGCAAATGAGGGAGAGGGCAAAAACGGTGGCAAACAACTACAATAATAATAATAAAATCAACAACAACATCAATAATGAAATCAGCAACAATAACTATAACACAAAAACAGAGACAATTACAACAACAATAACTATACAACTACTGCTACAGCAGACACCATTAACACAACAACAAACACATCTAGGAGTTGAACTCGTACATTATAAAAGAAAGAAAAAAAAAACTTGCACAAAAGCTCATCATCGCCGTCATTGCAAAAAGTGGGAGTGTACGAGAAACCGACCGACAAATGCAGCAGCAGCAGCAGCAGCTGCAGCTGTAGAGCTTTTGTAACAGCAACAATAAAAACAACAATACTGACACTGGGCAGAACCAACAACTGGAAACGCATACGTAACGTTCATTTACGTCGTCGGTCTATCGTTCGTTCGGTCGTTCGGATGTGGGCTCGGAATCGACTTCGATGCCGGCGCAACGACGACGATGATGTTGGAGGGAGATGGAGAGAGAGAGGGTGGAAGCGGGCGGCGGGGTCTCGGCTGCAACTGAAACGACAACGATCTTGAACCACATGCAGGTTGTTGCACTCCTCGCGCTCGGCTCAACTCGGCTCGGGACTACAAACAACAACGCAAAAGCTCCTTCTCGCCGCCTCGGTTACGTGACCACGTCGGCGTTGCCATCGACGGGTGGTGGGCGACAGGGTGGCCTGTTACCGAATGCTAAAGAAGCGAGGATAGAAATGGACGGACAATTGCAGAAAGTCAAGAACAGACGGACATCCCAAGAAGACAAACAGCATTAAAACCGCGAAGAAAACCCGCCGATGGTATAAAGAGAAATCACACGTCAGCTGTAGTTCCTTCTATAGGGAAACACAGAACAGAAGAATAACAAGAAACAGGAACAGAACAAAACGGAACAGGAACATGACAAGCATAAAAAAGTCCAGAGGACACACACACAACCATTTACAAAGACGGATAGAAGTCATAAATAGATAAAAAAAAAAATAATAATAATGATAAACGTAGACATAGAACAAGCCGATGAATAGGCTCAAACTCAATAGGCTCAGAGGTGGACAGTGGGATAAACATGCAGGCATTATCTACTCTCAAATGGATAAACAATATCATATTCAGACAGAGGCCTAGAGGGAGATGGATAGCTGCTGCAGCAATAGGGAAATAAATAAATTGAATAGTGCATTGAGGAAACCCGGACAAGCGACGAGACAGGCGAAGGCTGGATAGACAAAGAAAGAGAGAGACGGACAATTGCGGAACTCATACATTCTATTCTCAAAGTCAATAAAGTTCATAACAAGTGAAAAGTCGTTGCAACCTTGTTGAATAGAATATTAAAGATAACTGGGGGGAAACGTAAACAAATTAATATTGTTTCAGGAGATCAGGAATAATGAAATTAAAATGTTTCCTAATAACATTACAGGGAAGTAGTATTTTGTATATTCAATGGACTTCAATGGATTACTTTATGTAGTTCAATCTCAAATTAGATTCCCATTTACTTCATCGTTTTGTTCTAAACTATCCCATCGAGGTGATTCTTACACAAACTACGCAACATAAAAGAAAGAAACCGAATAAAAATACTGGGCTGCTAATGCGAAGAACGAAAAACAACAAAATACAAAAGAATAAAATTCAGGAGTGGAAAAAACAGCAGCATAGCGTAAACATAAAAACAAAAATATTGTTAGATAACTTTTGTTTTGAAAGCTCTTTGGCTTCGGTGAAGGGGGGGGGGACCAGAAGGAACACCTGATAAACCGGTAGAAAGATCAGTCAACAACAACAACAACCAAAATAACCATAACAACAATAATAAAATTATTACGCAGTAGAAAAATTGCCAAGCGAAAAAAAAACAAAAAAAAACAAATTAAATGTAGAACCATGTGAAATGAAGAAAACAACAAAAGCAAATGGCGACAAAAACAAAACTAGTAGAAACCGGCAAAATGCGATAAAAATAATAAAACGCGATTATTTACAAAAAGAAACAAACAAAAAAACAAATGTAGAACGAAATGAAGGGAAAAAACCTACATCAGGCGATAAATAATTTATTGGATGAAACATGGATGGTGGGAAGGTGGAACAGCAATGAACAAACAACTACGAGCGGAGGAGAAATTTAATTCAAGGCAAGAGGCACGTTTTTCTCGTCGATCGCTCGAGCGATCGGCTAAAAATAAAAGTCAACAATACCTCATTTCTCGAGCAATATAATTATGCAAGACTTACAACCACTACAGTAACAACAAGTGCAGGGAAATTAATAAGAATTATAAATACTACGCCGAGTCCGCCGCAAACCGGCTTCAAAATTGTTTACATTTAGTAGTCGCCGGCAAATGTCGAGTCGATCTACATATGTATGTATGTACAAACAACACCAACACTACACCATGGCCGAATATGGGACGTGATGGCGCCGCCGTATTTATTCAATAAAATACTTTACTAATTCTTCATAATAGAGAAACGGAGGGAATATAGAAAAGTTGTAAACAACAACCACCGCTGTACTGGGGTCATGAAAAATGAGGGTCGAATTTTAAGTCGCCGGCTGATGGATTCCGAAAGAAAAAATTGAATAATTCACTTAATATTATTCTTTTGTATGTCAAAACAAAAAGTCCGAAAATATTCACAAAAAAGTCTGCACGTGTCTCCCCATCCAGCAGCTCTGCTGATAAAAGATTAAAGAGTTGAAATATTCGCAACCGAATTTTTTTCATGGATATCTAAAGTCGGCCACTCCTTAAATCAAAAATCCCTATACATAAATTACAAGTCGCAATAAAAAGATAAAAACAAAAAGTAAACATAAAAAAGAAAAAAAAATATAAACGATAAAAATAGAAAATAAAAGAAACCTAAACCAACTGATTCTACGAAAAATAAAAAATAGGTCGCCGCAGGAACGGGAACCGAAAGTATTGATGATAACCAAAAGCACCAACAACACTTGCTATCTTTGTTATCAACCACAACAACAACAATAATGATAACGAAATGTATTAAGTTTATAATTAGCCAATAAGTCTGAAAAATAAACAGCAACAGCAACAACAACTACTTGCTTGGCACGCCAGCAGCAGTCAGTTGCAATTCCAACAACAAAAAAACACTATCAGTCGACGGACAACAACTTTCTAAATCAGCAAAGTGTTCGCGACGATTGAAGGGGCGCGTTTTTTATAAATAGTTAGTCGAGAGCGACAATAAGATTGATGATGAGGGAAGTACTTAGGGGCTAATGGGGGGAGAAGGAGGGAATTACACTAGAGATTGCATTTTGTAAACTTACCGAGAGGGCATATTATTGATAATCTTATCGGTTATAATGCCAGCACGATTGCATCGTTCAATAAAGCGATCCAATATAATGTAAGCAAGTGGCACGTCCAAGACAATGTCGGCCATATCATCGAAAACTCGTAGGAAACCCTGCAGCAATGGAAAAGAGAAAGAGCATCCAATTATTAGACGTTCACCGATTAGTTAGCTAGTCAGGTTTGGGGAAAGGAACTCTTCTTGGGAGAGGATTCGCTTACCTGTTCCATACCAGCTGGAAGTACCAAACAAGCTTTATCCAATGACTTGAGCAACTCGCACATTGCCTCCTCAGTCGTTTGACTCAACGACTCTAGAGTCATGACCACGGTCTGTAATAAACAACAACAGAGCCCAACCAATTAGTGATGACCTCACAGCAGTAATGGGGGCGCGAAATGGGGCGGGCACGATGGGAATAGCTGCTTACCTCATAGACCAGTTCGTGATGGAAATGTGGAACTTCAAGAGCGCGCAAACATCGATGGGCCTCCTGAACGTCCCGCGACGACAGATACTCCTTCAGGAGCAACGTCATCTGTTTGGTGATCGTCTTCACCGGTCGCAACGGCCCACCCATGCCCCAGACGTTGTCCAGATGGGCCCAGCCCTGCTTCATGTTGAGCAAGGTGTCGGCACGTCGGATGGCGGCCGCTGCATGCTCGTTGAGGGCGTCGAGATCCGTCGGTTTGGTCACGAACTTCGGTGGGATGCAATCGTCGGCAACGGCACGTGCCAAGAAGTTGCCTGCGTTAGAGATGGACGAAGGATGGAGATGAGGATGCGATGTGTCAACAGGACAACATGCGGTACACTTACCGAGAATGATGGGCGCTTCGGGGGTGTCCAGCGTCAAGTCGGGGAGGTTCTCGAGCAAGATGTCGAAGCCCTTCTCCATGTCCTTGCCGGTAATGACGCGTCCATACAGATCGGAGATCAACACCGACGTCATCTCGCGCTGCGAATCCTTGTGATCCATCGAGATCTCGATGACCACACTCGTGACGTACGGTCGCAGGGGGCCGGTGAGGATCTCATCGAAGCCCATGGCCACCTCGTGAGCATCGCCGTGCTCGTAATACTCGAGGACAATTGGCTCGGCCAACTTGAAGAACTCCTCTGGCGTAATGTCGGGAATCACCTCGCGCAACTCGACGTTCTTGTCGTTGACCTCGCTGTCGTAGTTGGGATCGTTCTCGTCCTCGTACACCTCCTCGAGGGCCTCGGAGCCGGGCAGACCCCAGACGCCTTTGCCGCCGCCGCCGCCCTTCTTCGGCAGCCCGCGGCCGTGGCCGTTGCGGGAGCGACGACTGTTCTTCCAGCGTCGATGTGGCACCACATAGCTGGCGACTCCGTTGACGGACGGCACTCCGGCGACTCCAGCGAGGCCGCTGAGGGCGGAGGCAACGCCATTCGATTCGCCACGACTATTCTGTCTTTGGATTAGACGCTTGGCCTTGCGTTTGATGCGGTCGTGAGCCTCGCCGACTGGCAGCGGCTTCTTCATGTGTCCGTTCATCTCCTTCGGCGAGCCAGCGTTGCCATTCAACTCGACCGCCTCGACGTCCCCGTTCAGCTCACGTTCCACGGAGCTTTCACGCGAATCGACGGCGTGTCCATTGCGATGCATCGTCTCGACTTCCATTTCGTTAGAGAAATAAGCTGCGTAGAACTACGACGACGACGACGGTAGATTTAGAACAACAATCGATCGGTTGACACCTCAGAAATGTGATCCTGTGTCTGTCCTGACAGACACGTGTTTGGAGTCTTCTTGTGGGCGGATGGCAACTACTACTGTCCAGTCCCAGTGGGGTTGGTTTGCTCAAAGGTGGAGCCTCGAAAAAACGACGCTTGGGAAGCTTAGCTCCGAGCCTTCTCTGCGTGAAGAGTAGATTTAGGAATCCAGTTCTGCTGCTACAAACGACACGAGAAGAACACAATATGGATGAAATTAATAAACCGTCGACAATAAAAATTACTGACTAATAAAGATTATAAATAGAATTATTTGTATAATAGAGATTGTTTTGATTGGAATTAATTATTCGCGACGACAACTCAACTGTCTGTGTCTCTCTCTCTCCCACGGTCTATCTATCTATCCCTAGCTGTCCCGTCATCGAACTGTCCGACCCTCAGTGGATTCGGGCACATAGCGAGATCGCTCGGTGAATGCACCGTCAGACTCGTTTGAATGTCATTAAAATGCATTGGCAACCACAACAACAGCAAAAAACAATAATGACAATGACAACAAAAACCAAGCCTCCAGTAAAGTCGATACCCGTCAAAGGCTTACCTTTGTTTGTGCCCCTGTCGATGTTGTAGAAAGATTGTTTCTTGTTTAAGCCCAGTCAAGACAATTGACAACACCATTTGATACCCCATGTTATATCGTTATTATTTCTAAAAGTTCCATTTGATATCATAAACTTGTTATTGCAAAAGGCTTTATCAGAATTTCTGGTGTGGGCCGGAGACAGACTTCTCGATGGGCGGGCAAAAAGGCTGATAGACAGACAGACAGACAGACAGGCGGAGAGCAAGTAGGCCTTTTTGTTCAGTTTGTGTTTGTCCATTCGTTGGCGTTTACCCAGAACTCATTTGCATTTTACGAAACAGAAGATGGCGCAACAATACAAATGAATTGAAACTCATTTCAGACATTCGGAGAGGGAGAGAGAGACCGATGGGGGAGGGAGCTTAAGGTGACAAAGGGAATGATTTTTGGCAAGGATTTCGAATGTAACAACAAGTTAGACTGAAGTCAAAAGTCTTGTTATTTAACCCTTGAAATGAAACAGTTTTACACATAATCGTAAATTACACAGTCAACGTCGAATCGACGTGGAACCTTCGTGAAAGTTTGGGGAACAAGTAAATTTTTCGCAAAGAAATTCAGATTTTTATCTGAAGCTTCCATCCTAAAGTGTCGTAACCATCAGAAATAATTCTGAGAAGAACTCCTGAGTACGGTGTCTGAAATCCTAGACGAAAAATAAAACCGGCTTCTCAAAATCCTTTCATTACCGACGTCAGCCAACACGTGATTTTCAGAGCTTTCGTTTTCGGTTTCACAGACATGAGAAACAAAAAACCGACAACTGGAAAAGCACAAAAGAACAGATGCCAAAGACAACGAAAGTGATAAACTGAAGCAAAAAGTGCGACGCAGTTTTCCATGACCACGAAGCGAAGACAGACAGACGATGGATGGAGCGCTAAAGAGCAAGAGCCGAGAATTGGGGAGACGCGACGGCAATAAAATATACCAACTATGTAAATGTTAAATGGAAGTAAGCATATTACAACAATAAGAAATATAACATAAAGAATAATATGCAAGAGCAGAGGATGAGGGGAGAGATTGAGAATCACATGTGCCGAAAATGCCACACCCTCTCTTTGGCTGGTCAACGCAGAGGCCAAAGTAGCAGAGTGAGACGGACAGTGAGAGCATCGGCAGAAGAGAGGGCGGAGAGTTGGGGCGCGAGAAAGGAGAATACGTAAAACAATTTCAAGGTTAAACCGGGCAAAACGAACATAAAACCGGTTACAACATTCGCCTTGTACATACAAAACTTTCCACATCGACATCTATCTATCTGTCTGTCCGTCCGTCCGTTTGTCAATCTTTCTGTATACAAGAATATATACTATACATGGTCGGTATATTTGGAAGAGACCGATATACTTGTTGTATATATGTCGCAAACTTCGATGCCTTAAAGGGGGGAGCGAGGGGAGGAAGATAAGCGAACGAAACGACGAAAAGCACGCAAGGCAAGAGGATAGAAAGGAAAGAAGGAAAACAAAAATAAAAATAAAAACAATTCGCAGCTGTTTCACACACAAACAATGATGATAGAAAGCAACAATAAGAGACATAACAAAAACAACTGAAGAATGGACGACGTTTAAAATGGCTTCCGACATGTTGTTGGAAAGCTATTGTGGCGGCGACAACAACAACAACAACAACGACGACAGCTCAAAAGAAACCCTGCAAAAATCACCAATGTGGATGTTGATGATGCCATCCTTTCTCCCTATCCCATTTGTATAATAACAACAACGACAATAACAACACAAGAACTCGCAATAATCTGGCCACACGAGCATTGCACGATAATTAACATAATGGAGGGCGAGAGGGAAACAGAAACAAGCAGGTGAGATGATGTAAGAAGGAGAAGGAAACGTAGGCTGACAAGGCAAAAAGGATGTTGGGAAAAAACGTGGGATAAAGGAGAAAATTGGGTGGAAAAGAGGTGATACTAGAAAGTGGAAAAACCAAACGCTGTAAACGATAACAAAGAAAAATTGTTGAATCAGATGACAAGAATAGATTTCAGTTTCTTCAAAACCTCATTCCTTGATCAAAACTTTGATATACCGTTCTAAACATCAGTCAGAACAATAACTTCTATTGACCCAATTTATTCTTATCGCGCAAAAAGGAGCCCTCGAAGGTCTCCTGAACTGAATGAAGAATGAATTCCGACGTATGAAAACAAACCGAAGTAGAGAAATATTCATTCATTCATACACTTCGTCCTGCCTGCCACCACTACAAAGGAACGCGATAGGAAAGGACGTGATGGGTGCGGAAGGAAGGAAGGACGGAGGCAGGCAGGCAGACCGGCCGGCACAGGGTGGATGAATGAAATTAAGGTGAGGTAAGGTTAGGTTGGGCTGGGCTGCATGAAGTGAGGGGTGAAGTCGGCCCTAACAATAACAATCGAAACACCGCCTGGCTTTTGATTACGAAGCTAAGCTGGTTGAGGGAAGGAAAGCTTCAGGCATTCGGAAAGTGGGCAACAAATGAAAAGTACATAGAAGGGAGGTCGGTCGGTCGGTCGGTGGGTGGGGGTGAAGGAAGGGAAAATAAGGGAAAGGCCGCCAGCAGAATCAGAGAATTAAACGCACTCTCAAATATATATGGCTTAGCATATATTTGGGTACCTAATGTAACCACCAGATACATGAAGAGACCAATACACATGCGCTGACCTTGAATTCAATCGCTCCCTCTTGTTCTTCTCCCTTCGTCTGTCCGTCCGTTTGTTCGTTCGTTCGTTCGTTTGTTCGTTCTCTCGCGATAGGGGAGTTTTTTGTGTCGAACGAAATTGCGTCGCAGCCGCTTCGAAAATCGCTCCACGGCGGGAAAAAGATGAAGCAGCAACACAACTCAACCGACGCATCCATGCACACAAACAAACCCTGGGACGCGCCCCCTGGAAGCATCGACGTCGTCACCGGCATCATCATCAACAACAACGACGACCACCACCGGCTGCCTTCGTGCCGACTGCCAGCAAATGCCGGTCGTCTCATACACTGAGCGAAAACACAGCCAGAGAACTGCGCACGGGGTTTGCTCGAGATCTGCCGGGGAGCTGCCGTGTTTGGGAAAATATTTTGCGTCGCAAATTCCTGCTGCCGCTGTCATTTCTGGGCGATTGAAGCCACCCATCGCTAGGTGGAGCCGGTTGAGTTGAAGTGGGGGGAGAAGGTTATTTTCACTTTCACTGTATTGGGCAGAAACAATCATCACGTAGACCAAGGTGTGTGGGTGTTGTTTGGGTGTGTTTTTCATTACACAAACCGCCAACAAACACAACAGAAAAGTTTACATGTTCCTTAGCTGTATCGGTAATTGTTTTTATTTTTGTTTCCTGACATTAAATGTATTTTCATCACTTCTGTGGTTTTTCTCACTGTATTTATTTATAGGCACACATTTCTTGTTGCAATCGCTTTGCTTGTTTGGTGTAAAATGCTTTGGAAACCGCTCCGCTCCACGACCTCTTTCCCCACACCCCGTCTCCATCAAAAATTGGTGACATTTACAACGAAAAAAATCAGAGACACGCCTCGAATAACCGGCTTCGAGACTCTGGTGGACCCACAAAGTGCACGTAGTCCAAATGAGAGCTTTTTTTTGGGATACAAAAACTCCAAAATAAGTCGAAAAAAAAACCACTAAAATTACGTTAAAAATTGTAAACAAAATTATGCAAATGAAAAGACAAAATGATGAACTTTAATTATTGAAAATTTAATTATAGAACTAATTTTATTTTAAAACATTTCGATGATATTAGTTCTCATTCTTTTTAATAATATTCAATTCAGAAATTTACGCAAACCCAGTTAAATGCGAAAAACAATTAAAAATAATGACTATTATTACAAATTATCGAACAACTGGACTTAATTGGAAAAATTTTTAAATTAGAACAATATGCCACTAATTTTGGTTTGATATCAGGAAAATCAATGGAAAACAAATAATCGTGGTTCGTAACGAAAATACCATATAATGTGAGCTAAAAATAATGGTATATCAAATTAAAAAAGCGAATCGAATCCCAAAAAAAACACTAATTGATATAATAAACAATAAATTCTTTTTATGCGGAAAATTAAAAGCCATCATCAGTTTTATGTATGAAAAAAAAATAAGTAATTGAGGTTTATTTATTATTGCTAAAAATGGAAAAACATTGTGGGAAGATCGTCTTATCTTCCAGGGAAACTGTACTTCGCTGCTGCTGATGATGGAGTGAATGGCGGAGGTGGAGAGGGCGGTAATTGCAAGGTGGAAGAGATGTTTATAGGACAACGAATGCTTGTGAGCCGTCGCCACAGTGACAACAAATTAGCGAGAAAAATAACGAAATTCCTAGGAAGCGAATTAAAACCTCAATATTGTATTCTCAATATAGAATATAAATATTCTACTGGCACGAGGATATAATGATTAATTATGAACACAGTAATATCTACTGATTATTATTTTTTTAATATACATATTATAAAAAATATATCCACAAAAAATCCCTTGATAGATATCTATAATCAGAATTTACGTCGTCTGATTGCAAGGAAAATTATTTTTATTTTACATACAGTTGCATTTGCAGAACACCAAATGGAAGTATTTATGGAAGAATTTAAAAATAAATATAATGCGAACAGAGGGAAACACGTGTAGAGAAAATAATAAATATACAAATTAAAAATAACAGATGACAAAAAAAAATAAAGACAAATTAATAAAAAACGCGCTGAAAAATAAAATAACTTGTCAACAATTTATTGTATCAGCAGAAAAGAAAGAAGAGGATGAAAAATAAGAAGCTTCGTAACGGCGAGGAGCAAAAACGAAGCCGGTTTGGTATAAAATATAAAATCCAAAATAAGACGACGACGAAGAAAACATGAGAAAGACAGAGGGAAAGACCGATAGATAGATAGCCGACCGACATATAGACGGATGGATGTATTGACGAAATGCTGACGTGTCGATGGTTTTTATCCCATTTTTTGTTCTCACCCATGGTTTTTTTTTTTTTTTCATGTTTTTTGCTTGTCAATTATTATTCAGTTTATCTTTCCACTGCTGTTTTGGTTTTTCTTTATTCGTTTTAGCGCATTTGTAGTTGTTGTGGTTGGTTGTTTTTGTTTATACCGGCTTTTTTCATGTTCAAGGTTCAGCTATAGCAAACGTCAAGGCAGAGCGAAGAGGTGGAGGAGGGAGAGAAACCTGAGAGAAACCCGAAAGTTGTTTATTTTTGCATATTTTTCGAGACTAGCTTCCTCTCATTCCATCACTTCTTCTTTCTCCATCCGACGCGATTCGTCGGAAATTGCCGTCTGGTGCGAAACGACATGAACGACTTCACATACATATAGAACTCCATTTCCGTCGCCACCAAACCCCTTCTGATTCTGGAAACATATGATCCTATATACCCAGGTTGCCGCCAAGCTGTCTAATGTGTGTCCGTCCAGCCGGGCCGAGCTTTCGAAGCTCCGGCTCCAACTCTCCAGATGACTCCGGGAATATGCACACACAATTCCCTCCTGTCAAATCCCCTTTCCTACCGCACTCAAAAACACTCAGCTGTTCTCCTGGCAACTCTCAACTCCATAAAACTCTCCACTCTCCCATTGGTCATGCATGCAAGCAAAGGAAAGGAAAGGAGAATCAATCGTTCGAGACGAGTCTGACGAGTCCCGACTTCTGAAGTTTCTGGAAGTGTCCGAAACTTCTCGTCCACATGTTCGAACTCCACTTTTTATCATCGGCGAGCGTTTCCATGGCACACCAACTACAAGAGTTTGTATAATGATGCATTTATTTATTTTGTCGAGAATCAACATATGAAACGAAAGCCAATGAGAAGACCGTGGAAACGTGATAGACTCTGTTTGCGTAATTTCGTTGCAACGACACCAGAGTCGTCGAGATAGCGTGAAAGAGCCGCGTGCTCAACCGCTGAAACGACCCCAACTCCTACAGTGGGACTTGAGAATCCTTGAGAATTGCAAATCTCTTTGGGAATACATGAATGAGATCGAGTTGGAATTTTCCACTTATTTCTTTCGACGGATCGACAAATGTCGGTGCACCCATGCAGAGCTCTCCCTGCCGATAACACGCACCCTCACCCTACCTAATCTGCATGTTCGATGCAGCAGGGAAGCGAGCGAGGTAGAGAGAGATGGAGCGAAACAGGAAAAATCTGTTTATAGCACAGACGAGTGTTCTAGAAACTGAATTAATACAAATACCAAGCTACAAAAATATATGAAGTAAAAAAAATTAGAATTTTACCTTTTTTGGAAAACTTTTCCGATCACAAAAAGTTGGTCGGCAAAATTGCACGAGAGCTTTCGAAGGAAGAAAATCAGGAAAAGTTTGGGCGAAGCAGAGCTTCTTGTCAGACGCGACTGCAGCGGCGACGACGACCACAAGAACAACAACTGCTGCTGCCTCTTCTTCTTCTTCTCGACTTATTTTGTATCCTTTTCAACCAGTTTTTCCTTCTTTTTATGCTCTCGTCAAATGTTAAAAACCAAAAAAGTGTATTTTTTTTACTTCAATTTATTAGGAAGATTTTGTTTTTTTGCAAATTTTTAGTTCTTTGAGAGAAAAAGATTTTTGCAAACTTTTTCTCTCCTAAAAGTGATTGTTTTGCAGTAACGAGTTTTTGCACTTCAATTCGTTTTTTTCTGTTCTATTCTTCGTTTTTTTTTTTGCAGTTTTAAAAATAGTGAAAAATTCACAGAATATTTGTTTTGCGATTTGTTTGCACCAAACACTAGGTCGAATTGGATTTAATTTTTTTCCCCACTACTTTTCAAATATTTCCAGAATTCGGGATCAATCGAAACACTTGAAGCGAAAAGTGAGAAAAAAAACAACTCTAAACGTTTGCGTTTGTTTGCTGCGCGCTGTGAACCTTTCTGTTGGCGTAGAGAATCACGTCTGTTGTTCGCAGCGAGACGACAGCGCCGACGAAGCGCGCTCGCCGTTCACTTCCCCTCACTTCGCCACGGCCGAGCAACTACACATCGTTCCTGTTCACTCGCACACATAAACAATGCAGTGTGGTGTGCGAGTGTGCAGGCTGCGTGTCGCTCTCGTGCGCGCTCTTTCTCTCTAGTAGAATATGAAGAGCTCTCACCATCCCATGTTCGCGTTGTTTTTGTTTTGATCTCGTTGTTTCTTGCGTTCTTTTTGTTGTTGTTATCGTTTTTTATATTGCTTTTGTTCGCCGTTCTTTGACGCTTCGATGTTTTTCAAATTTGTCTCTCTCTTCGCTCTCGCTTTTGCGAAATTTATCGCGAAGAACCAACCAGAGAGAGGGGGAAAACTTATGCAGAGGCTTCTTTTCCATGGGGCTCGCTCCATCACACCCGAAACGATTTCAAAAACGATTTTGCACCAGAAAATAGGTTTTATTTAGAAAAAATACCGGAAAAGTCTAGAAGTTTGAAAATGTAGTCACGTGTGTTACAAATTTCGCAAGGAATAACGAGATAGAGAATGATGGAGTATTTTTTAAAGTAGTTGTAGCCAGATTTCAGTTTGAAAAGTACTCTTCGGTAACGATTACTTTTCACAAATATTGGGTAGTTTTACGAACCTTTTGTTGAATATTCGGTTTACATCGAAATGATCACCCTTTTGACCCAATGAGAAATTAGTCTACGTCTCTGGAAAATCCCTCAAAGGCACTTATACTAACTAATATAGAGTTATTTATATAAATATATTTTCAGTAAATAAGAATATTTGCTTATATGCACGTGACTATGTTCCTATCATATCTTTTATAAATAGCGAGCACTCAAAGAGAACCACATACAAATAATTAACCTGTGGCCCTCCGCGACGATGAGGTGGCTCCCTCCCTGAGTTCCTTCATTGTCAGATGTTGCCTTCTCTTTTTTGGTTTTTTCCCACCGATTCCCTTCTCCATCACTCATTTTTCAAGTATTAATTCTTCTTTTTTGGTTTTTGGCAATCGTCAATAGATTAAAAGAAAAATTATCTCTTGAAAACGATTCGAAAATTCAAAAAGTTCCGTGCCAAACGTAAATAAAAACAAAGGCCAAAAGAACAACAAAAGAAGAGTGCAAAAAACGAAAGAGAGAGAGAGAGAATGACATAACATACAAATGTTAATGCGTAGTAGAATTATGGGAGGTTTGGGGAGCCTCGTTCAGTCCGTCCCTCACACCAACAACCAACCTCCCCCACCCCCCACTGGGACCGGTGGAACCGAGAAACGTGCTCCAGCTCAGGATTTACTTTCGACTGCGAGTGAACTAAAATACTCCACTTTTTAATACTTTTTTGGGGAGTTATTTGCGAGAATTTTTTTAAAATTTTTTTTTTAATTTAATATAAATAAAATCTAATATTATTAAAATCACATTTTTATATTCGTGGATCCGTTTCTTCGGTACTATTTTCTTGAACCTACGTTTGGTCCCTTCACGAATTTGGATCTGCTCCGTTTTTGCGCTGGAAACCAGGGCAACACCTGGAAACACGCCACCTCAAATCGTGTAAATATTGTTTTTTGTGTGTTTGTCTCTTGGGGTTTGTCTTATCGATGCGGTTGTTGTTGTTGTTGTCCTTGTGGCTTTACTGCCGCCGTTGATTACCGGCAAACACGTTGTGACGCATGACCCAACGGCCAAACGACCGACCAGTTGACCGACTGTTGGAAATTCTATCGAATGAAACACAATAATCGAATTTATTTATAATCACGAACCTGACGAAATCAGTAGCAAATATTGCGTTCCCTATATAATTTCTACAATAAGTATATCCTATTATCTCTGATCGAGTTTCATTAATTCAACTTTTTATGAGAAGTAGACTTTTGGGAGTAATTTTGGATATTATTTCAATATGGTTATTTATAGTTTCGTTAAATCCTGTTTAAGCGGCATTTCTATTAGCAATTGCTTTCTTCTTCATTTTAATACTTAATTGTTTATTGAGACTCGATGATGATTGCTTATATAATCAATATTAGTTCATAAAATGTTGCCTTTTGAATACAGAACTCCAAGGTGAAGATTTTTATTATTTGATGTTTTTTTTATTGGTTACTTGGTAATCATTGAAGACCGGGTACTTTGAGCATGGGGACAATTTGCACGGAAGCCACTGTGAGCTGCAAGTGTGTTGATTGATGAGTGTCGAGAGGCGGGAGACGAGCGAAATAGTCGGTGGCTAGAGCTAACATTGAGGTAGGTTCTGAAATAGACTCACTTTCATTTGAATGCACCAACAAACCACTATTGGTGTTAGTGCATTCGATTGCATTATACTTGCATGTGTGTGTGTACAAAAATACACAAGCCACATAATTATTAATTTATTGTCTTTTTTTTCTGAAGGATCTCAAGGCACCAGAATTCGACCGAGTCAGGATTTCGTGGAGCGAAACTTGTTCCGCGTGGAAAGTTTTGCCGACATCAACATTATCGTTCTTCTCTTTTTCTTTCTCTCTTCTCTGTATTTCTTTCTGTTATTTTTCGTACCATTTTAATTGATATTAATTTTGATGATAATAAAAATTGCTCCCGGTATGGGTTTTCGGCTCTACTGTACATTGGTGGTGTTTGCTTGTTGTTGTTGTTGTTATTTCTGTTGATCTTTCGTTTCGCATGATTTTTGTTTTGTTTAAATCATTTGTCTTTGTTTTTCTTTCGCTTGTGCGCTCTCGTTCTCTCTACGCGTTTCTCTCGACTGTTTACATAACATCCCCCCATTTTTGGACACGCATAAAAACAAACATCAATATAACGTGGAATATTGAAGAATCTGAACTTTAATAGAATTGGAGAAAAACAACACATGACAATGAGTCGATTATTTTGAAAACATCCCAGAAACCGGTATCTGGTTCGTCCACGTCTTCGTCGAGCTCCACTCAGTTGGCGCTTTCTCTCTCTCTCTCTCGTTCCAGTTCTCGCCCCATTTGCATTCTCTCTCTTGTGGGAGAGCGAGCGAGTCGTAAACATTTCCCCGCCTGAGGCTCCTTGCGCCATCCACTGCCTACGTGATGTTTCACACACAGACGACACTGGTGGGCAAAGACGAGCGCGCGTCTTCACTTTTCCGCTCTCTCGTCGAAGAGTTTTCTTTTACTGAGAGAGCGGAAAAGTGTTGTTTGTTGCAATCATTTCCATATGGTATAGTAGTATTTGTACTACCGTTAATTGTTGAATTATACTGCAATTTGTAAAATTTTAATAAACTTTTTTGTCTATATTAATTAAATACGTCTTAATTTAAAAAATAATTTTTTGTTTGGATTTATAATGTCAACATATCAAAAAGATACGAACAAAAATGTTTGTCATGAAATTTGAATTGAATTGTTTATTTATTGAGACTTCATATTTTACACATATTGTACATGGGAATGATAATTTAATGAGAGAAAACTTAGAACTATTCGTATTATTCTAATAAAAATTAAAGTGTAAACGTAACAGACTTATTAATTTGAATTCAGTATATATATATATATGATATGAGAATATATATTTTTTTCTTTGAGATCTGTGCTTGCTCCCGACACATAAAAAGAAACATGAGATGTTATATCTCTAGATGTCTTAAAAATAACTTATATCTAACTATTAAAGAACTATACTTAAAATTTAAACCTTAACCTAAAAATGAAACGGTAGAAAAAAAAAAAAAAAAACAAAATAAAATAAACAAACAAAAAATTACAGAAATCCTTTTTTTTTTTTTTTTAAGAGATTAGCCTCTATGTGTGCCGGGAGTACTTTTTAAATAGAAATCAGGCAATAGCGAAGATGTGAAATCGAATTCTGTAGGAATATCCTCGTTTACAACGCCAATTGGTGAGAGATAGGATGTATTTGACCAGTTGAACATCTTTTGATGATTATAGGCTTCTGTTATCAAATTATTGTTATGATATTCTAATTTTTGAACAAACCTTTTTTGTAAAGATAGGGCATAGAAGCAAAAGGGAATTATGTACGCTTTTGAGTAAATGTAATTATTCGAAAACCTTTTATGCCGCGATTTAAAATTACGATTGACACACAACCTCAAGAGTTTTCTTTCGAAAATTTCAATTTCTTTAGCAACTGTCGGAGAGAATGTAAACCAGATTGGAAAGGCGTAGGAAATCACTGAACGAATGCTTACTTTGTATAACAACAGTTTTGTGTTTTCACTTAAATATTTACTATTGAAAAATTTTGAGAACAATCCTTTTATAGATTTAGCTTTCTGAAGGATTGACCGAACATGTGCATTAAATTTGAATAGTCTGTTAAACCTAACTCCAAGGTATTTAATACTGTCTTTAAAAGGGATTTCAAGGTTATCTAAATACAGAGACAAATTTTTGCTTTCAGGTACGACATTGCGGTCACATTTTCCTGAAGCATTTCTCAAACAAATAGCTTCGGATTTAGACGCATTTATTTTAATACCCCATTTTTCATAAAAATTTTTAATGTGGTTAAGGTGATTAGAGCACAATATGTTAGCTACAATGGGAGAATAAGCGTGTGCATAGATTAAAGAGTCATCGGCATACAGAATGCTTTTGGAGCCATTAAATTCATGAGGAAAGTCATAAATAAAAATGTTATAAAGGTGAGGAGCTAACACTGATCCTTGAGGGACACCACTGCTAACTGTACCAGGATCGGAACACACTTTATTAATTTCAACCAGAAAATGTCTATTGTTAAAAAAACTTACGAATAATTTTAATATAAATGGATCAAAGCCTAAGTTTATTAATTCATACAAGATCCCTTTGTGGAAAGCACGATCAAAGGCCTTTTCGATATCAAGGGATATTGCAATGGTGCATTTTTGATTGCGGAGATTGCAGATTACATCATTGTGGAATTTTAAGAGAGCATGTGAGGTTGAATGTCCAGGTTTAAAACCAAATTGATGATAGGGAATGTAGTTTAAATCAATGTTAAAATCCATTTTTAATTTAATAATACGTTCTAACAATTTTCCCAAGTTAGATAACAATGAAATTGGTCTAAAGTTATTAATGTCCGAATTACCAGCTTTCTTTTGTAAAGGAAGTATTTTAGCTAATTTCCATACAGTGGGAAAGTAACCATTATTTAGACAGTTATTTAAAATTATTGTTAATTTGTGAAGTGCTAATTCTGGTAATTTTTTGATAATATAATTTGATATATTATCAGGGCCAGAAGATTTTTTATTATTTAATGTCTTTAAAAGAGAGGTAAGGTCAAATGAGAGATAAAATGAATACTATCGGAATTACATAGCGATGAAAAATCAGAAGAGAAATTAAATATGAATGGAGGAAACGAGGATATAGTAGTGTTAATCAACGAATTTATATTAGAAAGTTCAGTATTATTTGGAACATTTTCTTTATAGATATCATTGTAATGCCTTCGGAAAGTTTCAACTTTTTCAACATCATCCGAGATCTCTCTGCCTTGGACCGTAACCTTTTCACAAAACGCTCTTTTTTTTCCCATTAACATATAAATGTCTCTATATGCATTCGGACCAGGTTTTATTTTTCCTAACTTATGATTAAAAACATTAGCTTGGTGAATATCTATTTGTTCTTTTATTATTGTCTTTAATAGACTTATGCCAGGAATATTTAATTTGGAAAAGTTTTTTTATACTATCCGGAAGAAAAAATTTTTTATTTTTGAGTTCAATTTTTGTTGAATGAGCATCAGATACCAAGTTAACAGCATTAGTGAAATCATCAATATGTTTGTCTATCTCCCAGTTTTGAAGGTTCCGGTCAGCAGGCAAGTTTATATTTGAAAGTGAATTTGTCAGATCTAATTGGAATTGTTTCCAATGCGTTTTACTATACGAAGTAATGTAAAGGGGAGGATTTAAGAGAGGTTGAAAGCAACATAAATTAATTATCAAATGTAGGGGAAAGTGGTCAGAAAAACTTGGCAAACTATTTATTGAAAAATTTGGGTTGACATAGTCAATAAAGGGAGTACTAACTAAAAAATGATCAAGAAAGGAGGAACCATTCGGAAATGATGGATTAACATCACAAATCCTGTAGAACTCATGTGAGTGATTTGATAACCAATCGCATAGAGTTTTGCCGTTAAGGTTACATAAAGAATCACCCCATAATGTATGTTTAGCATTTAAATCACCCCCAAGGAATGTCCCATCGAAATTTCTTGCGAAATTTTTAATTTTCATTAGACTACTAATTAAATCAGCAGTTGGAAAGTTACTTGGGATATACAAACTACCAAAGATACAATTTTTAGAAACACCATTAATAAAACATTTCACGTTTATGAAGCAATGTGGAAATTTAATATTCGGAATTGAAAGAATGGAGTATTTGTAATTTTTATTAATGGCTATTCCTACACCGACAGTAGAGTCATCTCGAATGAAATTGTAATTTTCCAGAAAAACTCGACGATTAGATGTCAAGTGAGTTTCTTGGATAAACCCAATATCGACTTCAGAATCGCAAAGGGTTTTTAGAAGATCGACCTTCCGACTTGACTCCACAAGCGATCTAACATTGAATGTAAGTAAGCTCAGGAAATTACGGACCATAGTTGTTGTTCACTTCTTGCAAAATTTCAAAATATTTCCTCTTAGCTTCATCTTTAGGGAGAGATTTATAGGTTTTTAGAAACAACTTTATTTTGTGTTCCAATGAAAGGGATTCAGGATCAACGAAATATTTTGCTATGTTTAAGAATTCTGTCACAAATGAAGGTTTTGGGTTAGATGGAATAGTTTGCGTTTTGTTTAATAGAGGTTCCTTGTTTTGAAATAGACTAGCGATAGATTTGTTAGGAGTAACATAGTTAGATCTGTTCAGTGTTGAGTGGACTGCGTTAAAAGCATTTATTTTTTTCTCCCTAGCCATTTTCAACTGATTTTTACGTCTGTTTATGAAATCCTTATAGGCTGGACATCCCTTGTAGTTCGCTGGATGTCCGACCTGGTTGCAATTGATGCAGAAAGGTGTAGAATTTGAGTCCTTCTTTATCAGGCAATCTCCGGGCTGATGGGCCTGATCACATTTAACACAGGCGAAAGACCTGTTACAATTTCGTGCACTGCGTCCCCAAAATTGACATCTCCTGCATTGTATTTCCCTAGAATTTACTTTAGGTGCCTCCCAGGAGATAACCTGATTAAGAATATGGCGGATATGTTCTACATCACCAAACTTCTTTCCTGCAACTAAAGTAATTAGAAACAGACCTGTGTCAATATTGTTTCGCGAGGAATATGGCGTTACAAATTTTGAAACCTTATCGACGGTTTCTGGAAGTATTTCGTCTAACGCAGTTTTAATTTCTTCTGGGTTGGATTGATAGTACAAGCCTCTCAAAACCAGCCGAACTTGTTTATGTTGAGATGGAGTAAAAGAATAAGAGTTTACGCCCTTTTCTCGAAGTAGTGCCATCATTTCAACGTGCGCAGAAAGGTCTTCGAAATATAGCTTGCTTTTAAATTTATTTACGTTAACTATTTTGTACACAATTTTAGAATTTTTAGTGTTCAACTGGTCAATAAGATTTTTTATATTTACGTTGTAGAGAAAAATTGGAGGACAGAAAGATTTCTTTTTTAATGAAGAACTCACACTATTACCTGATGACTGGTTAACTGATTTCTTATGGTTAGGCAAATCATTTGATTCAACGCTAATATCGTTGAATATGGAAAATCTGTTATTGGTGTTACACTTAGGTCTAAAATTGGAGACATCTAATGTTTTAACAACGCCACAGTTGGAGCGTTTAAGTCGTTTTGATTGTACAAGTTCAAATCCAGGTTCCGAAGAAGGTTCGCCGTTGAGGTTCATCAATTGATCCGCTGCCAGAAGAGTGTTTGGGCTAAATATATTTTCAAAGTCCATATCTGTAGTTGGATGATTTAGATAAACTTTCTGAATTGGAGTTGGGTAGCTGATAGCATCTATTGCAATTCTATCCTCTTCGGAAGAAGCAGACAAAACTAAATTGTCAATATGATGAGGATCTTGAGAAATTGCGGATTGCTTGTGACTTGTCTCATCAGGAATATTCGTGCATAATTGCGACTGAGAATCATCAACTGTATATTGTTGATCTTTGTCGGGAGGCTTTTTTCGGAGAACTGTAAGCTCACCAGATACAAATTTTGAATTCTCCATTTCAGTTATGATGGAGACAAGATTTCACAAGAAAATCTTATGGTCTCGATGAAATGGTTATAGAACTCAAGGAAGACACAGAAAATAAATGTTTTTATCAATTTTATAATAAATAAAACGTTTAAATGAAATTTAAGTTCAGGAGCGAAGAAAATGGCGACTGTTCTCTACCAACTCGGGTTGCCTTTTTCGTTTGTCATGAAAATTGTGCACTCATCACTTTTTTCTATACGGCAGCTCTGGAAAACGGTTCGAGGAGAAGACACTGTGCAGTCCTATTTCTTATAACCACAAGTAGATGTCGCTAGTGAAAATATGTAGCCAAAGCTACAAAATTTGTCGTTGTAGAGAAAAGAAAATGTATAAAAAAAGTTACCTGACTTCGGTCTTCGTACACTATATGAATAAACTAAATAATGACTAAATTGATGAAAATTATATGAGTTTGAATAAATATTACTGTTTTATAATAATGAATCGAGATTGAACGCCATATTCCTTCTTCCTAGTCAACTTGCATGCGGTTTGTGTCTTCACTAAACTCGGCAAAAATGTTTGCCCAACAAGGTTGATGTTCATCATTACTGGTAAATGAAAAGCGTTGCCATACTACTGTAAATTTAAAAAAATTAAAAATAATCTTTTATTAGTTTTTAATGGTTCCTAAAAATCCCCACCGACGTCATTAGTCACCAAAAGATAGTAATTATTGAAGTTTCTGCATTGTTCGGTTGTTTTTAAGGCTTTTCATATTTTACCGGTGAACCACATTGTTGGCGATAAGAACTCGATCTAATTGCTGTACGTGGAAAACGCAATTAGGGAGTGAGCAAAAACAACAACAACAAAAACATCAACTACTGTAAATGACTCCGATGACACAGATTTCTGTAGAATCATATAAAACCACCCACCGCCATCGTTGGGCAACTTCAGTGACTTCCACTGACACCATGAATCGTATTGTTCTACCTTTGTTCGCGGCGCTGGTGGCAGCCCTGGCTGTGGGCACCGTGGCCCATCGCAGGGATCCCGCGAAGCTGCTGCGGCCGGACATCTTCGGAGCCGATTCGTCGCACATCGGCAACTACAAGTTGTGCCTCCACCACGACATCGCCTTCGCCAAGTGCCAGTACCTGGTGGGCGTGGCACGCAACAGTTCCATCGACCTGCCGCTAGAGTGCGTCCAGCGTGAGAATCGCACCGGCTGCGTTCAGGCGGTTCGTTCGCGCCTCGCCGACTTCATCGTCGGCTCCGGCCACGACTACAAGGAGGCTCGGGGCGCCGGCCTCTACCCGGCGATCTTCGAGCGCGACGCCAACCGCAGCGTCTACATCGCCGTCGCCCCGCGCGACATCCAACTGGTCGAGATCCAGTCGGCCCAGATGTGAGTCGCTCGTCCGTAGTTTTCGCCTCCATTCGTTTGATAACTTTCTCTCTCCCTGCCTCGGTAGTGTTGTCGATCAGGACGATCATCGGGCCTTCCACGCCGCCGCCTACTTCAACCTGCGTCGCGGCCACGACATCTGCCTCTATCTGCGCGCCATCCGCGACAGCCCGAGCATCCGCATCGTCAACTCCGACGACTACGAGCCCAGCGAGGACGAGATCCTGCTCTGTCCCGATCGCAGCTTCGCCGAGCCCTCCGAGTATCGCAGCTGCAACTTCGAGGCCGATCTGCAACGAGCCATTTTCATTCCACGTCGCAGTGGCGAGCGCAAGGGGCGTGGCATTCTGCAAATCGTCCAAACACTGCTCGATCGCTTCGGATCCCAGCCGGACAATGAGGAGGACTACAATTTCTTCAGCTCCTTCCAAGGCGTCGATGACGTGATCTTCCGGGTGAGTTTTTTGTTGTCTGCCTACTGAAACCAATACCAACGAAGACGCGACAATTTTAATGTAGAAAAGAAAGCAGTGGAATTCTTAGAACTGAGACTAATTCCAGACTCGTTGAGCTAATCAATGAGGTAACTGATCGGTGGAGTCTTATAGCGAAACACGCGAGCTATCAAGGCATTGCAAATCCCTAATAGGTCGATGCAGATAATAATTTTATTTTTATAAAAATATTGAATATGGTATTTCCACTTCAGTTCATCTCGCGACTTGATACGTTTTGGGAAAACCCGTCAAGCGAGGACTTTCTTATCAGGCACAGAATACATTTTATGTTTGGGAGGTGAACTTTTTGCATTCGCAATTAATTTTAATTGAATCCTTGGGGGAACAATTAAACTAGAACTGAAGGCAAATATACACCTCGTTAAGTGGAAACCAAAAACAGCTTAAATCATTGATCATGAAGTGAATATCTATCGACTCTAATAAGATTTTCTCCTACTGGGATAGTTTGGAGAGAAATTACGAGGAAAAGATTTTAGTTGCATTATTCTCCAATCAGTTAGAAATTAATGATCGTAAAATCCACTGATCAGGCTATAAAAAGTAACAGAAATCAACTCAATAGATTAATCATCGCGAATACAAAGTCACTTACTACCTTATAGAAAGACAGACAAATAGACAGACAGAAATACATATAGATAGATAGAAAGATAGGCACGTCTCTCTAATGGAAATTTTCGTTGCTTTTCAGAACAATGCCGTGGGCTTCGACTTTCATCCGTCCTACCTCAACGGCGTCAGCGAAGCCGTCTTCAATTTGCTCCACTGTAACACCGATGACCAAGATCACGATACAAGCCAATTGGAGTAAATAATGCGATTTCCGATCAGGCCTATTGAATTCTGTATAATATATTCAATATAGAATTATATTTCTGTAAAAATTTAAATTCAATAAAATCCAATCGCATGCAATATAGAATATTTTCAGTATATTTTAATATAGAAAAAACAAAAAACAATAAAATGTTCGTTAATTGGAAAAATCTCATTGGAAATTCTCAGAAATAATTAAGATAGCAACTGTATAACAACTGTTTAATTCAGGGATAATTGTAATTGATACATGCAACAGAATTCGATTTCTTATCAGAATTATTGCTGATCTATATTGCTATATTTGGTTCGTTATTGAAAAAACAAATCGAATTGTTGTGAAACAAAAGATTACAGACCACAGTAGCGGAATTTCCATATCGGCTGACTATATATAAATAAGTTAGCAATATCATTAAAATGCTAATAGGAAACTTAATTTATACAACATAGACAAAATTTAATAAATCAAACAAGTTGACTGAGTTAGAAACAAGCAAACAAGGTTTCACTATATGCCTATGTTTTTTTTATTTATTTAGTACCATCTGATCATGTATTTATTTTTCCAATTAGACAAGAATACAAAGAAACCATTCGCTCATAATTTGTTTTATCATTATTTGCATTTATCTAGCTATAATTATTTCCATTCGTCTTTCGGGAACATTCGAGCTGTTGTAAATCAATCATTCTAGATGTTATTTTACTTAATTGTCTTCTTTGTTTACGCTTTCACGGGTTTTAAGTGCAAAATGAGACAGAGAGGGTGGATAAAATTTGCATATTTCAAGGGGTTCAGCCCCGCACGATCCTCAATCGCCCCAACACGTAAGCGTGCATGTGTATCATTAGTTATTCCAGTCTAGTTCTTTCTGTGCGATCCATTATAGTCATTCGTTATCGTTGTTCCTAGTCGTGGGTTGTTTTCTCGCGACTCTTCTCGGTTCTCTCGCATTTTCTGATTTTATTATCCATCGTCTGCCGGCCGGACAAACTAGCAATATGCCAGACATGTGCAATATGCCAGACTCTATGGGGGGGAAGAACTATACCATGCGATTTTACTGCTCGAAAATTGTGATCATGCTGCGATCGTTCTGACCTCCGCCAGACCAAGTTGGCTTCACAGAGCGCCCA
Organism: Coelopa frigida; assembly: GCA_017309665.1. NCBI lineage: Eukaryota > Metazoa > Arthropoda > Insecta > Diptera > Coelopidae > Coelopa > Coelopa frigida. The sequence goes on along the minus strand of CM029564.1, from coordinate 8,474,562 downwards.
CTCAATTTGATTGGATCATACGATTCTCAAGAAAATCCCCTAAATAATGAAATTCGTATCATTATCTTGGAATTTTCAAAATATATTTTTTTTTGCTTTTGCAATATTAATATAAATTATACAAAATTAAAAAGTTCAATGTGAAAATTTTTTATTAATTTGATATTGATCATTCATGTAATGCTAGACTTGATAGAGATCCAGATTATGTTAAGAAATTAATTAATTAAGTTTACCTAATATTATACAAATAGATTATGAATAAAAAATATTAAAAGCAAGGAGATTTGATATTGATGTGACTATTGATAGTGTTTACTTAATACAATAATGGAATCAGGATATCAAACTATTCTTTTCTAAGATCCTTATATACTTAAATTCTATATACCAATGGAGGAAAAGTGGATCCGTCAACTGGAGGCTGCAGAAGTTAAGCCGGCGCAGTGATTTAAATGATAACTATTCAGCCGGCCGGTAAAACACAATGACAGACAAACACTCAGACAGACATACATAGATATATATATAGATATACAGATGGTACGTCTCGACGACTCCGTGTCGTAGGACACAAACAAATCATGGATCAGAACAAAACTCTACAGAAATATTGGAATTAATTGTAAAAAAAAAATGAAGGAAGAAAAATTGCAAAGAGAAAAATAAACAGAGAAACAAAACAAAATAAAAAAACAACGTCAACATCAACAATAAATATAACAATAACAACTCAAGTGAGAAGCATGTGATGGAGAGAGTGGGTTGAACACGTACATATGTATGTATATATGTATAATTGTATGTATGAATTTACATAGAATGAAGTTAAGTCATCAACAAGATGATAATCACTAGGAGCAACAACAACAATATCGACGACAAAACCAACAACAACATTAACAACAATACAATTTACAACAACTTCAACGACAACAACATCGACGACAACAACATCGACGAAAACAACAACAACATCTAGAATAAATGCAACTGGACTAGAATCCAAATCAGCTGCGAGTCGAACCTAGGGATCCACCGGACTCGATTGGAAAGGGGACGAAGGGGATTTTGTGGTGTGGAGTGTGGTGTGGAGAGGTCGACGTGGTCAGGCCCAGCTGCTGTACGACTCGTACCACCTCAGGTTGTAGTCAAGGAGTGGAGCCTCCCCTTAGCGAGACTTATCGGAGGCGATGTCACGACCGCGGGTTGCGTTGGGAAACGATTGCGAAGCGACAGAGATAGAAACAGCGACAACGACAACAGAATCATCAGTGAGAATAAACCCAAAACAAACAAGTACAACAGGCAAAATCAAAACACAAAAACAGCAAAAAAAATTGTAAAATCAAAACAAAAGCAATAACCAAAACAACATTGACATCAACAACGACAGCAAAAGCAACAAGAGAAACAACACCAACGACAACAATAGTATTAACTCAACGACAACAACAGCAACGGAGAGAACACCAGCGACAACAACATCAACGACAACAAAATCAACGACAACAACATCAACAACAACAATCGCCGGCTGAGAGAAACGATGGAGGTTGAAAACAAAATGAAATGAAACGAAACAAAACAACAATAGCAACAACAATAATTATCAATTGGTGATTCCCGACGACAACGTTGTTGTCGGGTGTTAGCATCACCGATCGCCGGACCGTGGGTATATAAGGAAAACCGGCCGCATCGAAGGCATCAGTCGTGCACTGAGTTTGGACGAAACTCGATCGCAGCGAATCATGAAGTTCTCAATTAGCAGCAACCTGTTGGCGATGGCCCTCGTGGGCGTGGCATCGTTGGGGGCGGCGGTGCGCGCAGAGGAGCAAATCTGTAAGTTGTGATTGATAATGACGATGAGAATTTTCCACCGGAATGTCTGTCTCAACTCAACTCAATTCAACTGTGTGTTCATTGCAGATCGAATGTGCGTTCCCCAGATGTACTATCAGGATTGTTTGGATCTGCTGAAGGATCCCTCCGAGGCGGGCATCCACATGGAGTGCATCAAGGGACGCGATCGCATCGATTGCCTCGACATGATTAACGAGCGCAAGGCTGACGTTTTGGCTTCCGAGCCCGAGGACATGTACGTGGCCTATCACAAGAAGAACCAGGACTATCGGGTCATCTCCGAGATCAGGACCAAGGCCGATCCCGATTGTAAGTCGTCTAGTCGAAAGATCGGGAGGGAGATCGAAAGATCTGGCCTGCGATCGAGAGATCGGGCGTTGGATCGAAAGGAAGATCTTTGATATAATAGTGTTCTTTGTTTCCTCTCCTCCTTGCAGCCGAATTCCGTTACGAGGGCATCATTTTGGTGAAGAAGAACTCGAACATCCACAGCCTGAAGGATCTGCACGGAACTAAGTCGTGTCACACCGGTTTCGGACGCAATGTCGGCTTCAAGGTGAGTTCGTCTGGCCACCTGGTCACGTAGTCGGGCTTCGTTATTAATTGTGCAACCGGTTTCGATCGATCGGTAGAGTTCAATTCCGGGGTTCTGGTTCTACGATCCTAGTTCTACTGCTGTGAATCGGGTTCTAACTCTATGAATCTAATTTTAGTTCGATCGATCTATTCTAGTGCTTTGGATCTAGTTGCGTGATACTAGTTCCTTGGATCTAGTTATAATTCGTTGGTGATAGTTCTATAGAACTAGTTTTAGTTCAATTGATCTAGTTTTAATTCTATAAAGCTAGTTTTAGTTCGAATGATCTAGTTTTAATTCTATATATCTAGTTTTATAGATTTCGTTCTAGTTCTCTAGTTCTTTGTTTAATTCCTAATATAATTTCCTTCCCTTGATGGTTTCTCTGACCCATTTCGCCTCGATTTCAGATCCCCATCACGAAGCTGAAGAACGACGGCATCCTCAAGGTGCCCGAAGACGCCGAACTGATGGCCACCGAGCGTGAACTGAAGGCATTGTCCGAGTTCTTCTCGGAGTCCTGCCTGGTGGGCACCTATTCCTCACATCCCGACACTGACAAGCATCTGAGTAAGTGAAGATCGCCGTGATCGTGATCATCGTCATCTTCATTGTCGTCTCCTCCTCCCCGTTACAGAGAAGACCTACTCGAATCTCTGTGCTCTCTGCCAGAAGCCCGAGCAGTGCAATTACCCCGACGATTTCTCCGGCTACGATGGAGCCATTCGCTGCCTGGACAAGGGCAAGGGCGAGGTCGCCTTCACCAAGGTCCAATATATCAAGAAATACTTCGGTGTAAGTTCAAACCTCGATCTTTTTACTATCGGAGAGATTTTCTCAGACTCAATTTTGTTCGTACAGTTGTTGCCCGGCGGCAAGGCCGAGGGCGACGCCAGTGACTTCGAGTACCTTTGCGAGGACGGAAGCCGTCGACCGATCACCGGCCCCGCCTGCTCCTGGGCCCAGCGCCCATGGACCGGCTACATCAGCAACGCCGACTCCGTGAACGGCGAGGAGAAGCTGCACAAGCTGCAGACGCGTCTGGAGAAGTTCTTCGAGAACGGTCTGCATGCGGAGAACAAGGACGCCGCCGCCCATCTGTTGATCAAGGACGACGCCGTCTACCACAGCAAGGCGAAGGCCGTCGAGCCCAAGGAGTACCTGGAGCGGGCCGGGTACAAGGATGTGATCGAGCGTGATGGCAGCGAAATCAGGAAGATGAAGTGAGTCGATCGATCGATCGATCGATTGTTTTGTCTGGGAATTTCACTGACCTGATTCGCCTCTCCTTAGGATGTGCGTGAAGACCGACATCGAGCTGGCCAAGTGCGACACGATGCGCCGGGCCGCCTACTCGCGCGACGTCCGCCCAGAGATCGAGTGCATCCAGGACATCGACTGCATGAAGCTGGTGAAGACGTCGAAGGCCGATCTGATCGCGGTGCACGCTCGCGACTACAAGGAGGCCCGCGGCGAGGCCCTGAAGCCGGTCGTTTACGAGAAATACGCCGACGACGATGTCTACGTGGTGGTCGTCGATCCCCAGCTGTCCAAGGAGGCCATCATGACGGCTCCTGTGTAGGTTTCCTATGGACGTTTCTCAACGAATCGGTCAATAACTCGAAATTTCTTCCTATGCTTCTTGGGTTCAGCAACTACGATGCCACCGATGAGCGCGCCCACCAGGCCGCCGCGCTCCTGAACAAGCGCCGCGGCATCAACACCTGCCAGAATGTCCCGTCCACCGAGAACCAGCTGATGATCGTCCACTCGAGCAAGTTGGAGCAGCACAAGAACAAGCAGCTCCTCTGCCCCAGTCTCGATAAGAAGCCCGTGACCGAGATGCGCCAGTGCAATTTCGAGACGAATCTTCCGATCGCCGTCTTCATCCGCGATTCGATGACGCACGTCGAGGAGGAGACCGTGAAGCATTTGTTCATCACGCTCTCGTCGAAGTTCGGCGAGGGAACCAAAATCCCCGACGTCTTCACGCTGTTCGGCAAGTACGACAAGGACCACGAGAACGTGTTGTTCGATGTGAGTATTGCAAAGAGATCCCGAATCGAGGAGCAACATTTTCAATTCGATTTTCTCTCGCAGGACAATGCCGTGAAGTTCGTGACCGAGCTGACCAACGACAACATCAACGAACAGATGTACAACGAGCTGCGCTGTGATACGAATGCCGTGAAGAAGAACTGAGGTGTCTGAAATCTCAGAAACTGTACTCCTCATGAGGACTTATTAAATAAAACAACAAAATAAAATACAACAAAACATTTATAAACATGTAAATTACCTCTATTAATTTGATATTCCTTGGGATCTATGGAGGGAGGACTGAAGCAAATAATTCATACACATAATTATATTAAATTTTTTGCTTTATTTTTCATTAAAAAATAACTTTATAAACGTTTCTAAATGAGAAAAGCTTAAGAACATTTGAAGTTATAGGTTTCGCATTTTGGTGCAACGATAGAACAGCTAGAAGTCATAAGAGAATTTGAGACAAATGAACGACACAAAACAAAACAAAAAAAATGATAAAAAGAGAACAAGAAAAGAAAACTAAACAAACTATTATATAAAATATCTCATAAATTCGTCTTAGGTTTATAACATTTAACGGAATCACTTGCTTTTTTTGCAAATGTATTATTTGGATAAATATTCAACAATTTTAATTACAACGTGGTCGATTACAAAATGCTATACTAAACATTATTATTTGCTTTGTTTTACTGATTTAGTATATCTTAAATTCGTCTATAACTAATGCGACCCTTCGAACAATGCCTAAATCTAAACACAACTTAGAAGCATTATTGTTCTTGATCCTCGCGCTTGACGTGGCCAAGAATTAGATTCAAATGTGAATGGAATTAAACCCTTCTGCGGTATATTTTGTGCTCCTTGAGCTAACAGTAATAAAGTATATGCGCAAAGCTGCGATTTTCGCAAACAATTCTACAGTCTGATTCTTCTAATATATGATTATTCTAATATATCATAAATCATTGTCGCTCAATGCAAGAAATACATGGTATACATATGTAGGTAACATTCTATATTAAATTTGAACAGTTAATAAGTCATCATAAATTTCTTGTTAATCACATTTCAATGAAATCATAAATTAAGAAATAAAACAAACCAATATTAGTTAATCTTCTCTTTGAAAAGTTCAAACTTTCTAGAACAAATTGGGAATTTGAAAGTGCCATTGATTGTTTTGTTATTGTTCCAAATAAATAATTTACTTTATAGATTTGTTTGGAACACTTTGCCTACCATTTTTTATAATGAAATTACTCAAAGAAATAAGAATCTTAGTTTTTTTGTTTCTGTTAGATTTGCAGAGGAATGAATAAAACATTTATTAATTGTGTTAAACTTATAAATAAATTGTTTTTGTTAAAAAGAAATTATAATATACAAAAAATAAATTCAAATGTTTTCGCTATTATCTTATTTTTGTTTTCTTGTTTTATTTGTTTTTCTAGTTTTTTATTTTTCCACACTGCACAGCCTGCCGTGCATATTTTCTAAGCTCTTGCATCTCCTTCCTTTCCTCTCCTCGATGCACCTACCACACTCTGTACTTCTCCCTAATCTCAACACGTCGCTCTCTCCAACCCAAGTTGGCTCAATTCTCGTCAGTCTCGTGATCGATGTCGTGGTCGCTCTTGTTGTTGGGGTCTGATTCCTCCTCCGAGTAGTCCTCGTCGTGCGTGTGGGTCACGGAGCGAGGAGTCACGGGACGTGTGTGGGGAACAGTGCCCTGTGGATTCTGAAGATTCTGAAAGAGAGGAATTTAATTTTAAAACAACTTTTTTTTCTTAAATCACAATCTCTCAATCTCACCTCATTGTCGTCAGCCGTCTTCTCGCCATCGATTGCGATCTCGCCACCCGCACCGCCGACAGCGGCAGCTCCATCGGATCCACCAACAACGGCGCTCGCGGCGGCAGCAGCAGCACCAGCAGTCGTTGCCGATCCCGGCCCGGTTGCCGAGGTGCTGTCGTTCTTGGAGCGCGAACGCTGAATCATGGGCGCATCCATGATGAAGCGCTGCTCGTGGGCCACGGTCGACTCGTGCGGCAGCAACATGGCCGGGGCGCGGAACATGTACGAGAACGGATAGTAAATCAGGTTCAGGAAGGTGGCCGCATAGAGATCGGCGTATCTGACCACCTGGCTGGAGAAGAACGTCTGGCGCGAGCCGGAGCGGAAGAGCGAGCCCATCATGCCGTAGGCGAGATCCATCTTGTGGGTCACGTCGCGTATCGAGGTGCGCAGCTTCGAGATGTCCGGCTTCTCTTTGGTGCTCGAGTCGAGGTTTCTGAAGAGGAAAGATCGAGAGTGAGATTTTGTTTTCCAAAAGGAGGAACCGCCTTCTACTCACTTGTACATGTCGCCCAGCATGACGTCCAGCTGCTGGAGCTCGGCGAAGAACTGACACTTGTCCGTCCACACGTGCAGCTCTTGAACGAGCTCCGGTACGATGAGGAATGTGCGCCAGCCGCGAATCTTCTTCGACTTGAGGATGTCGCCGAAGATGTGGTCGCCAATGTAGAGGACGTCCTTGCCCTTGGCGTTGATGAACGAGGTGAAGACGTCGCAGGAGCCGCCCGAGTAGACCTGGCCCTGTTGCAGGGGGCCGATGTGGGTGCCGATCTTGAGGGCGCCGGTCGTGGTGTCGACCTGGCGCAGAATCGTGCCCTCGCCGAAGAAGAGCGGCTTGCGAGCGTCGACGACGATGATGTCGAAGTAGGTCTTCCAATTGCGATGGGGTTCGTCGACCTTGGCGCCGTGCGGAAAGTCGAACAGGTAGGTCATGATCTTGTCGGTGAACATGTAGTCGCTGTTGGTGAGCAGGAAGACCTTGGCGCCCGATTCGCGAATGCGCGACAGGACCATCGGCAGGCGGGGATCCTTCTTCACATAGTAGTCCAGATTCTGGGGTGGAAAGAAAAAAAGAAAGAAAGAAGGATAGCGTGGTTTCAATCAATCACAATCGGATGAAGAGGATGCCAATCTTACCTCGGTGGTCTTCTTCTTGAGGTCACCCTGGATGTGGACCCAGTCGACGGCGCGACGCACGTCCTGAAAGATCGACTTGAAGGACATGAAGAGCTCGCCGGCCTTGACGCCTGTCTTGTCCCTGCGGAAGTGAGAGGGTCGAACAATCGAAATGTTAATACTATTTTAATAGAGACATGTGAAATAGTGAAACGAGAGAAGATTTTCCGAAACAACAATTTCAATCACATAGTTATTTTCCTAATAGGGGAAAAATACAAAATTCTCCGTAAGCGAACAAAATTCAACGCAAAAACATTGAAAATTCTTTCTTTACGTCTGTGCATTCAAATTATTGACTGCGTTCAAGTTCGCAGAATACCAAAAAAAAAGAACAATGAAAGCAACAATGGCAACAAAATGTCTGCCTCAACCGGAAGTGAGTCAAAGACTCATCTTAATTGCAACAACTGCTCGAAAAATGAAACAGGAAATGCCCGAGCACGATCTCTTTCGCACTCGAACTCGGCGCTCTCTCTGACTTGGTATTTGTGTTGAATTGAAATATTTACAATGGAGAATCATAGTTGGACAAAAGCAACAATAACAACAATGCCGGCAACAACAACGACATTAACAACAACATTGAGAATGACTCTCGATCCATCAAAGAGGAGGCGAATAAACGGAGGTCGTCATTTCCGGTTGAAAGACGAGAGCTTTGGCAACACCGAACATGAATGGAAGGATGCAGGATCAGGGAGGCGAGGCGAGGCAGGAAGGAAAGAAGACAGAGGGAGAAGATGGAAGGAGAAGAGGCAGATGGATAGAAGAAGATGGGGCAGATGAAGAGAAGAAGGCGAGGCAGCCGACCAGAAGGAGAGAAAAGAATTATTGCAGCGTCCGAGAGAAAAACTATTGTTGCAAATGCCGATGGTGGAGAAGAATGAACGAAATCTCGACGAGTGATAATTTTTTCGTGTAATGTTGATTGTGTGAGTGTTGCCAAAAAAAAGTTGTCGGGAGGAAACTCTTCGTCAGTCGTCGTCCGGCCGGATGTTGGCGCTTGGCTGGATGCTCCTGGCATCCGATTCCACTATGGAAATCCTTTGAACGCGCTTCCAATTGTCTCGTCCGTCCGTCTGTCCATCCATCCATCTGTCCGTCCGTCGGTCGGTCGATCATCCACCCGTTCCTTCGTTCGGCCTTTCTCTTGGATGCTTTCGACTTGGCCTGCTGCCTGCGGGGTCGGATTGTGCTGTAGCGTTGCCAACCAATTTAATTACCTCGCGCCGTTTTCGACTACAGCCGGACGTGGACATGGTTTGAACAGGTCGCCGACGTCGCCGCCGGTGTTGCTGAGTGTTGGGATTATGCTTCGCAAGGCAGCCATCCATCAGGCTCACGTCGAAGGACCTCAATCGAAGCGTTAACGTGCGAGCGCTCTCCATCCAGGAGGCGCTGCGCAGTTGCCTCTTGGCCATTCGGCAGACGATGAAATTTAATTATTTAAAGTGGCGTGTGACTCGACTCGACTTGAGCCTCGTGTTGCGTCGAAATATTTTAATTAAATCTTCTGCTTTCTACAATTTAAATATGTTCTTTTCGTTCGATGTTTCAACAATAAAAGATGAAAACAATTTTTAAATATGCAGAGTGGCGAGATTCCGGGTAAATCTCAAGTTTTCTCACATTCACACGGAATTATGAATATTTTATTATTTTCGCCGGACGTTGTTGTTGTTCTTGTTGCGATGTCCTCATTCTGCACGAGTCCTGAATGCTGAATATGTTGAATTCTCATGCTACTTGTGTCGTGGGGCAAAAGTTCGCTCGTAAATAAAATCAAACGACAGGAAAACTAGAACATTGATGTGAGCATCGAACCCTCTGTTCTCTCGGGCAGATGACAAAATGAGGGACAAGAAGAGCGGAAGAGGAAGGATAATGTTCTGGAAACTAATATTAAATTCAACAACAACAACCATATCCACAACTTATGTGAGAAGAGAACACAAAATCAATTGATAAATATTTTTACCTAAAACTTATTTAAGCTGAATATAAACAATAATTGGTTTAACAAAGATTTTTGAGGAAAACTGTTCTGGTTTGATTTGTGAATTTTATACATTTTTTCTTTTTTAATCGAAACTAAAAATTGATCACACTCTAAGGATAAAACTAAAATTCCTTAGAAATATTCATATAATTCAATATCACTCATACGTCTTGCATGCAAGAGCAAATAATTCAAAAGAAATTCTAGGAATTCAAGGTTTGATTTGTACAAACACAATTATATCATATGATTATATTATAGGAACAAATGTTAAAGGACTTCGTACAACAACAAAATGAACTAGGGAAGCTAAACCAACCTCATGTCCTGCTGCCATCTAGTGGCAATTTCCAAATAAAAAAGTCAATGTTAAAATTGTGAAAAGTTGTTTTGATGTGGATTGGAAGAGATGCGAAAAATATAAAATTTCAACTACCGAATTATTTTACTCCAATTTTAGGAATTAGGAATTCTACTGGGTATATTTGGGAAATTTCGACTTAAAATTTTGTATCAAATCTTATTATTCATAAAGAGTATTAAATTTATAATAGAATAAAAGAGAATAGAAAAATTTGGAAAATTATTCTCCAACGATGAGGGAAAATCGAAACGAAGAACAAAAGAAATACGAGAAAAGCAATTATGAGAAAAATACAATGTACAGACATATGTATGTTTAAGAAGTGGAGGGCGAAGAGATAAATAAAACTCACCTTAGGTACTCGGAACTGTTGGTGAAGAAGTCGACCAGACAGGCCAACAGATACGTCTCCGGGAGATTGAATAACGTGTTCAGAACGTAGACACGTGACTCGTCCAACTTGAGGAATTTATTCGGATACAACTCGTACACCTGATGACTGCGGTTGACAGAATGATGGAGAGGTGGAGTTCAAGTTGAAGACAGAACGGTGGGGTGGAAGGAAAGAGGACAAGAAAGAAAACAATTAGTATAGAAAAAATAGGAACGAAAGAAATATATGGAAAGACAAAATAAGGAAAATAAAGAAAAATATAAGACGACAGAGAAAAATATAAGTAACCGAAAGAAAAATATAAGTGCAGAAGGGAAGGAAATAAAGAAAATAAATAATGAACGAAGAAAAAACACACTTTCGCATGCGAAAACATGAGGAGATAAATTAAGAACTTACTGTTTGAGAAACTCAAAGCCATGAACACACACCAAGATGTTGCCGTATGCGTCCACCTTCAGGAGGTTGCCGTATTGGGTGTCGAACCACAGGCCGCGCACCGGGAACGAGGGATCGTATTCGAACTGGAGAATCTCCTTGGGGTAACCCATGCTGACGAGACGCTCCTTCACCAAATCGAAGCCCAGCTGTTCGTATTGCGGGGATTTGTACTCTGCATGGGGGAGAAGAAATAAGCAATAAGGCGATAAGAAAATATGGCAACGCCGAGGAGGATGTAAGATGAAAGACTGAGAATGAGGGAGATAGTGAATAAATAGACTGGGTTCACATCTCGAAACTTTTGTCCCAATCCATCTCTTCTTTTCCTTGCCCTCTTCCTTGCTACAGTCAATGACATTGTATTGTGTGAAGGTGTGGATGTGTGGATGTCTGTGTGTGTGTTGTGTTGTGTTCACCTTACCTGCCAGTGTGTAATCCATATCGAAGCCATAATATTTAATATTCTCCAAATGCAGGGATCTGTTGACGAAAATTCTGCAACAAGAGAAGGAGACAACATGTTAAAATATGTTTCATAATTTGCAATATGCTAATGTTGTTATTGTCGGTGACGACTTGAAAATGTCTGGCGGGGACTTTTGAAGGCCAACGAGGAGGTGGGGCGAAGCAGGGTGGTGGGGGAAGGAATGAAGTGCCTGATTGAGCATCGGTTCAGGCGAAGATTCCCGAAGCGCAAACTTTTACTCAAGTTACAAGGACGATGGCGTGTAGTTGATTAAAAGTTGGTTGGTTGGTTGGCACTCGAAGGTCGATGATGCGGTGCGATGAGATAGGGGTGACTGATTAGGAACACGCTTGCCACAAATTCAATGAGGATTTTCTGTTTTTTGGAGGAAGGGCGAAGGAGTATGAGCGAAACTTGAAATTCAATTGAATTGATTTTCACGAATTTTCCGATTTAGAACCTATTTTGAATTCATTCTATTACGAATAAATCTGCATAAAATTTGGGGTATCAAAGGTTAAATCAAATAAAATCACGGGAGTTTCGTTCGCGAATCCTCAACTAAGTTGAAAAGTTTGAACCCTTTTAAAGCTTATTGAAATTGAAATTATTTTTCAGAATATACTCTACATTGTCAGTTGAAATATATTAAATAATACTTTATTAGCATGAAATGCTCATATCTGTCGAAGGCATCGATTGCCGTTAACTGTTTTTCCCGATAACCTTTTCACATCGCGAATTTAAAAATAAATTTGTTGTTGCTGCAGCTGTTTTTGTTGTTGTTTAAATTTGTATTTATATTTAGCAATGACACAAAAAAGACAAACAATAACCTCCTCACACACACGAACGCAAATTCACATTTCGTAAACACACTGACACGGGCGCCTATTTTCTGAATGAACCATAATTATCAACAGGTTGTTGTTGTTGTTATCATCATGTTCGCTTCTGGCTTAAGGATGTGAAAACATTTCCAACTTTAAAGATAATTTTTCGGAGAAATTCAAAAATTCTCGAAGATAATTTTTCAAAGAAATTCTAAAATTCGCGAGGCTAATTTTTCGGAGAAATTCTAAAATTCTCGAAATCCTTTCAGCCACCTCAGGAGCGAACGGATTATTAAAAACCTGTAATATCTATTAATTTCCCATCAAATTTTAGAAAAGTTTTCTTTTTGAAGAGCTTTTGTTCTTCTTCTTTATGGACATTCTTGTCTCATTTTGCAGAGTTTCAACGGGAAGGTGACGACGACGACGAAGACAAAAGCCCTGAATTATTATAATGTGTTTGCCTATGAATTACAGAAGCTTCAAATCGTTCTTCCAACATGAGACTTTAGAGTCTTGAAGGAGCTCCTCCTTTTCTTCTCCTTCCTTCCTCCCATACTCTTGTTTGTTTGCAATTTGCGTCCAGCTTCTCCTTGGCCCCAGGACGCAGGACACTTGACATAACTGAAGGTAACTACGTTAGGCAAACACAATTGTTTACAAATTGACAGAGGGCAACCAGAGAACGTGGGAAGGAGGCGAGGGAGGATCGTAGGAAGTGTGATGCCATTATAGGATAATTGAATTATAGATGAGTTCGCAAATCGAATTTTGGTTGAAAAAAGCAAAATATATCGTGAGATTCGAGGGGATATGGTATGAGTGGGAGAACTGAAATTAACGAAGACTCAATAAGGTTACCAAAAGAGATGGTGAGAGGGAAGCCAAAGTGGTATGACTAAATTGGTATGGGATAAAATATATAATAGCACTTTAATTGAATTCCTGAACTTCCAGCTTCAGAGATAGAGAAAAGTAGGCAGAGAGAAAGAAAAAAAACAATGGAAGAGAGAGAGCAAAAGAAACAAGGACATTTGTATGCTCGTTCCGAAAACGATTTAAAAGTCAAACGTGCAACGACCGGAGAACATCCTGAATCATCAACATCCTCCTCATGCCGCCCTCTACCTCATCTCCCCAACTTCCCTCATCTCCCCAACTTCCTCATCTCCCTAACTCCCCTCATCTCGCCACTTCGACTCTCTCATCCGCCTCCCTGTAGTTGTCTGCCGGCAGCCGCTCATTATCAGCAGACCCACTGCAATTTTCCGGCACGAACCTGTAATAAAAACGACAACAATGGGTTCAGCGTCGAATAAAAGGATTCACGAGGTCACGCGGTTCTGCTCCTCAGGCGAGAAAGCTCTCTAGCTTTTGGTTAGTTCAGATGCACCGCAGCAGAACGGACCAAACAACGAACCAACCATCGAGTGACCCATAAAAAGAACACGCAGAGGATACGATGGAGGTGTCGAGGAGGATAATGTTGGAACAGACATTTTTGAATTGCAACGAAAGGATGCTGCTCCAGATTGGAAGATTTTTATCTGTGCAAAATATGTGTGCGCTGAGCAAATTAATTGTGATCATGGAACAGTAAGGGTCGAAAAGAGAGGGTTAAGGAAAGAGAAAAAGAAAGGAAGTGAGAAGAGGGAGAGAGAGAGAGACAAGAGAAGCCACAAGGCACAGTGGTGTGTGTGAGTTTGCGACTGTGTCAAGCAGGATATGAGCTCGAGTTCCGAAGTCATTAGCGGCCCAAAGCCAGACGGAATTTGGTGCATTGCAAATGAGTTTCGAGACAAAGAGAAAGAGGGAAGATGAAAGTCAAGAGGGTGGGCCACAGACAAGGACACACAGACATGCGAAGGCAAACCGAGTTAGAGAAAGTTTCAGTTGCGGAAAATTTGTAAAAGTTTGTGGCACAAAATCGAAGTAAATTAAATATAAAATTGCCACAGAACGGACGGTGGCGAAAGAGATGCATTGCAATGAAATTTAGAAAAGGAAAAAAAGGAAGTATCGCGTTTTAAAGATAGAGGAGGACGTGCTCTACCATCATCTAATCAGAGGAATTTACGAGTTAAAACAGAAATCAGAGAAATGAAAATAATTGAATTGATAAATCGTTTAGAAATTTTCAATTAACGTCTTCCGGAAAATTATGCCAAAAATCAAATATTTCGAAATTGATTTCAAATTAAATTCATGTTCCCAACAACGACGAAATCCTTGGGAACGAAAACTGATGAGAATTTGAGAATTTATCGAATTGTCAAAATTACGAAAATTGACAAATAAAACCAAATTCGAAGGCAATGGCAACAAATTCTCAACTAATTGCCAGCCAAAAACTTGGCGGAATTGCGAATTTCTTGGCCACAAATGAACGATCGATAAAAGTTTGCGAATAAATGGTAGGAAGGGGAGCCGGAGGGAAAGGAACAGAAAGATCGATGGCAGATAGTAAGAGAGAGGTGGTGAGAGAGAGGGAGAGAGGTGGTGGAATTTAAAAACTGCACCCTGACCGTGGACAACGTTGACGACGCCGCTGGGAGGGAGACGCCAAAGTGACGAGAGAAACGAAGAAGAAAATTCAACATAATGAGTGAAAGACGTGACAACAACAATGCTAATAACAACTGCAACAACAACTAGTCAATATAAGCACAATGACAATAAATCAAGAAGATGAAGCAACAATAGAGAGAATACAAAAAAAAATTAACAAAACCGAGAAAAAAAATCAAACTAAAAAATGAGCAGAATTGCACAAAATAAAATAAACAAAATAAAGGAAAACACAATAGAACTAACTGCAATAACACAATTTAATAACAACAATAAAATATAAGCTGTCAAACTAAACGCCACACGCCGCAAGAGGGCGCACATGCGATTCAATTGGCGGCAGGGGAGGGGAGGAAACGGGGACGAGACCAACGTCCGAACACTACTCGAAATAAGAGAAAAAAGGCGAGGGATTTGAAAAGTTTTGCGAGATAAATTAAATCGTTGTCGTCGCCCTGTCCCCTCTTCTTCTAGGTTAATGAATTGTTTCCGGCTTCAGCTGTTGGCAGCCCTGCCACAGACGCCGGCCGCCATCTTGCCTCAGTGGCGGCGGTCAATGGCGGTTGTCAACAAATCGTTGTTGCTATTTTCGACACGAAAATTCTTTCAAATTTAGATGTGCATTATTTTCAGAGATATTCTTGAGAAATTCGTTTGCCACCTGGATGAGTCTATTTTACGTTTTCGACTGAATTTTAGTTCAGCATGTTTTTCCTCTTTTTAAATTGAAAAATTAACCAATTAATTGGTCAGGAGACATTTATGAAATATCCCAAGTGTTTCAAAGGGGACATTTTGCTTTGCACCGAAATAGGGTGAGACGAGAGGAAATGATCGTTAATTAATTTTCACTCATTTAATGCGAGCATCTGTTGGCAATGGCTGCAATTAAAACTACAACAAACACAATTAGAGAACAGGGGATTAAACTGTCAGTGATTAGGATAGGATGTTGTTCGATAGAGGAAAATTAAATTTTCTTCGTTGGTTGAATTTTTCAACAACATCAACCGGAAACCGCAAGTGTATCGGCAATAAATGTTCAGTTATTAGTGTTTGTGTAAAGTCAACCCAGCCGCCACGCCCCATGCTACTCTCTTTTTTGAGGCGGGAAAGGGGAGGGTTGTCGGCGATGAACTCACTCATTTCGTGCTCCATGTGGCGCCTCGAGCACAAAGCAATCGTCATCGAAGCTGGACGCCTGGGTGATGTTTGCGAATCTCGAGGCGACGCTAACTTCATCAACATCGTCATCATCATTGCTGGGTGCAATAAAATCGTGATTCTCGTTGTCATTCGACTTTAGTAGCATCACCCTGTGGCCATCGGTTGCCCGTGTCTGCTTCCGACAACCGGAAGCGCCAACGGCTACCGGAAACGGTCCAACACGTCGTTTCCCATTGGATCCTGTCGCTGACTCCCTGACGATGGGTTGCCGATTCGTAGTGACCCGTATTTCGTTATCGTCGATATCGTTGCCATCGTCTGGACTCTCGAAGAAGTCGTTGGAGCCATCGACGACCAGCGCAAATGACGACAAGTCGGGCGGATCGGGCGTTACGTAAATTTTGGCGATGACATCGTGGGGGAACGTGTCCTGGGAGGCGAAGGAGTCGTCGTTGGTGTTGTTGTTCATAATTGTTGTTGTTGTTGACTTATAATCGGTCGGATAACGATTATGTGGAATTCCCCTTGCTGCAATAGTTATCGCGAATCCCTGCAAACCGCAAACTTGCTTTAATCAAACACGCGTCATTGAAATTTGAGAAATACATAAGTGGTTGTCTAGCTTGAGGCATGTGAGCTTATGTTTCTCCCTCCGCAGCTGACCTTTGGTATTGTTGCACAAGGGGTCGAACTTGTGACCAATGTTTGAATGAATTTCAAGAAATTCGTTGCATGCGACTGTGATATTAATCAGAATTGGACTCAGCTGGAGATTTAATTAAATATATAGCATACTTCAAGGGCAACCAAATGTGATTTTCAGAAATTCTGAAAACTCTTTGGCAGACGATTTTTTAATGAAAATACACATAAAATTCTTTTGCAATAAACTATTTCGTCAGTAAACCGCCAAACATTAATTTAAAAATCAATGTCGTTTTCACTTGATCACAAAACCAAACTTCATAAAAGGAAATAACGAAACTTTAGCATGCCTATCTTATCTCCATCTCTTTCCTTTGTCAAAACTTTCTCTTTCTCGGTGAAGAGAACTTGGTAGGTCTGGGTCTGTTGCAGTTGTTGTTTTCAATTGAATTAAAGTCTCATTTTCCTCATTTACCCTCTTGACTCTTTGCTTGCATGTTTCGGCATAATTTTCCAAACACAAATTGCAATAAACTTAAGTTCATAGTTTCGCTCTAACTCAATTTTGTATGTATAACCGCGGTATATTCTTACTAATAAATTATTGAATAATGCAATATTTCATCTGAATGCGTTCTGAATGAGTATAATTTAAAAATTGTATTCAGCGGAAATATTTTTATGTTTATATTACTACTCTACCTCGTGGAATACAAACTTTCACAGAGCTTAAAAAAATATGTGAAATAGAATAAAATCAAATGTCGTCGGTTATAGAATTTAAAGAGAACTGAAGGCCTTCGGGGTTGGATGGAAATTAATTTCATGTCACCCAGAGTTGAGATTTATTGCAACGAATGGACATAATAGAGAAAACAATATGAATATTTTGCGGTTTCTGAAGTTTCTGGAAAGCAGAATAAGGAGAAAAAATATAAAAAGAAAACACGTGGATAGAAATTATAATGTAAGGCAAAACATTATAAATTACAGGAGATGTTGATGATAGAATTGAGATGAATGGTAAAGGAAAATTAAACTGGAAATATTTTTGCAACCAGAAACCGTTGAATTTAAACGAACGATTGACCGAGAATTCATCATTTTCTTGTTTTGGAAGAAATGCAATAGATAAACATATTTATTTATTCAGAAGCAACAACTATTAGTCCAAAATAGCTACAACGATAATTGCAATAACGACAGGAATGGATACAACAATAGCAATAAAGCGAAATTAACAGCTGAATACAATTGGTCTGGACCTGATGATGTCTGTTGACAGACGGTTGTTGCTTTGTCGATAAAGACAAACATCTATTCCTTCAGTTTATGGAATGAACATAAAAAAGTAATGGAAGGTAATAAAAATATAAAATTGAAACTTTCACTTTTTCAAACTTTCAATGTTGTAATTCGAGTTTTATTTATCACAATGTGGATTAACTTCTTAATAAAAACTCAAGGATATGCGAATTTGAGACCTTGATGCAAAGAATTGAAACAACAGTACAGATATTAAAAAAAGAACTTCATAAAAAACAAGTTTATGATAAAAACAATAAAAATGAACACACAAAAAAGTTTTAGACACAAATGAAATGGAAAAGAGAAAATAAATGAATAAACTGTGAAAGCGCATTCAGAAGAAGCCAGAAGGAGTAACATTGAAAATCTTTGTGGAACCTGCTGAACGCAATCTCGAAAGAGGAATCAACAGGGCAGAAAACCAACAACTGTAGAGGGGAGTGAAGTATACAAAATTATGTTTGGTACAAAAAAGTTACAAGTAACATAGTAAATATATTTTCTCTTCCACACAAAACGATTCTTGAATGCGTTTCCTTGGCATCAGTTCTGATGCAATGAGTACTTTATACATGTGTATATATATTATTCCTAATAAGGTTTCTGTTTAAAAAATATAAAACATAAAAAAAATATAATTCATTTTCAAGGTTTCAATCGATTTCGACTCACTACTCGCTCAAGGGCAAGCGGTATGATTCAAAGGATTCCCCTTGTTACACAAGGATATTTTTCAATATGTTATTGGAATTTCTATTGACTGCAATTGATTTTGTGAACGTTCACTTGTACAAGAGTATTTCTGAAGTATAATGAAATATATATAATATATCAAATACTATAGATAATAAAAAATTCAATGGCGAGATTTTCAAAAAAACTTCCAAGAAAATATTCAAAGGAAACAATAAAGATGAAGGAACGATTGCCACATCGAATAAACTTGCGTCCATGATTTGCATATAAATACAGTAAAAACAAAGGGGAACTTCCGGTGAGTCTACAATGGGGGAAAGAGAGGGAGAAAAAAGAGTGAAAAGGGAAATCTACTTCAGAATGATAGCAGCAGCTGCTTGTTACTTGAGCATTTGTGAATCTTATCTCTTCAAAGAGATAACCACAGGGAACATTTCACGATTCGTTGTTGCAAAGGTATTTTTCCATATGACGTAGAGAAAGAGAGTGAGTTACACCGAGTAAGAGCGAGAGAGAGTAGGGGGCGTCATGCAGTATGTGGAATGTCAAGGTCAGTGCAATTGCTCTAAATTCAACACTCGCTTTACATGCGAACATGCGATACCAAGACATGAGTTTTTCTGTCAGGTCGACATGGAAAATAGAAAACTATGAAGGGAAATACGAAGGAAAAGCGACGAAGACGTAGTGACGAAAGGAAATGAGAAAGAAACGGTAAATTTTTTTTAGTTCTTTACAGATGAAACGAGTATTAGTGGAATATAGCAAGAATAAGTAGACAAGTTAATAGCTTTTTGTTTAGTTTTTCTAACGCTGGGGGCGTTTCAAAAGAGTTGCAAAATTGTTCGCATTTTCCAGAAAGGACTACTAGGTGACGTAAAGAGTTTATGGTTTTGGAAGTGAATACAGGGTCATGTAAAAGTGATCCGAATAAGGAAAGAGAGTTCTTAGAGAGCAATAATGGAAAATAATCGAATGCCTTTGAAAGTTTATTGATCCCACTAGTCGCAAATATCCATGGATTGCCTACAAGCAATGGTTCCATGGAAACCAATACCATAATATTTGGCTATGACTCAATTGGCTGCCAATGCGTGCGGATGATTTTCACACGGTGATTAATTAAAGCAAATTTACGCAATTACTGCGGTAGGCTGTCGTTGGTGTGCGTCGATGTCTATGGTTATGTAGATTAGACGAACAAATGGCCAAACGCCCAAAATGCACTCACACACTCGCACATACACCGTACACTAACAGCGGACGATCGAAGACAAGGACGACGTCGTAAACTCACGAAATTCGTTGAAACGCACGCAATTCCACCGGTCGACCGAAGCGAAGCGCCGAGAGATATGACAACAAACCGGCAGGGAATTAGTTGGCAACGCTGCCTTCCGTTGGCTTATTTCATAGATCGCCGAGTGTTCTCGGAGGAGAAGATCTTCCTGGATTGCGGAGAATTTCGATGTTTCCCACGAACAGTTAATCGTTTGGAAATTGTACGCGAAAGCTGGTAAATACTTCTAGGGATAGCTTTGCTGAAGAATGGTTTTATTGCTGGGGGAAGATGGCTAAAGATTTCTTCGGCGAAGTAATATCTCAAAGAGATTCTCTGAGTCGTCCTTCAAGAAAATAAACCGCCTTAAGAAGGAGACCTAAAAAAGGTGCTGTCAAAGCGATCGAATTCGTCCGATGTCCCAAAGTGACAGAGGATGCTCAATATTCGCTAATGGAGGACGATCGATGTCTACTAATGGCGAGTATCACCGAAGGTCAAGGTCAATCGGTCCTTCCGAAGGACGAATTTTGCGCTATGTCTTCACTGTTGTTGTTCTTCCTCATTCGTTGGAGTCTCGCCGGCGAAAATGTGTTGCAAATTGATTTTCCACGTCGACGCGTCGGGGCTACTAAAAATAATAATTATTTTTCCTCTCTCTATCGATAGTCTCTTTTATGGGCTTTTTTCTTTTTCGCGGTTGTTTTTACTGTTGTTTGTTTTTTTTGTTTTCTTTTTCGCGCGCGACAACGTTCTTGGCCCGGTCTGCAGTTGGACTAGAAGCGAACTGCAGACGAACGTGTAAAATTCTCGCCGCAAGCAACCAGCCTGCTCTGGCTAGACAGCCAGACAGAACGACGGACGGAGAGAGGGACAGAACGATAGACCGACAGGCAGCCGACCAGGCGAACAACTGGCTGTAGGCCTCGAGCTTCGAGGAGCCTTGGGTGGGTTGCGGCCCCAGACAGCGGGGCAGAAGCGTGAGTATGAGAGGTGGTATTGTAGGGTGTCGAAGGTCGGGGGTGTGAGACGGCAGATGTCGGCACGGAGGAGACAGAGAGAGAAAGAGAGAGAGAGAGAGGAAGACGGTCCCTCGAAGTGACGTGTGAAACGCTACTTCAATTGATGCCTTTGTAGGCCCATGGAAACATTTGATGTGGGCGCTAGTTAGTTAGTTGTTCTTGTAGTTGTTGTTGTTGTTGTTATTGTACTATACAAAGGTGCCGGTTGATATAGTTATTATAACATTTGTTGTTGTTGCTGTTTTGAGATTAAGTGACTCGAATTGAATTTAGACGAAGGCAGCGATTCCCAAATGCACAAATCAAATTATAATTGAACTAAATATAGAGAGAATTACAGAGAGAAATTACGAAAATCTCATTTGTGTGGGAAACAAATTTTAACTAAAATTTCAATTGGGAAAAATCTAGAACTGATTATTGAAAGGAAAAGAAATGGCACAGAAATAGTTTGGGGGACCTCTGGTTAACATTCCAAACTGTTCCACATCGATGCGAGAGAACGGTTCTGGTTGTTGTCAACCACGTTTGAATGGGCTTTAAAAGCTGGTCCTAAATCTCACAAAAAAAAAAGTACTCAAAAGTCGAGACAGTGAGAGTGGGAGGGAGAAAGAGAGATAGAGAGAGAAGAAAGAGAGGGGGGGACCTTGAATGACAATTTGGTCCATATTTATCCCGACCGTCAGCGTTTGCTCCATTCCGCTTGCGGGACCCACGAGCCGGCGAATTAATTGAATTAAGCTCCCGCTGACCGAGACCCAGGCGACCGAGTTTTAGAGGTCGGTCGGGTCGGGTTGGTCGGTGGAAGGTCGCGAGGTGTAAACAAGAGTTTCCATTAAAAATTTATTGGTGATGTTGTGGTTGCTAATGGGGATCAACGTTGTCGCTGTTGTTAGTGCTAATAATGAGCAATTTCGTAACTTCTCTGTGCCTCAAGGAAGACACAATGCAATACGAAGAAATTATATTTGATGGCGAGGAAATGAATTTAGGAAAAAAATAATTTCACTTAATTAACAACCTGAATTTTATCGTTTTTGCAATTAGGAAGAAACAGGAAGGAAAAAAGAAATAAAGAGTGGGATGAATATTAAACTACATCCTTTCAAATCCATTATAAGAAATTTCACATCTTTTTAAATTAATTATATGGTATTTTTTGATGCTTTTATTTTCTCACATCGTTGAAAGTTCTTAAAGTTTGCAGCTTTTGAAATGTTTTAACTTTGAACAACGATGTCCAGTCTTCAGTCTTTGCTTCTTTTGTTTCTGTATCTCTTCGACTTAATTAAAACTTCGAGTTCGACACTTCAGGTTGAAAGCCATACCTTATGCTCGGAGCAACTACAACCATTTATGAGAGAATTTCATACACAATAACTTCACTAAAAATAACAAGTGCAATAAATCTTAAGTTAATGAGAAGAAAATTAGAAAACTTTGCGAGAGAGAATATTTTTTGCTCTGTAGACTTCACCTTGTATTGAGTTTGGAATAAAGTTGGACAAGCACTGCATTATTAAATGAGCTTGATTAGGTTCCATGGAACAAACGATAATTTTCTTGTCTTGATCAGTTTATGACGGAAGTACTGGAGTAAATTCAAAGGACTTATTCAAGTATATTCTTCGAAAACGTTTGAAACGCACTGAATGTTATGCTTCAATGAGTAAATTATAAAAATAATAACTTCACAAATATAAAAATACATAAGGCGTCACTTTAAGCCACTAAACGAGAGAGAGAGACGGAGACACAAACAAGAAATGGAAATAGAAACAGCGAGAGACTTTGAAGGATTCATAACGGTCAGACAGTGAGACGGACAAAGCACCAAAGAAGGAAAAAGAAAACAGAGGCACTTAAGCTTGAAAGAGGATTGCAATGATGAGGTTGGTTCCATGACAACCGGTATGTGTTGTGGACTCTGGACTCAGGAGGACAAGAATCCATTTGAATTTTCACCTCTTTAAGTCTTCACGAATATCAGTCTTCGGCGACAGACAAACAGCGCATCACCTAAGGTCCTCTGATCCTTTCCCTATCGACCGATCGACCTCTTCTCGCCAGCACCCCGGGGTCCAAGTGTCATTTGCACGTTCTCCCCTTTAAAACTACAAGGACCGGAACATGTAGCGATGCTGCTGAATGCACAAAACATCAATCATTGGCGCCAGCAGGCACGGTTTCCGATATCGCCGAGGGGCGAAAACGACTCCTGTTCACGTCTTCCTCCCAACCCCCTTCTGCCTGATCTGTCTCGCGCACCCCTTCCTCGTCCCTTCACATCACTAACGCGTTCTATCTGTCTGTCTGTCTCTTCGCGTTCCGACGGCATCACGTTGCATTACCACGAATTTCCCTGCAGTCCTATTTTCTCCATTTTACCCCTGTTCTTGCTCGCTGTCTCTCTCGGTTGGTCTCGGTCTCCCTCATCATCCTCACGCGCTCCTCGTGTTGAGTGAAAGCTCTGTAAAGCAATTAAGGATCGAGGGTGGGGCAGGATGAGGGAATCGAATTCGACGGTACACTCAGCGCATAAGAATTATTCACATTTTCTTTATCCTCTGGTGGCGGAACCGTTGAAATTCGTCAAGTGAAGTTTGTCAGCGAGTGATGGAGTTGATTTTTTTTTTTTGCTGTTGTTGATGAAGGTTATGTTGTTGTTTTTGCTGTTGATGAAGGATATGGTGGTGTTGTTGATGATTGTGTTGTTGCTTGTTTTCAAGGCTCGCGAAAACGAATTTCATTTGCCATGCGATTACATTGCTCGAAATTGTTTCAAAATCGCCTCAGTGAGTTCGGAGGTGCAGGTGCACAGTGGGACAAATTAATTACCATACAAATTAATTTAGTCAGTGAAACTACTAAATTAGGTAATTTAAAAAAATTATTGAAAAACTAGTTTTTTTACCGATTTTGAATAAAGTTTTGAAATATTTCATATTTATATTTTTGATTTAATTACTTTCGCTGACTCTAACTATTTAGAAATGCATTGAAATCAGTGTGAGAAAACCGAAATTTACATAGATAATTGAAAAAGAAAAGAGGAGGAAATTAGCGCGAAATAGAGCGAAAAGGACAGCTGTAAAAATATAGACCTCGTTTATTCAAGGCTGTGCCGCGTGTGGCTTTCAACGGAAGTTGGAAACCCGACAGCGCCAATGAATTCACCACACACACACACACACCCAGCCACACCCACACGAGCAAATACACCGACACATTAACAGACTCATGGAGTGAGACGACGTGAGGAAGAAGTCGTAAATAAAATCCTTGAAATCACACGGACGAATGAGTAACAAAAGTTTGCCACAAAGTTATGCGTGGCGACGCAAGGACGAGAGAGGGAAGAGGCGAAAGTAAAAAAATGAGACACGCGTACACCTGCAAAAACAACACATCACACACACACACATTTATGTATATGTGTAGACTCAATTGCTTCGTTACCAAATATAACAAAAGGTGGAAATTTTAATCATGTTTTCCGAGAGATAAATTAAAACAGAGACAGGGAGAGATGAAGAGAGAGTTAAAAACGACACGGAAAGTGAGAAAAAAGGAGGAAGAATGGTAGATTCCTGCTTCGTCACTTTCCGCCCCTCATCATGAAGTGACATGCCTTTTTATTCCACATACGTGAACGCATTGAAATCGCGAAATAATTTAATCACTGCATATTTTTCATTCCACAATGAGGGAAAAGGTCTGCTACCGAGAAGCGAGACAAAGGAGCCGGTAGAAAAGAGAACGGGAGGGAAAAAAGAAGATGTGGATTGAACGAATGGCAGAGGAAGAGAGAGCGAGAGAACGAGGAAGTGGACGGAAGAGTGAGAGCGAGGAAGGATGCAAGAGTGAGAGCGACGGATGATGTAGGCTACGAGAGGGCAAATGAGAAAATTATGCAGGCATTTTTCTAGAATTTCATCAACTATTTATATGTTTTTCCGCCGGTAAGAAAAACGAACAGATGCCGAGGTCAAGGAAAAGTGCGAGAACAAAAATCATAGGTACATTTTTTTCGCAAGAACATAAACAAATTTCCTCTCTCGGCGTATAAGAAACACTTTGATGATCTAACGAACTTTTTCTTTTATGCTATTCGTGCACGTGTAAAACTACTACTACTACTAATTCTGATGAAGAAGAAGACAAAGTGCCCGATGAAGTCACGAAAAAGTTGCGACGGCGGCACGTGTTTTTCCAAAGTTGTTTTGTGTCGGGAATCTGCAGAGGATGAACCAATGATGAGGGCTATATATCCTGGGGTTATATATCCCATCTCCTATCCTTTCCATTTTCTTCGACGAAATATTGCTAGAATGCATTCTTTTACAAAATTCACTAACAACATTTTTGTAAACTTCTGAAACACTATCTCCTCTACCGTTCTCTTTAAAATATAAGTCTAAAATCATGTCGATTCCTCTTTGGCACCGTCGCCCTGGGGAATCCCTTGAGACCTTGAAAGAGCTGCGTAATTTGCCTCGTGTACGATTGTCGAGGAGGCTGAAGGATGGTTGTATGTGTGAGTATGTGTGTTTGTCCACGCCTGAACAATCCTTTTCTGAGCCATTTGCCATGATTTAGTGTCGGCATCGCCTGGGAATTTTAAGGACTTTCAATGAGTTTTCATTCGTATCGCACTCAGCCGACATGGGGGACAAAAGCATGACAGACGACCGTGTCGAGGTGGGAGAAACGACAATCGACCGTTGGCCAAAGCGCCGACGGGTAAGTGGGCAAAGTAGTTGTTGTGATTTGGGGACAACTGGTCGAATGATAAGAATCGCCGTGTCAGAGAACGGTCTGCCTTTTAACGATCGGCTTTCTCAATTGTTCGACTGAACTTGGGTTGAGGTGAGAAGATTAAGGTTGAGTTTAAGGAGAATTAAGGTTAAGTTTAAGGTTTTAGATTGGGGTTTTTGTATTGTTGTCGGGGTGTTCAATCAAAAGGTCATTCTTACGATAACGAAAAGAGTTAACAAACTTATGAAAGGCCATATTAAAATAGGTAGCAAATAATATTTAATCAGTTTGCTTATCAGAAGAAAAAACCCTTATCGGATCGAGTTCATTGTGAGTGGAGGAATAAAATACAATTCAGATTTAATAATTTCAATTACAAAAACTTGAAAAATTATAAATAACTTAATCGATTGAACTGAGCGAGTGTTGCCAACTCACGGAAAACAGAATAAAGTGCCTACTCAATGTAAATTATGATATTGTTTTACAATAATTAATCGCGACGTAATAATGGTCATTCATTCTCTCACCCTCAGCTTTGGTTTCCACAACAAATGCCGTTGATTGCAATGAAGGGGCTGACGTAACGTTGGGGCGACAGTGTCCATCAAAGTTGTGCTTGTGTGAGTGTTTCTGTGTATATTCTAATGAATGCATGCTGCACGGATGCAAAGTGATTATTTCAATGCAAAACCATGATGAACAGATAGTGTTTTCTTTGTCAATATAATTTTGTTAATTATGCATTTGTAAGGCTACAAAGCTTTAGAGTACTTTTCATAGGACAGACATTATATACTTTCATATCGTTGATGTATACAAATTTGCTTAGTAGAATAAGTTGTCTTTTAAATACCTAGAAGATATCTTTAAAACAACATCACTTTACATTGCCCTTCTTGTACGATCGTCAGAAATCCCCAGGCACCTCTGGACACGCTTCATGTGGACACCATCGTCCACTTCCCACACGCACTTCCTCACATCATCCCCCCTCGCCGTCCGCTCTATTCACGTACTATCTTTGTATGTGTGCAATGGCTCGGAAGTGTTTCTATAATTGGAGAATGCTGCAGCGACAACAACAAGTGGAAGCAATGAAAATGCGAACACGCTAGTTAACACGTTTCACAGTAATTTTCTTCCTCTCTCACTTCGTCTTCCCCTCACTTCCTCGTTCTCTGTTCCTCTCACTACCTCTTTCTCTCTTCCTCTCTCACTCCCTCCTTCATCCTCTTCTCTCTCTCTCTCTATCTGTCTGTTAAACACTTCAACTTCCGTCCACCTTTTAATTGCATTTATCTATAATTACACAACTTAATCTTGCGAGGTGCATCGATGAGTGAAGTGTTAATTATTATTTAATATCAATTAATAGCTAACTCACTGCTCCATTTAGTGCTCTTTCAAGATCGAAGAGAGAGAGAGAAAGTGAGAGAGAGTGAGTAGGAAAATAAATAATAGCAATCGTTGTGGGAAATGAAGACAGAGAATGCGAATTGTGAGAATTCAGTAAAGTGTGCACGTTCGACCGATCAACGAATGGATGGCTAGGATGACTCACCACGGGTCGATGCGGTGAGGTGTGAAAAGAACAAAAACAACAATACCACAGCAACAACAATAGAAACAATGGCACAGCAACAACAATAGCTCACTAACAACAGCACCATATGATGAAAATGAGTACGAAAATTGTGAGAAACATAATGTAAATATTTCCACCTCCGTCGTTTTTGATGCCTGAACAATAGTTTCATTTATTTTTCAAAAGAGTGATTTTAAATTAAAGCTTCCATGTTTAATTACTTCCGGCATTAAATTTATATACTATCATATATGGCTTTCATTTAAAGAATACCCAAAATTGTCTTCTCAAACTTATTTACCTGTGATCCAGCTCTCGCTTGTACCCCTGATGAATATCCCAGTACATGCCGTTAATCACCGAATGATCCATGTCTTGTTCGCCCACGGTCACAGTGCGAGATCGTTGAGCTTCCTCTGATGATGAGGATGTGGCAGAGTTTCTTGCTGGAAGTTGTGGAGCTGAATAGGAGGACATCTCCGTGTTGTTTTTGGAGCATGCAAGAGTCGCATGCTCTGGAATCGGTTCAGCTGCGGTGCAAACGAGACGCGGCAGACCCTTCAGCCCGAGCGAATTCGAGCGCGTGCGTAGCTCGGTGGGCGTGGCGGGAGGCGTCCCGGGATTCAATATTTCGAAGGCGTCCTGCGAGATCTCAGGCATGGCGACGACACTAGTTTTCTGGTTGTGGTTTCTCGGTTTATTCGAATTATCTTCGATTTAATGATTGGAATTAATTATTGAATTTAATTATTTCTGAAATTATAGTTGATAGTTGAAACGATAGCTTGCGAAGCTTAGGTTCGACTGAGCAGCAGAGCGCGACGCGGGAACGATGGAAGCGGTGAGAAAAGTTTGATGATTTTAATCGCTTATCAGTTGGAGGATCGTCGCACGTCGATCGTTCACGTCACGTCGCTGCAAAACGATTCAATTCGCTTGGCACTGTGAAGGGAACGAGAGCGAAACTAATGAGAGAACTGATCAAATAAGAGAACTGACCAAAGAGAGCCAGATCCACTCCTTCTCTGTTCTGTTCTTCTCTCTCTTCGAGTTTAAATTTTTCTGCAGTGATTTTTGTTGATTTTGCGAATTTTTTTTCTTAAGTTATTGTTTTGTTTTTTTTTGCGTTCAAGTTATCGCTGTTGACGGTTGTTGTTGTTGTTGGCGCTGTTGTGTTATCAAGCTCGTTGTTGTTTTTGTTGTTATCAATGTTGTTGTTGTTGTGCTATCAACGAGTCTGTTTGCGGTACTTGTTGATGGTGTGGCAGCAACTCGTTCTACCACTGTGATTATTTATAATTCGTATCTAATAGAGTGGTCTTTAGTATCTTGCGGATGCGCTACTGTCGTACGACGTTTCAGTCACGGCTGTCAGAACGCGCTTCACTGGGAGTTCATTCGATTAATTTGCAATTCAAAAATCGGTTTTCAAAACAACAACGAAACTCAATCAAATTTACATTGTAAATATTTGCTCTAAATCTCGCCACTGAAACGAAAAAGCCAGTGAAAACAAAAACAAACCATGTTGTTGCTGTAGATACTATATTGCGTTGCGTCTCAAAGATACTTTCCAGTATACACAAGAATGGAACACTCGATGAAAGATACTAGTTGTTGTTGTTTTTGCAGAGGTTGTTTTTAAGAGTTTTCACCGAGGGAAAGGTAAGGGCTTGAGATCGTTTGTTTTTGTTATATTTTCAACTCACAAAATCTAAAATATACTCGTTCATTTCCTGTATCTATTCTTTATGCTCTACGTTTTATTTCGCTAGGGGTGGAATGGTTAAACTTTCGGTGTTTTCTTCACTTTCAGTGTTTTGTTCCTATTTAGTTTCTATTGTTTGGAGCTATTGCTCTCGTCTTTTTGAGGTGCTATTGTTCGTATTTTTGAAGTTTCTTTTTATTGTTCTTGTTTTGGTATGACTACGACGCAGTACTTTTTCCGCATCCACGTTCGGTTTCGATCAAAGTGCGCTCTTCAACTGATCGCGCGAAGAATACAAAACGTTGCCACAACCTCGCCACGAGCCACGGTCTGTGCGTAAGCAACATTGGGGCCGAGTGTGTGAGACGGAGAGAATGAGAAAGAGAGCGAAGGAGCATGAAGTGTTGGGAGAAGAGAGCAAGAGAGAGTTTTGTGGGGATTTCATTTTTTGTGTTAGCCCTTCAACTGTTTTAACGTTTTGTTTGATTTGCATTTCATTTTTTTTTTGTTTTTATTATTTTTTGTTTGTTTTGGTTTTATTTTTTGCTTGTTTATTATTTTCCTTATATTTATTACTTTCCATATGAATATTGCCGATGTTATTATATTTGTTATTATACACAAGCACATGTGGTGTAAGCAAATAATTTCTATATATAATTTACTACCACAGAAAGCTTCAAAACGAGAACGTGGGCCGAACACCATCAATACTATGCATAGACATTAATGGTGCCTTAAGTGGAATCTCGGCTTGGCCATAATTGTGTCAATAGGTTTGAGTGACAGCGGGCAGACAAAAAAACAAGCAGACGGGCGGAAGCCGACAGATGAAAGGCCACTGGACGGTCTGACCAGATGCGAGTCTATTTTGGGAGTATTTTTTATCAACACGCCTTGGTGCCAAGAGCCACAAAATGCCGGTATTTGCATTTTTAATAATTTTGGTTTTTGTATTTATTTCTTAATTTGCGTTGAACGGTAAACAAATTGCGGATTGTGAAAAAATATTAGCAACAACTACTTAACCAAGAAAGCTGAACAAAATCGCAAACCTCACCGACTTGTGGGAGAAGATACGGAAAATGCCTTCTCAACAAGTTTGAAAACCCCTGGAAACCGCGGGTGATGGAAACAGAATGCGAATTAATTTTCCACAATTTTTTTCTTTGTTTTCCGAAATCGAAGTGCAAAAACAAAAATTATAAGACCAATGACAAAAAAATAAACATTTCAAAAACTGCGTGAAATGATTTTTATGAGTGACAGAAAATGATTTCCAATTTTCACACTCCATTGCCTTCAATGAAAAACTCAGTTAAATGAAGAGAGACAGACGATCGACGAGCGTGATAGGTAGAGCAACAGATAGCGAAAAAAAGAGAGGGGAGAATTCAATAATAAAGAGGCAACATCATTGAACGAGGCTGACGGAAAAACGTCCAGCGACCAGGAGGGAGGGAGCGAGAGACGACGCAGCACAAGGGAGAATAGGACGGAAGGAATGTGCGAAGAGATTACACTGTAAATAGCAATGTGTCGATATAGCAGTGCGCCCCAACAGCTATTGGACTAATGCTGCACTCACTTAATCTTAACACATTTCATCATGTTGTTGTGGTGATTTCGATTATTCGTGTCTTATGAATAACAAATTTTACAAAAACACCATTGATAAAGAGCATTGATACCTCAGCAAGAAATATTATTTTTCTTGTTGTTTTTATAAATTTCGTTGTTGTTTTTTCGTTTTTGTGATTTTAAATAATGAAAAGTCAATGAAATTTCCGAGCAGTCACACGTTTCGAGGGTCGACGATCGCATTTAAATCTGTTGTTTTGGTTAATTTAAATCAAGAGATAAAGGAAAATACCCGACACGTTGGTATTGGGAAAATAGGACGGTGGTGGAGATTCAGACACAGCCACACAAATTTACTTTTCTATGGAAATTTTTTGTTGATTTTACGATTTAAACATTTTGAAATATTTGCGATTATAGCGAGTTAATTGCGGCTTAATTGGATCAGTTGGTAAGTGCTATTGCAACTCAATGGAGGGGATCCTTTGCAATGACGACACTTATTCAGAGGAATTCATTCGTCTGATAAAGAAATAGAGAAAAATAAGAATGACAAAGGTGGTGAATATCGATAACGAAACGCAAATCGTTAGAGTATTCTACCCCTTCTGTAAATATCTTTTAACTTTGTAGTCTCTCTCTCTCGCTCCCTTCTTTAACAATAGCAACAGTTAAAGTTTTCTTATGCACTAAATTTGATAACAATGGTATATAGAAACAGAAACAACAACAACGAAGACAATGCAATTAATGATATAAACGATATGGGTGACAACAACGAGAGAAACAAAAAAGAAAAGAGCAGCTGACAGCGGAAAATTTCCGAGACACAAATCAGCTGTTCATCAGACGAGTGGAACTTACGACTTAAAAAGAGAGAGGGAAAAGAAACGGAGGAAATTACCACTGGAAGTGATCGAAATATGAACAGAGAGGGAGGGAGAGAGGTAGAGACAGAGGGAGCGAGAGAAAACAAACCGAATGTAAAGTCTCTATTATGCTGCCGATAAAGCAAAGAAATCTAACAATGACGCGTTGCTTGGAATGTTTATCAATGAACTTTGTTTTTGGTTTTATTTGTTTTCATTATCGCGAGAAACTTTCTATTTTTATGCTTCAGAAATACCATATTCATAAATTACGAACCAGAAAAAAACAATAAATGGTTTTACGAGTAATCGGATAAACCTCCGATATTCACGGTCAATCTTAACAAAACATATTATTTCATAAAAGTTACCGACAGAGAAAGTTTGAAGAAGGCTCCAAATGATTCGTAAAATTATGTTGAAACTTTCTTCTTCAGAAATAGATTTCGAAGTTCTCTAATGCACCCCCTGCTACTTCGTCTATCATTCCGCCCATTATGCATTTTCCTAGAAATATTATCGTGACCTACCTGTGGGCTGCCTTGCGATAGTATTTCTTTGCCGGAACCTCGGTGCTGCCCCCGGGGCTGGGGGAGGTCGGGGAGCAGACCTCGAAGGAAGCTTCCTGCATGGCGTAGTTGAACTGAAAAACAAATTTATACGAAAAATCATTAATTAATTCAAATGAGAAGAAAACCCCAAAGCACGACGAAGATTCAACAAATAAGAGATGAGGGAAACAAAAGATAGTTAGAGCGAAAGAAGAAAGAGATAGAAAGTGAATAGGATGATAAAGAATACAATTGGTCGATATTTAGAATTCCGCTGTATGGTTTCGGAGAAAACTAATGCGTGGAAGTAAAATTATTTCGATTTGTTTGAGTGCACGATATCGACTACAGAGAAATAGGAAATGGCATCCTTGATCTTGAGAAAATTCAAAGAACTACAGATATGTGAAAATAATTATTTTAAATTTATAAACTCTGATATTATGCTTTTTTCTTGAGAAGAATTCCGTCCTCAAAGTATTAGGAATTTAAAAGAAGTTGACGAACGAATGCATCCAAGGAGGGAATACATAGAAATTGAAGCAAATCTAGGAAACAGAGAACAAAATAAAGCAAAAATAAATAAATGAGAATTTATGGAGGAGATTTGTTTGTCGTCGTCAAGTTCTACGGCATCCTGGGGACTGAGTGCGACGTGACGAGAACGAGAAGCAAATGAATATTGTTGACACATGGCAAGAGTATTGCGAACAATGAAGACGTGGAATGAAAAATTGTCAGAGGATGTGATTCTGCAATTTATTTTATTTCTGAAATATTTCTTTATCAAAATTAAATTCCTAATTAGATATTATTATTTTTATAACAACATTTGTGAATAATAAATAAAGAAAAATAATTCTTTACATATCTTTCTTGTAAAAACACTACATAAGAAAAGTTCCTATAAGAAACTATAGTTTTACAATTTAAAATCAAAAAGGTATTTTAATTATTGTAATATTTTCATTTATATGATTCTCTAATAGTTTCTCTAACTGCAGTCAACATTAGCAACAAGTAACTAATAACTGAATATAAAAAACTAAATCTAAGTTCTTTTACACATTTTGGCAAACATTTTAATAGAAACCTTACTTCGATATAAATGCTTCCTCTTCTAGAAACCCCTCAAGAATCCCCATATGAGTTTTAATAGTAATTTTGTGCAAAATACTTACGGGGCTGCCATCGTTGAAAAAGTGCACCCTGGACAAGTTCATACTTTGTCGAATTGTAGATTGGTTTATTCTAGTGAATGCGTTTGGCTTTGCTCTTGTTGGCGATGCTGTTGCTGTTGTTGTTGTTAGACTGCTGGGCGTGCAACAAACTACGGGATCGTTTACAAACGACTTTACGTACTGTTGATGTTCTTGTTGTTGTTTATGGTCTTGTAGTTGTGAATGAGAACAATGCAGTTGTTGTAGTTGCTTTTGTTCCTGCTGCTGCAGTTGCAATATAAAACTGTGTGATGGTTGTTGTATTTGTTGTCGATTATAATGACATGGACGCAGTTGTTTCAGTGCATGTGTACAGGGTGACACAAGCATTGCAGTATTGCAGGCCACCGCGTCATCGCAGCGACGCAACAGAGCGGTCGATCTGGCAACTCTGATGCGTGGCCAAAGCGAAGATGCGGGCGCCGAAAGTCGTGTGAAATGGGCGGCAATTTTGAGGCGGTTTTTTTGTTTTTGTTTTTATTTTTATTTGTGGCGAAAGCGTGTGAAGGACAAGGCGTGTGATTTACATGATGGTTATCTGTTGTTGTTGGTGTTAGTGCTTGTAGCTATAATTTGCAAAACTAAGATTTGCAACGAAATTAAAAATAATAATTAATTGTCAACAGAAGCGTGGATGATAAACAAGAACTAGCGACAAACGAAAACAATTGTGCTGTCAGCGAGAGCCTAAAGGTATGCAACATATTTATGTTTGCTGGAAAACGCGAGTGCGTCGTACAGGGTGATTCTAAGAATAAAGGCCTTCTTTAAAAATGTTATTTTGGCATTTGTCAGTTGTTGTTGGTCGATCGAAGGAAGAACGAAGACAAAATATTTAAAGTAGGTCAACATCTCATCTATATTCCATCACTCATCTATATAATTACTATTAAGAGGAAACCCGATGACTGTGAACCCGATCAATGTGAATTTTTCAATACGAAAAGTGTTCAAAATAAAAGCTTATTTTTTGAGCTCATAGACAGAGAATTAACCTTCAACAAACATTGTATTAAACTTCTATCTTATCTTGAAATCTAGGCAAACGATGTAGTCTGTCTGTTGATACGTTGAAACAACATAATTAGAGAATACCAACAAAAATGTATAATCAACACAATAATACGTATTAAATCGGAATAAACAAGAAAATAAATAAAATCGCAAATCAGGAGCAGCGTAAACAAATAAATATTGCATTAAAAGCGAAAATAATACATTGAGAACATAGGGTGATAAATTGTATTAATAGACTTTCATCGTAATCGTCACGTAGACATTTATCTAAACCATTACTCATACTTTCTGACACTTTGACGAAATAATTGTTTATTTGAAAAAGTCATACAAGATTTGAGGAATTTCAAAGGATTCAAAATAACGCAAACCACAAAAGCATATAAATATTCTCTAGTAATCTATTCACTGCATTCCGGGTTTTTGCCAGATGTGTCTGAGGCGAGAATTTGCGTAGTCTTCGAATGATAAATTTAGAAAATGTTTTGACTTAATTAGATTTTTGGCTTCCGTTTTCCAATTTCAAATCTATCTATCGTTGCCTTAGTTGTGTATATTCCAATAATGCTGTTAAGTCAATGAGTAGGCACAAATGAAAATATGTTCGTATTTTTAGAAACATTGAGAAAAGCACTCGCAACACGGCACGTTTGCAAAAGAGACAATGTGGGAAGAAATATTGAAATAGAAGTATGGCACATGGAAAATTTGCTATAGTTTTCTATTCTTCCGTATATGTATGTTTAAACTATGTGTGGACATGGAATATTTTCTAAAGTTTCAAACTATGTGAAAAATCAGAAGTTCCCTCAAAAACTTCTGGAAAATGAAACAAATTCAACTTTTTTCGCTTGTTGAAAAAATTCTTTAAAATAACGGAGTTTTTATAACACCCTGTACGCAAACTACCGTGTTTAGGTTGGTCAGGAAAACACGAGAGGTGACGAAACGAGTCCACGAAGGACAGGAGCACAATTGCACTAACAACAATCACAGAACACTAAAACAAACTGAGTAGTTACAACAAAATATTATTTGAAAGTTGAAGTTGAGACAAAGAAACTAACTAGAGATAGAGCGAAAGTAGGGAAAGGAAATGGAAAACAAAAACAGATAAAAGCACGCCTTCACCAGATGATGACCACCAGGGGATGGAGCGGGGCGAGAAAATGTAGTGGAATGACCACGAAGGTTAAGGGGGATGAGGGATTCAATGGGATGATTAACCAAAGACACGCGACGTCACAAATGCAGGACACGGCCAAACAAACACAACAAACCACACTCAGAATACAAATTATACCTCAAAATGGCGTTGAAATCGATGTCAGCCGCTGCTGGACACTCGAAGGACAACGAGGACGTTGACGTGGGCCGGGGAGTGGCGGAGGTGGGCGGCTGCGGGCAAATGTCCTCGAAAACGATTGATACGGCTTCCGGACACAACACTTGCGTAATTTACACTCACACTGAATACGAAATTCTCGCTTTATCTTCCACTAAATTCAATTGCGGTTGATTGAATCCCTCTCGGTTTATTGCTTTTTCTCAGTAAAATTAAACTTTCACGACTGGACAAAAAAAAGCGAACGAATATTTTTCGCAAACAAATTTATTTCAAGCTCTCTGGCTCTCTGACAGACAAAACGACGAGGAAAACTGTCAGGCGTCGACAACACAGAGATGGCGCCATCATCAAAATCAACATTTCAGGGACGCTTTAAAAAATCAAAACAAAATGGCGGCGATTGCAAAATTTTCGATTTTCGCGTCCGAAAAATCGGGACGGTTTTTAATCTGACCAAGTTTTGTTTTGATTATGTCATTCGTAAACAATGGAATTTGCTGTTGCGTCACAGAGACAAGAAATGTCAGAGAGGCCGGCTGCGACGATTGTCGAAAGCTCTTGCGAATTGTAAACAAACATCACGAAAGCTCTCTTGAATGATGTTTACAACGGGAAATACGTATAGTTGGCAACACTATGCTGTGATTTATTAAGCTTTGCGAAAAGATCGTCATTGTTGATGAAGAAACTGAGGGGGGAAATTCCCGCTGGAGACTCCAATATTTCCCCAAGACTATTTGATGATGTGGGCCGTAAGTGAATGTGGAACGTAAATTAAAATAATTCACATTCTGTATTTTTTAAATAATAATGTTATTTTTTTACGAATTCCACTGTGGATTTTCAAGTTTTATTTATTATTTTACATTATTTTTTTCATATCAATTTCATGATCGAATTTTGTCACCTTTCCATACACAAAATAAATAAATGATAGATAAATGGCCATTATCGCAAAATAAATAAATTTCTTCCTCGTGGATTTTCCATTTTCAACGTTGCCTTCATTTATTTTTCACGGATATCAACATTCCAATGCGTAGTAGTGTTGCTTCCTCCTGAACTTCCTCCAATTTCTTGTACCGTCCGCATTCCGGCGACCAGTGTCACCCCTTTTGCGCCACACCTCTAACTCCACAGCACACCGCCCACCTCCCCTCGCCCATGGGAGCCTGTTTCGCAAGTTTCGCTCCCATTTCGTCATTTACGAGTGCGGCAGACTCTTGTTCACGGCCTATTAATTTGGTCAAAATGGCAACAGCTCTGATTTAGCCTCTCCCTCCCCTAGTTCCTTTCCACCACACTCAGCCGGTAACTCATTTATTTTCTTGCATCCCACCGCCTTCCGTTTCCACGATTTTTGCCACATTTCCTCCACGCACGTTGCTCGTAATTTCGTTGCCACTTGTTGGAGCTGTTATTGTCAATGCTGTTATTGTTGTTGTTGTTACTCGCTGCGCCTATTTTCGTGGGCCGTATCCTGTGATCCCCGGCGGGACGAGTGTCGTCTGTCATTTCCTGTCCATTGTCCGGAGGACGACGACTACAAACAATGCGACATAAAAACGCTTCAAATGCCGCTGACTTGGTTTTCATTTTCGTTGCGACAGCAATAAAAATCAAAAAAAAAAAAAAAAATGGGAACAATACCAATTACACCAACTACAATAACGCCAACAATAACAACAAAAATACCAACCACAACACCATCAATAAGAGACAATAAGAGACAAAAACAATTGCACAATCGAAGAAAAATGAACAATTTTCCTCCCCGCATGAAACGCACTTTTATGGGGTTTTCCTCCGTTGATTTCGATTGTGTTGCTCTTAATGTTGTCTTGGATTTCTATAACAACAATAACAATAGCAACAATGAAACAGGTTTAGTCAGGCCAAAAGCTCGAAAAAGGCTCAGTTAATACAGTTATCAGCTTTGTCGACCAAATCAAAGTTGTTCGTTGAGTTTCTGATCCTTATGCTGTCTCTGTAGTTGCAGGTTTTGTAATTGTTGTAACAATTATATCCACAAATGGGTAAATAATTGGGTTTCTACAGTCGTTCGAAGTCGTCATCACAGAGACAATAATATGATGAATAAATGCTTAGTAACAATGATAATCACTAGGTTAAGGAAAAAATATTAACACAAATGGTGGACAAAAAATAATTTCAAATTTACCTCCACGTCACGTCATCTACTCCATTCAAGAAATAATGCACCTCAAATAAATATTAATTTTGTATCACTTCACGTCTCCTCTCACTTAAATGGGATTAATCTGTGAATTTTCTCTTCTCTGAAAATTTCTCATCACGGTAATTCTCTGTTCCCTGAAAAGTTCTGTTCCTTGAACTAACCACTCATCAGTACATCCAGTTGTGAAGCCAACTTTCGCAGAACATCTCCAGCTATCGTCATACCAATTGGTTCAAAAATGGCCTCACCACATTTTCCGTTTTTGATTTCCTTCACTTGACCTTTTACAGCCTTGTGAGAATTCGATGTCGTCTCCATGTGCCTGGCATGAATTCATATCGACCTCATTTCCATATCAAATCGACCACTTCCTCATAGATTTCGTCGTAAAAATAATAATTCCGAATTTCGCAACTCAAATTGAGTCTAATCAAACCCTTTCATCGGATGTCACCACTTTTATCCCAACATGCGCAACACACTCACTCTCCAGCGGCGTTGCCACCCTTTCGCAGAGTTGCTATTACCCTTAATTGCAACAAAACTTTAATTCTATAAATGAATTTTTAGCCATCATTTCGATGACTGCATCGGCTCGTTGCCATTACCGTTAAACATATCGGTGTTTATGTTTTCAACGCGGTCAACATGTGAATAAATCTACAGTCTATTCAGTGAAATCCTATGTTTCTGTATGTTGTTGTTGTTGTTTTCATAGCTGTCGTCAATAAACTGTCGATGATATATCACACGAAAATTGCCCGAAATTTTCGGCCGTGCCATTATCTCATATATGTAGTTAACAAGATGATTTACGAGCCGCCCACTAGGTTGGGATCGCAGAAACCTGTTTCGTCTCATGTCTCACGGAATATGGAAACACATTTCTATTTCAGCCTTCGAATTCGGCAATCAACTAAATTAGTAATATGGCAATCAACATATTCCTTGAATTAAAATGTGCATTTCATATTGTTTTTTTTTTAGCGGGAAATTTCTCATTCCATATAAAAAACGCCCCAATAATTCGAATACGGACGAATAAATACAAGCGTACATAAACGGTCCACTCACTTTCGGCGGAATCTTCTCCCCCACTTCATGCCTAGGATATTCATCCTGTTCCTCAGATCTCCCCACGTGGTGGTGGCCACTTTATTCGACATGTGCGATGCGATAAATATGATATTTCGTTCAATAAATACAAAAATCACAAATTACATTTGTCCGCAACATCTCCACACCTTTCCGATAACGAACGATGTCCCGACTTCCTTCATTCGACCCTCTTAAACGCAATCTCTTCCACTGTATCTTCGAGTTGGACACCTCCAGAGACCCTGGGGGTTCTCGATGTAGTGTTGATAGCCTGGTGCTTAGTGTTTTGGGGGGGAGTCAAAGCAATACCAAATTTATTGGCTATCGAGATGATTATAAACAATCAGAGCGAGAAGCGATCACGTACGCCTGGGGCATTTTGACGCTGGGACACGTCGGATGCTGAGAGTGGTGGAGGAGGTGGTGGGAAATGGAGGAAGGAGGATGAAAGTGGAGGTTGGGCCAAGGAGAATGAAGGCGGTGGTAGATGTGGGAGTATGTGATGCTAGAGCGAACTGTTATGAGCAACGGAGCAATAAAATAATAAGTCTGAAATTGTGTTGTGTTCATCATGCATGATTTTATGTATGTTGTTGTTGTGGATATTTTTGTTGTGGATATTGTTGTTGTGGATGTTGTTCTTGTTGCTGGATATCACTGTTGTTGCTGGATATTATTGTTGACCGCTCGTTAGCATGAACATTGAAAACGCATTGATTCGCCACGTTACGTATTCGGCTCGCAACGAAACGAATCGAACCTGGCAACGACAACGGAAACGGAAAGGAGGCCATATTGATTTCTACACTTCTGTGTGGAGTGGGTGGAGTTGGGTGGTTCCTGCAAAATGTTCTGCAATTAATTTCGTATAATTAACGATGAAGACGTGTCCGTCGACGTGGAATTCGCTGGGCTGGGCATGGGGGAGAAAACGATGAGAAGGTTGATCTAATGCGTAGTGGTGAAAGGGTGAGGGAGGGAGTGGTTCGAGTGGTTAACAGAAGGGTGCGGCTCAAATGTCTAAAAAAAAAAACATTCTATGTTAATGAATATATACATATACTATGTACTATAGTATATAACAAAAGTGGTTTATGGAGCTTCAGAAAAGAAGGAAGGATTTGAAATAAAGTCTCGTGCGTTGGAGTATGGTAAAATTTAAGGAATCCATTTGGATTTTCGGTATGCCGTATTAAGTCTCGAAGAACTAGATATATTAACGATTGATATTAATGATGTCTGTTGACCTCTTTAATGGTGAATTATTATTGACTTTCGATTCCATGA
Organism: Coelopa frigida; assembly: GCA_017309665.1. Taxonomy (NCBI): domain Eukaryota; kingdom Metazoa; phylum Arthropoda; class Insecta; order Diptera; family Coelopidae; genus Coelopa; species Coelopa frigida. The sequence continues at coordinate 8,434,624 of CM029564.1, read as the reverse complement.
ACTTTTGGACGGATATATTGAATTTTAAATTGAGAATTTATAAATGGCTATTAATAGGAATTAGGAAATGTTTTTTTTTTGTTTTCATAAAACAAAAGATAAATATTAACTAAGAGAAAAAAAGACAATTATGAAAATTGAGCAAAACAAATAGAGTTTTTCTTTTGTATATCCTTTCGTCTATTGTGATATTTTTGATTTAAATTCCAAAAGGTTCGAATTTTTAAAAACGTTTTCTGTTTAAGTTTTTAACTGAAACTTTTAGTAGTTATCAACATATAATATTATAATATATTTCATGACATTGCTTTACTTTGATGATGATGTTTTAGTTATCTAGACGGTTTTGAATCTGCATATTATACATACACATAAGAATAATAGATATAATTTTAGAAATACACAAAATTCATTAAGCAAATAACTATATAAGTTGTTATGGAGAGGTAAAAATACGATGAAATATTTAATATTTGATTATATATATTTTACTGTTGGATTCAATTTGATGTTCGTTAGTACAGTACACTCGGGATAACGTCAATACCACATTACGTCAACACCCAAAACGTAAACCCTATTTTATTAACATTGTATACTCTAAAACAAAACAAAAAGTCCTTCTATGGAAAACAGATTTCTTTTAAAACATGAAAAAGTATGGATTTGATTTAGGTTGGAAACCTTTTTTTTTTTTTTAGATTTACCTTTTGATTAGTTTTAATTTATGAACAATAAAAAAGCTTTAAACAACTATTTTGGTCCTAAATTTTAACAATGATAAACGTCAACAATCTGATAAACGTAAACACTCGCGGTTTTAATTAGTTGATGACATCCCGACTGCACTGTATTATTTTTATAAATATATTTTTGCTGCCTGATTAAAAACATGTTTTGTAATAAAAATCTCTCTCTGTCAATGCGTCAACCATCTATACAAGAGCATAATTCAACGACCGTAAACCTTGACGTGGAAATACTTTAAGTCCTTCAGTTCTGAAGTCTCATTGTTTCAGTTGCTCGGATCTACGCAATCGTCCTCGTCATTCTGCTGTTGCCGCCGTTCTTGTCGTCATCGTTATCATGTCCTTACTTCGGTCGTCGTCTTCTGACGTCGTCGTTCTCTCGTCGCCAGCGTCTTTGGGGGTCCTGTTGATTCATCTGATTCCTTTTAGCTACACAATAAATCAATTACGGCGAGTCCTTGAATTTTTCATTGTTGTTGGTATTGTCGATTTTGTTTTTGTTCTTTTTCGTGTTGTTGCTGTATTGCCAGAACGTTCAATTAATTATTCGCGAGACGTATACTCGAAGTCACCGAAAGCGAATATGGAAACGGAAATGGTGCAGGGGCAGGGAAGAGGGGAGGCGAAGTCGGATGTCACAGGTGTCTCCGGCTGCTGGAGAAAGGAGCAATGATTGAGTGGTAAACAGAGCCCCAACCTCCCCAGGTCCCCAGACTCCAAACTCATTAATTGCTAAGAAACCCTTCAGGGAAAATGAGATGAAAGAGGATTCGAAGAGATTTAAGATTTGAGAAAATTTCGGATTTAAGAATATACGAAATACTAAATGAATCTACAAGAAAATCACTCATACGCCGTGTGTTCGACCACCGTGCTCGAGCGTTTAACACAACGTCTCATGTCCATCGGTGGAAATTAAGTCATTTGGCAGCGCGATATAAAAGTTAATTGCCGCGTCAAAACGTCACCAGAATCGATGCCGCCACGTTTTCTGGCTCTGTTTTAATTTATCTATCACTCAGGCTCTGCATGTGTCCATTCGTGTATATCTGTCTATCCATGGATCTGTCCATGGGTCTGTTCATTTATCGAGTTTGTCCGTGGGTCTGTCCAAATATCATATCTGTCCGTGTATCCGTCCAAATATCATGTCTGTCCAAATATCGCATCTGTCCAAGTGTCTGAACCTAATCCGTAGTTTTCTCGAAAACCATTTCGTTCGGATCCAGCTCCATTGCCGCAATCCCATTTTTAATTTTTATCTATTTGACATCGTTTCCTTTGGCTCGGCGTGAAAATCCATTTCCACATGGTGGCGATTGATCCAAGCGAGCGGCGGTGGGACGACGATCGTGCCTAATGGATAATTAATTACGGGAACGCGATCGGACGACTTTAAACACAAGGTGTATTGGCGGACAGATGTATTAATAAACGAGTGGGCAGACTTTCCGACTCATTGGAGAGCTATGAAATAGTATGTTGACAGGCAGCGATGGACAGATGAACTGGAGGTGGATAGACGGATGAAGCGTTGAAGGAAGAGGAAATATAGCGATCATAGTCTATTGTCTGAAATATCAAGTCCCAAGCATTAAATATTAAACGTCCCAAATAGCATGTCTCGAGTATAAAAAAAGTTGAGAAGAAGGAAAGGAAAGGCGGAAAAAGGGTAATTTTTGAAAGGGGACGATAATGGGGGAAGTTACCATCGATCGCTTATCATCAATGCAATCAATTTTCTCTCCTCCTTCTCCTCTCCTCTTACTCTCCACCTTTCTGTATCCGTTTCGCCAATCATATTTTGGCCGTAGAAAACGAGTTTACGTGCTCGAGTTGGCATCAATCAGAAATGTTGCCAACAGGATTTTTTTTAATCGGTACACTTTTGGGTTGGACTCACAAGCACACACACACACACACAGGTACACTTATTTTCGCATACACACATGCGCTCGCATTCATTGACATTAATAATTTATGCGAGAGGTGGAAAACTTTAACGGTTAATAACGCTTGACGTGTGTTTGCTCGGTCGGTTGAACTGACAGACGGACGTATGGTCGATCGGTTATGCGTAGAGGAGATATGGTATGAGATAGACTGGCACAGTGGGATCAATCGAATAATGAAGAAGTTATTGGTAAGTATTGGAAAAATTATGAGAGGTATTACTAAAGAAATTATTGAAAATTCTAATAAAAATGAAATTTAGACTCATTGAAAAATGATGTGAGAACAATTTAAAAATTTAAATAATTCATAGTTGAAAATTTAAAAAATATTTTGAATTATTAAAAAAAAATTTTAGAAAAATTATATGAGCTATTGTTAAACATATTAATGAGATTAATATGAAAATTAATCGAATATTCTTGAATAGTTGAAAGAATCATTTGGTAAAATTATTAGAAAAATAATTGAATAATAATTATACATTTTTTGGAAAAACATGTATAAATATAAATTTATTAAGTAAAATAGAACGAAATAATTTTGAATGATTTTTGTTACTAAAAAGTAAATTTTTAATATATAATTTTTTTAAATAATTAAATGTAGGTTAAGTTAGTTAAGTTAAGTTAGTTAGTTAGAGCTTTTTCATTTTTTCATTTCTTAGTATTTAATGCAATTGTGAACATTAAAATATTTTAATAATTTTATTCTAGTCACTGTTCGTCACATGTAATCACTTCCACGAGCTTCGAATGCTTCTACGAAATGCGTAAGAAACAAATTAATGCAATTTTCTGCGCACGCCTCGAGGAGCCCCAGTGATCTACTTTATCCCCCCCTTGACCACCACCAACCCAGCTCCCCCCTTCCACCCATTGAATCCGATTGCCTTTTGTTGGTTTTGAAAAAAAAATAAAAAAAATCTCGTTACGTCACCGGAGAACGTCCGACGACGAAACGCAGCGACGGAATCTGAGGCGATCGAAAATTTTACGATCTCACGAATTTGTAGTCTCTTTGGGCGGCAATTAGTGTGGCAACGCTTTAACGCCGAGGGATCGTTTGGCGATTCGAAATGATTGTTGCTGTTGTTGTTGGGTTGGGTGGTCGGCGAATTAAATTAAATCGGGGAAAATTCACAAATTCAAAAGACTGCGTTCAAAAATCGATTTCGCCTTGAGTTGTCTCCCCACCCAACGACGATGACGATGACGACATAACGTCGGCGTTGCCACAGCTGCGCAACAACAACGACAGCAACAACGACTACGCAGGCGCAGAATGCGTGGTTATATTATTATTATTGTTGTTGTTCTTGTTGTCGCCGCCGGACCGGGATCAAGGAGTGGCTTAATTGACAAAGCGACAGTTTGTCAAATTGCCACTTGTTGTTGTGATAAATTTTTATCCATAGCATTGGTAGGAACATTATTTTGAAAAATTATACTGCATTCGCAAAGAATTAAGGTTTCTCGAATGCTCTATTAATTTTTTCCTTCCCACGAAAAATCACAATTACAAATTTAATAAGATTAGCAAAAGCTTCAACAAGTACATTACCAATAACATTAGCTACAACATTAACAACCAAATTAATAACTCCATTACCAACAACATTAACAACATCTTGAAGTCATTCTCTAAGGCATCTCAAGGTAATTTTCAAGGTGATTCTTCTTCATCTACTCCATTTGGCCTTGTTGCAGCAATTGTTTTCATTGTTGTTGTGGTTGCCGTCGTCTCTCAACTCGTTGTTGTTACACTCATAGAGACATTTTCATATTTTTCTCTTAATTTCTGCCTGCGAATCCTCTCTCCTCTCTCTCTCTATATGGTGTTTCTTCCTACTCTTTTCATTCAGTTGTTGCTCCTGACCCAGCTGCAATTGTCGGTCTGTTGCTCTGCTTCTATTGATGTTGCTCGAGTGGTTGGTTGCACTCATCCTCGTCTCCCTCATCATCTCCCAAGTTTTGAGGAATTCTCTCTTTCTTTCTTTTGTCTATTCATCGTCTTTCTTAAGCACATCATCCTTCAGTTGAGAAGTCTCTCAACTCCCGTTGTCGTTGCTTCCTCAATGACTGCAGGTTTTATTGCTGCTGTTGTTTTTTCACTCTTCTCTCCTTCTCTATCTGAACTCCTTTCCCTCTTATTTTGTTGTGTTTTGTATCCTTTCCTTATTTGTTGCTCATGTTGTTGTGTTGATCGCCTCGTTGTTGACTGTGAAAAATTACGTAGACTTTGATGCTGCTAGAGATGTTGATGGTGTTCTTTTTGTTATTGTTGTTGATGCTGTTCTTGTTGTTTATGCTGTTCTTGTTGTTTATGCTGTTGTTGTTGTTGCTTTTTTTTGCATTATTATGCTTTGTTTGCTATTATTGACGATGGTAGTTTTTGTTGATGTTCGTTGTTTTTATATATGATTGTTTTTGTTGCCATGATTGTAATTTTTTTTTGTTTCAATGATTGTTGTTGCTACCGTGATCGTTTTAGTTTGCCTGATCGTTGTTGGTTTGTTTTTCGCAAATTATTCTTCGAGCACAATTTTCCAACGGATTAATTTTTCTACCAATTTTCTTTGATTGCTGGAAGTCATAAATCCAGAGAAGTAACAACAACAACAATAACAACATCGACTTGTTAGCAAACGAACAATGGAAAACAAGGTGCGGCCACCGCCCATCGTCGATGAGAGATGAAGTTCAATTGTTGTTGTTGCCATGTGGCCAGTGGAATCGCTCGAATCTTTCGGTGAATTTCAAAGTTATCGCCAGTGATTTTTATTGTCAATTGTTCTTGAATAATGCTGTTTTTGTTTGTGTTGTTGTTGTTATTGTTGTGTATATATTTTGATGGCATTTAAGTTATGACCCGTAGCACTAGTAACAACAATAACAACGACAAAAGGAACGCCTGCGGTATTCGAAGACCTTGAGTGAAGCCGTCAATTCAACTAGTTTAGAGAGTGATTCCGACGATGGCTCAAAGGTCTACAACAATAACAAAAACAAAAACAACAACACCAACAAATTGAAATCGAACACCAGCAGCAGAAAAAAATGAAGTAACAATAACAACAACAAAAACAACATCAATATCAATAACAAGAACATTATGTGCAACAGTATGTTAAACAAGCAATACAACAACAACATTAAGAAAATCAATCCATAATACGTTTAGACATAACCAGCTCAATGATAACAACTACAACTACAACAACAATAACTACAACACCAATAGCAACACAAACAGCAACACAAACAGCAACAACAACATTTCACCATTCGATATTCTACAAAGATATAATTTAAATCTTAAAAGATTTTTCGCAAATCGAATTCAGCAATAAGAACGAGAAGAACAACAAAAAGAACATGTAGAAGATATACAAAAAGAACAACAACAACAAAAATAGCAACAAAAACAAAAATAACAACAACAAGAGCCACAAGGAGATGAACAAGAACAACATACAAAATAAAATGAGGTCTATAAGAACATTACAATAACAACAAAAATTTCCCATGCGGCCACACCTCGACAACACGATTCGTTGGCGGCCCCGAAGTCGTCGCCATCGTCGGCGTCGTTGCCGCCAACATCTCATCTCGGTCTCGGTCGATTTGGCGGAGTCTGGTCTCAAGTTTGAGACGTTTGGGCCGGGTCCTAACGCCTTCCGCCCCTCCCATCCCCATCCCCTTCACCATCACCAACCGCTTCGGAGGCCTCGCCCTCGTCGTCTGGGCTGCATGCGTTGGCAACGCCGTGCGAACTGCGAACGGATTGACTTCTGATAGGGGGAAGAGGAGGAGGCGGAGGTCGTGGGGTGGAGGTTTTCGGTTGTCTGTTGTCTGTTGCGCGTCAGATTCGCCGACGCGATTGCAATTAAAAACATTAACAACAACACTAAAAAAAAACAATAACAACAAATTCATCCACCTCAATTCGGAGGGTCGGTCGGGTTCGGTTGGGTTGAAATTTGACCTACAAAACATTTTTTTTCCTCGAGGATTTCTGCTTTTAAAATTTAATTATGAAATTTGAGGAAAACATTTACGGATATAATGGGGCACCAAGAAGAGAGGAACAATTACAACAAACAAGAAAAACTATTGTTGCAAAAACAATAATAACAATTGCAAACACAACAACAGTTACAATAACTAGGCAAACAAAAATCCTACCTTTAGGTTCCAATGGAAAAATTAATTGCTTTTTAAAGTTTTAATCTTAAAATCACAAAGAAAAGTAACGAATGGAAATGTTTGTTGGAATAACAACAACAACGACAATTTACAATAACAACAGTAATTAAAAAAACAATAACGATAATAATCCACTGAATTTTCAACAATTACTCCGAACGCACTGCAATTGATTCATCGACATTGTTGTTAGTGTTGCCACCACCACACATGGCGTTGCCAATCATTTTCGGTTTTTTTTTTTTTGTATTCGTTCGACAGTGTCTATGATTTCAGTAAAGTTGTGGTTTAAATTAAGAGGAATTAAGTCGGAAATTGTTGAGCTCGAGATTAAAATCGTCGCAGTCAACGTCGTCGCAGTCAACGTCGTTGACGACATGTTGTAGTTGTTGTTGCTGACGACATGTTGTAGTTCTTTTTGTTATTGTCGACACTTCCAGTTGTTGTTGTTGTTGTTGTTTACAACGGGCAACTTTCGAAAATTCACGGAACGCGATCGTTTTTCGCATCTATTCATATAATTCGATTCATAGAATTCGATCAAATGCCGAAGAATACCCGGAACTCGCCGGACACATGCGAGGGATTCGCCGGAAGTGGACAGGCAGACACAGAACACACTACAACAGTGTTGCCGATAATTGTTGACGACCGCAGATTCAATGAATTCAATGTATTTCGGCTCATTGTCACCTCGAAATTATTCGCCTGACCTTCGTGGAAATGTAATTAGTTCCATCGAAGTCCTTTCGCTATATTCTCTCCTTACTCCATCCCTTCGCTATATTTTCCCTTCATCCCTCTTGGTTCCTTTTCGTCTCCCTTCCATCTTGGCACGGAAATTTATCCAAAAGGGGGCGGTAAAATTAAATAATTCTCGAAATGCGAAATGAGTTTTCGCATTTGTCTTGTCGAAAGTTTTCGCGAAAGGCAAAGGTGAGCGGAGAGGATGGAGGAGACTGTGGGCAGAGGTCGTTTGGCGAAAACCACGCCTAGTCGTTGTGAACCCAATTTGGGTCCTCATGATTTGCGACGACGATTTCGTTATGGGCTTTTTGTGTTTTTGTGGGCCAAATCGCAGAAAATTACAGAGAGGCCAGAAGGAGGGAAGAGATAGATAGCTAGAGAGGGAGGGAGATAGGTAGAGTAAGTGGGAAAGATTGAGAGATAGATAGAAATAGTGGTAGAGAGGGAGGGAGAGAGAACGATGCCGGCACTCGAAAGTCGTTTAAACAAAATTTGGCAACTTACTTTCGGACAAGGCGTCTTTCACTCTCAGTTTATTCTTGTTCTTCTTTTTGCAACTATTTTTTTTGTTCCCAACCATTTTTTGTTGTTGTTTTGTTAAACATTTTTTGTTGTTGTTATGTCAAACATTTCTGTGTTGTTGTTAAACAATGGTTTTTTTTTGGTTCCCAACCATATTTTATGATATTTTTGTTGTCAACAGCATTTCCTTGTTATTGTTGTTGTCGAGATTACTTTCGGTTATTATTGTTGTTGGTCCTGTGTTTGAGCAACTTGGCCCGAACCCATTCGGCTCAGTTCGTCAGCCTTTTGAACTCTTGCAGGCCAACTGCAGAACACTGAAAAGTTAGAGAGGCAGAGAGACAGAGAGAGCGCGAGAGAGACAAGAAGCGTCCCGATCTGATGTCGTTCATATTATGTCACGAGTGCATGTGATTCGACATCGACTCACCTCACCACACTTAACCAAACCTCACTTCACTCCACCTCACCACACTTCACCTCACCTCGACTCACCCCTTTCCACCCTCGGAGTGCTTCGTGACTTTTGCTCCTCCGTGCGCTTGGGGCCAAGTTTTCGGACGAAGGCTCGACGTCGATGTCGGCACTTAACTGGTTTGCCTTTGAGGTGTTTTTCAGTTTTATATTTTCTTTTTCTTTCTGCAGTTTTTCATCTGTTCATTTTTTAGCTTTTTTCACAATTTTTTTTTCATTTTTCTCTTTTATTCTATTTTTTATCATTTGCGCTTTTTTGGCAAGATTTTCCACTTTCGTTGCTGTTGTTGTTTTGTTGTTGTTGTTGTTGTTGTTATTCTGCCAAAAAGTGTTCCACACTTCCGCCAGAGGCGAGGGCGAAACATGTGAACGACATTCTTGTAAGAGATTTATTTTCTCGTTAGGGTTTTGTGATGCCAAATTTTTAACCCTTTGTCCCGAAATTTATCAGATAAGGATTTTTCATTTCAGAATGTGATTTTTTCTCAGGAGAGGTAAACTGTGTTTGATGATGTTATTGTTAAGAAAATGTTGTTTATTTTCCAATTTGATACACCAATTTTTTGTTGTTTTCTCTTCAAAAATATTTATTAAAAATGTATATTAATTAAAAAAATATTGTTTAATCTAAGAAAATATTTAAATATACGAAATTATTTTTTGTACAATTTAAAGAAACTTTTTTTTATAATTTGAAGAAAATATTTCCAAATTGTTTTTTTTTTAAGTTATTAAATAATTATTTTATTGTGTATGAATGAACTGTGAAAAATGCAAATATCAAAGAAAATATAAATTTGGTATTTTTTTCTTTATATTTTTCGATTTGGTTTTTTTAATTTTAAGGAAATATATTTTTTTTTAATTTTTGTACTTGTAATTTTAATTGGAAAAATTTATAGTTTTTGTTAATTTAATTGTCATCAAATACATATTTTCAAACGATAACAAGGTTTTGTAGTTTTACTCTTGTTATTTCAGGTCATTATTAATGTTACTGTTGTTGCCGTTTAATATAAACATATTAACAATAACAACATTTTCAACAGCAGCCGCCATAAAATTCAGTCATTAAATCAATCTGCACATGGACATTTGTCTCTTGTCGCTCTCTCTCTCCCTCACTCGCTGTCGCTCCCTCTCACTATATGTCTCTATGTACAACTGGTAGGCCTAAATGTGAATGTGCAGTTGTGTTGTTGTTGGTGCTGTTGTTGCATTAGTTGTTTCAGCCACCATATACCGTTTGTCGTCTTGATTGCAAATTTATTTGAAATAATTTTGGGGCTGCCTCGGGTGGGGCCAAGGGGCGGGGCCGGGGGGCGTTCGGAGGTTGTTGTGTGTCCAACGTGCGACTCGTTGATTGAGCTGCGAAAACGGTTGCTGCCATTTCTGTTATTGGAATGGTGTTTTGGTGAATGGTGGCGCATGATGGAGAGCGATGAAATAGAGTGAGATGAAGATGTAGAGTGAAGAGGGAGGAGTGCAGGTAAACACAGAGGGGGTGGAGAGAAAGGAGAGAAACCGAGCGAAAAACATTTGAAAAATTCGAAGAATTTAATTTGAAACTCGTGCGTCTGTCCTTTGGTTTTTCATTTCACAGTTGTTGAATGTGAGTTGACAATAACAACAACAATGTATCCCCTTCTTTTATTTACATCGATCGAAGTTGAAATAACCACAAAAACAACAACTGACTTTGAATGAAGTCGCGCATCATTGAGAATTGGAATTGATTACGTTTTCGTTTCGCTGTCCTTCGTGTCCGTTTTGTGTCTTTTCCCACTTCATTTTTGCTCTTTAACTCATTCTCCGACGAACGCTATGGTTTCTTTTGGACACGCCCCCACCCTGTCAGCATCCCCCGGAGCTGTGAAATTTCCCCCTCGTCTTCGTTGAGACGACTGGCGAGCGTCGAACGAACGAGGTCTCCCCATTAGGGATTCGTAACTGAGTCGCTTGGTGAAGCGCGATGTCCTTGTCAATTGTTGAAACAATAACAATAAGAGACACAATAACAACAACAAGAAAAGCAATAAACACAATAGCAAAAATAATAACGCCACAACTGCGTTACATCATTACAATAACAACAACAATATCACCCAACAACACCAACAACATTAAAACGCAAGAAATGAAAAATGCTCGCTTCCCAATGCAACGAAGGACACCTCGTTGTGCTCCACGAAGTCTCCAGGCCACGCGCCAAGGTCGTCGTTGGGTTGTGGGGAGGGGGTGACGATGTCTTCATCAGCTCCACCAGTCACGCTCCGATCACCTCTCCTGCTGATCTCATCTCATCTTATCTCATCTCTAGTCCAGTGATGAAGAAGGGTGGAATTAAATTGACTGCAGCATTGCAATTAAATGCGTGTCGGCGTCTTTGGTTGCCTTGTCGTAAAACTTGTCGGTAGCCTTGTCGTCATACTTGTCGGCAGCCTTGTCGTCATCCTTGTCATCACCCTCGTCGTCATCCTTGTCGGTATCCTTGTCGTTATTCAAGTCGTCATCCATCTTCCCTTGCCTTCGTTTCTGACCTTGTCGTCATCTTGTCTACAGATTCATTAAATTTTTGTAGATTTCATTGTATACACCTATTGTTATTGTTGTTTCCCATAGTTGTTGTATTCAACTGTTATTGTTCAAATCAAGCATTTGTTTCAATCATTCATATTAATTTTAATCATTTGCTATTGTTGAAATCATTTATTTTTTATTACATCCTTTATTTTTGTTTTAATTACTTGCTTTTATTTAAATCGCTCTTTGGTTTCAATAAAGTATTTCTTTTAATTTCTTTTTGTTTTTTCGCTTTTAATTATTTCTTTTTGTTTTATTCATTGCAATCACTTAGGTACTTTTAATTTAATCACTTATGTTTGTATTAATCACTTATTGTTATTGCAATCACTTATTTTTGTTCTAATCACCTAATATAATAATAAATTCCTCTTGTTGTTTTTAGTCTCATTTTAATCACACACACCCAAATTTAATGCAAATTTTCGCACTTGTCTGCATCAATTGTTGTTGCTGTCGACGGCGGCGGACGTACTATTGAAATCTTTGTTGTTGTTGGTAGTGCTTTTAACTGGTTTAAATGAGTGCGCGTCGTGATTCCCATAAATTTTCCCGCCAACAGACTTCATCGAGCCGAGTTGGCAACAACAATAGAGACAATAATAACAACAAAAGTAATAACCAAAATAACAACAATAACAACGTCACCGCCACCAACAACAACAAGTAAATCTCTGTTCATGTCAAAGAAAAAATAGAAATAGAAAAAAAGTCAATTTGAAGCGGATGCTTGTGCACGATTGGTAGCTAGTTTGCGAAAATTTGGCTTTTTACTTTTGGACCACATTTCGGATTCGGCCCAAACGGACGTCGTGTCAATATTGGCCAACATCTACTTAATCCCTTCCTGCTCCCCAATGCCTCGCTCTCTGGCCGAAATGAACTTTTCCAAAAGGTTAAAACTCGCACTCGAAATCGAACTACTAAATTCGAAAGTTGATTTGGCCAAAACGTCGATTGAAGTACTTAGCATGATTTTTTCATTTTGGGGTAAAATCGTCGAAGTTAGAAAGGAACTTGAGAACGTATTTTAGAAAGGATTCTATTTTCTAATAATTGTTAACCTTATTGTGAATACTTTCGTAGAATAATTGATGCTTTAAATTTCATACAATTTGACATGTTTTCCAAGTGATTTCTTTTAATTACATCTGTTGAGAAAAACTTCTGCAAAACCTCGTTATTTTAAACACATCACGTTAAGCGACTCCTGATTAAACCAAGTCCCCAAATACTGTAAGCAAGTTCAGTTGAGTCTTTCGGATTAATTTTCAAAAACGCTCATGACAAAACATTATTAAATCGAAAAAGTTGTGCTATTAAAATAACGACTACAGTGGGAATGACGGAACAAATAGAAGCAATAACAACTACAATAACAACAACTAAGGATAACTCCAATAAAAATAACAAAATCAACATGTTCGACTGACCCTCATTCCCACTGAGTTCTCCAAAGGCAGTGCAATGATTCGAAACCCCGCCGACCACAAGGACAGAGCGGAAAGACGAACAGAAAAACGCACTTAAAACAAAAGGACAAACAGAGTGAGAGGGAGAGAATGAGAGAGTGAGAGAGAGTGAGGGAGAGAAACATTTTATTTTTAAGAAAACTAAAAGTGAAAATAAATATTCAACAGAAGAAAACCACTCAGAGAAGAGCTACATGGTGAGAAAGAGCAGAAAGAGAGGAGGAGTGAGGGAGAAGGAAATAAGTATTCCCGCAGAAAGAGAAAAAAAAAGGGGGGGAAAAGTTAAAACCAAAACTAACACCAAGATGGGGGGAGAGAGAAAGTGACACCAGGACAAAGGGAAGAAAGATTCCTTAACACTTGATTTACGGAGTGGGTCAATTTGACCCATTTGTCATTTTGAATGCTGCGGAAAAAAAGGAAACTCAGCGGGAGGGAGTGGGTCAGCTGAGAGGGAGGGTCGTTCGGATGGAGTTGAAAACGGAAAACTGCGTTGTAGAAAAGTCAGCGGGAAACAAAACAAACAATATGGCTACACAATAAAATTACGTTAACCAAAAAAAAGCGAGAAAAAAGAACAATGTTAAAGCCATTTCAAGAAAAGCAACAGAGAAGGACAAACAATCCCCAACCGAGCATGAAGTGCAATTATTTGTCGTTGAGGGTTCTGGGGGCAGAAGAGGGAGACAATGCATAGCTCGAAGGAAATTGGAAAATGCGTAGTCGATAAGCCAAAGGGAGGGAAAAGAAATCGAAGACGAGGCGAGGCGAGAAGATAAAACTTTAAAGAGGTTTAACGATAAAAATAGAGATCGAGTGAGGAACGAGAGGGATAGAAAGCGGTGAAGAGTGAAAAAACGAGAGGGATAGAAAGGAGAGAGAAGAAGAGAGAGACAAGGAGACAATGAAAGGGATGGTGGAATCGGTTTCGATGCCAGAAGTCTTAAATGGATTCAAATGAATATCAATGGCAAAAACGTGAGAGATGAAAAACGATTATCTAGAAACCGTCAGTGAGAGAGAGAGGAAAAAAATATGGATAGAGAAGGAGGGAGACAGCGAAAGAGCGCGAGCGAGATGATGTGCTAAAGAGAGGGAAAATAAATAGAAAAGGATATTGAAAATAGAACCGAATGCAAAATATGAATAACAGAAATGAATCAAATCAGGAAGCAGCCGAGACGGATTATTTCCAGAAGCTGGGGAAAGTATTCGAGAAAACAAAACGATTTTCAGAATGGATAATTAAAAATTGTACATTTTCGATAAGAAATATTTCGATGAAATCTATTCTACAATCTAAGCTAAGTGAAGAAATTTTCAAAGTATATGGAGTTATAAATCATAAAACGAGAGAAGGAAATTATTAATAATAATAAATATCATTTATACATGATAGATTATCCTGGTTGCTCTTTAAAAGATTAAAGACTCTTAGGATTTCAGAGAATGAATTTACAGAAATTCAGTTCTTGTCTCGGTTTTCCAGTTGGTAACTTTTTGTTATTGGCTTGTGCTTTATGGATGTGGGAACTTTTCTTGTTATTGTTGTTATTGCTGGTAGTCTGCGGTTGCTTTGAATTGTCATTGTTCTCATTGTTTTATTGTATTGATGTGTGTGTATGGGTGTGTGTGTGTGTGTCTGTGTGTCTGTGAGCCTGGCTTGTCGCCATTGTTAGCCCCCATCAAAGGTTGATAAATATTGATAAATGTCTGTGCTATGCATTTTGCGGTAAAACGACAAATGGCTCACACTTATGTCAAATGACAATTCACACGATAGACAAATACCCTCCCTCTCGAACTCTCTCTATCAGTACCTCCCAATCTCTCTCCCTCTCTCATTCACCCTTCTCTCTCCCCTCTTCCTCCCTCCCTCCCCTTCTTAAGCTCGCTAATATTTACTTTTGCAGGTTCGATACGGCGAAGAGCAAGAGACGAATGTCCGTGATTTATGAGGACAATCATTCAATGCTTTCAATTGCTTCAGACTTCTGCGGAGTCGAACTCGAGACTTGACCTAAATTCGAGAATAAAGGGCTAGTGGAGGGAGGGGAAGAGTTAAAAGAGTCATATACACCCATTATGCAAGCTCTGCTCAAGTGTCTAATAACGAACATGTCGAAGGAGGAGCTTCTGGTGACGATGGATATCGGGAAGAAGGGATTATGATATGTAATTCGATATTTGAGAGGGAGAAAGAGACATGGATTGCTTTTTGTCTGCATCTTCCATTGCTATGGACCACATTTGATCACTCAACCGCACTCTATGCTCTCTCCCTCTCTCTCTTTCTCTCTCTCTCACGCGATATTCATCGTTGTGGCCTGCAACATGTTGCAAGCTCTGGTTTATGTTGCGAACAACGAGTTGCCGGCGGTTGCAACGAGGAAAAACGATCGCGAATAAACAAACAACAACAACAATGGCGAAAACATAAACAACAACAACAGTAACAGTAAACGTGCAAATAAAAAAAACAAGTTCGCAATCTTTTGGCTTAAATCGCGAGCACTCGAAGCCACACCAAGCGAACGACTTCGGGCCGACTTCGGATCAGTTGGAGCCGCTTAAAAAGACCTATAAATAAACGCTTAGAATTCGAATTGGAAGCAGTTTCAGTTCGATAACGGTTGTGTGCGTGTGTCCAATACAAAAGATATATTCATAAAAAAATATATTCACAATATCCGATATGGCTTTCAAGGTATGCAAAAAATCCAAAAATCTAGTACAAAACCAGGATCAAAGCCCAATTCTAAGACAATCCAAGTATCACAGTCCAAACATCTCGGCTCAATAAATCAAAGGACTCGCAAGGACTTTTCCAACAATTCCTTCCTCGATTTCGTGCTTCATTGGGATTTCCTTTTGTTTGAATCGAAGAAATTTTGGTTCAGGGAAATTACGATAAATTACAAGAAACAGTTTTTGTTATTCTTAAAATTTCCTGAAAGTTTCCAATTTTTGTGTTATTGTTGTTTTTCCGCTATCTCCTGTCGCAGCGCGAATGATCCTTTCATCGTCTTCCCTCCGTTTCGTTTGATTTTGCACAGGCAGCCACCGAAACTCCCGACCTCTGGTCACATTTGCCTCATTCCCCCGTCGCTTGTTTTCCAAGTTTTCGACACCATGTCGTCCAGTGACAACGACCAAATAAAACGAACAAGGAAACTCCAGCTTCGGTGGGAGGTCATCGGGGGGGGGGCGTGGCTCCTCCTAAAAATTCGTTTATTGTCGAAAGTCGCATCACGAAAATGGAGCAAAAGTTCAGACCAGAAGCACACATAAATTTGCCCGCAGTAAAGCCAAAGGGAGAGGGAGAGAGATGGAGAGATGTGGAGGAGATAGAGAGTGAGAGGGAGAATAGTTTTTGTCCCTTTATTCCTTACAGTGTTGCCCTCATTTTGCACCCTTGTCGTTTGTTGACAAATGAACGAACGAGTAGAAAAGGAAAAAAAGCTGCATTTGGTTTCGTGAGAGAGAGGCGGTGAGGAAGGGATAGACAGGAAGAGATAGAAAAGGAGAGATAAAGACAGTGGATGAAGGGCACGGTTAGAAACAGAAATGCGACAGGACGAGAGGTTCAAGAGCGGGCAGACCTCGAAAAGGTCGAAGGGACAGAACATAGAATGGGGGATCAGTTAATTAAATATGAAAAATATTCGAGATAAAGCCAACCGATGAAGCAAGGGATGAATGAATGAAGCAAGGGTTTACATTTCATCTGTGTCCTTCTGAACTCGAACAAACATTCAAAACATAACGCATTTCTTCCTCATCATCTCTTCAACTTCAATAACAAAGTTTCCCAAGGAAACAATTTAACTTAGAATTTCTTCTGTTCGAGTAGAGAACCTCGGTTGTGACTTTATTCGGAGGATTCCTTCGATGCACCGCAATGCCATTTGCTGCAATGAGATGATTTAAATCCTTGGCAAAGTCTCACAACGATTCCTTGAACTCATTTTTCGCAGATGGCATCAATTGATGCCCACTGAAATGTGTAATTCAATGCGAATCGATCGAATCGATTGGGTTTCGTTAGCTTCGTTTCGGTTCGGTTAGAGCTGTGACAGTCGAATGCATTTTCCAGTAACAACAAAACCCTGGAAAACAACAAAAATACAGCAAATAACAACAATGAGAACAGCAAATAACGACAATGACAACGACAGATAACAACAACAAAAGCAAAATGAAGATATGCAACAACAGAAGAACAGACAAAGAATCAGAGTCAGAAACGGGAGAAGATAGTGCAGACAACAAAAAAAACTTAATTTTAAGTGGAGGACAACGAGTTGAAAGTTTCAACTTGAAACCTTTGGGACTTCTAGGTGGGGTTGTCGTAGCTCGCCGGGTGGCGTTTGCAGAGGGAGGGGAAGGAGCCGATTGAAGTCCTTATGCAGCTGACATTTATTTTCAAGGAACGTTTTCGGAGGCCTGGGGGCATTCGGACAAACAGACAGACAAACAGCCGAAGCCCTTGTTTGCTCCAATTTGGTTTCGAATTATTGTTCAAATTGAGATGGATACCCAAAATTATTGGAGGAATGATTATCTCAACAGAGTAGGACGATAGTAAAAGAGTTGAAGACTGAGAATTTTAGAAACACTGGATTTGAATGGGTTCAGAGATTGAGGGCAAATAGATGAAAGACTTGTTGGTTGAAGAAAGGACTCGTGGAACATTCTCAGAATCAAGATTCCATCAGAAGACTTCGAAGGGTTTTGCTTAATGTAAAATTGAACTAAAGAAGGATTTTTCCATAATCTAAAATTTAACTGTAGAAGGGTTTTTGCTTAAACTAAAATTTCCTCTTTCCTCACCACTGTACCTCCTGTCCTCCACTGTACCTGACTATGTATATACCGACTCCGCCTTGCGACTCGACTTTACCAGGCCACGTCTGTTCTTGGCTGCATCGTGTCGTTCGCAGCCATGGGAAAATCTTCAGGCACAGCGTGTGAGCGGCCTTCATCTGTCGTATGTCTTGGTTGCAATTAATTAGCCGCCTGTCAGAGGCAAAATGCGTGTTGACCAACCCTAAAACAACAACAAGAACAACTACGATTACGACTTCCACCAAAAGAACCAATTTAGACGCATTCCCAACCACTCGCCTTAGAAGGTGACCAGTTCACAATTCTATCGGCTTTTAATTGATGTCCAAACAACAGGCGGTTCCTTCGTTGGCTCGACGTCGGTTGGAGCCAGATTTTCTCTGAGGCGGGGAATTTTGTCCAACGACAAACGCTTAACGCCTTGCCAACAGGGCGAGGGGCGGGTTCACTCGGCAGAGACGATGGGTGGTTGCAATCGAATGTGGGCCGGAGGTTGGATTGTGGTTTCTCGAAATACTTCGCCATGCGGCGTGCGGCATGCGTTTGGCAAAGTTTCGACCTCTCGCAACTTCTCGCATGTCTGTTGCTCCAGATCTGTCCGAGATCTGTCGTTTGTGGATTTGCGGTCTGCGGAGCCACATTCACTTTTATGCGTTGTTGATCTTTTAGCTATAACTATACGCAATATACATACATAGATATGTATAAAGTTGCCTTTGAAGTTGTCGTTTGGTTGTTGTCGCCTTGTTGTTGCTGTTATCGTGGTATTTGTTGCCACCACTGCGAATATTTTATTTATTTAGGCCTACACGCAACTTCAAGCGCCGCAGACTTTGTCCACATGTCGTGGTCCACACGTAATCGATTGATTAACCATTGACTACCATCAATGGATTGGCGATAATGACAGGAGGTTGGCGGGTTGTTGGCTGAAGGGGAGGCTGAAAGGGGAGGTTGTTGGTGGAATGTTGGAGAAGGTGGAGCAGGTGCGAAACTTGCTTTGTCCATTATTCACACAATGTGGAAGACCGTCGACCCCAGTTTGGGGTTTTAGACAAACAATAGCATTTTGACACGTTCAATTGGGAAATAATTAGTTCTGAATTTTTGTTAAGATTTTTTGTATCTCTTTAAAACAAGTTATGGGACTTACTTTTTACCACTCAAATATTCCTTTTAGACCATTTTTTAAAGACTAACGACCTGAAATTCGGTAAACAATAGCATTTAAATTTTAAATTGAGATTTTTTGCATCTTCTTAAATTTTTGTAAGAAAGGAAAAATATATTATCATTAACTATATATCACTCAAGAATTCCCTCGATATTTTGTGTACCCACTTAAATCTCAATCCTCTCTTTTCTCCTTTTCAAGATCATCTTCGTCATTGCCGCTATTGTTGCGTGCGCCCAGGCCGGTGGCCCCGCCGCCTACTCCATCTCGGCGCCCAGCGCTGACCACGCCTCCGTGGGCAACACCCAGGAGCACACCGTGAAGGGTCACTACGGCCAGTCGTCGCAGTCCGACTACTCGAGCCAGGTCCAGACGGCGCACTCGCAGTCGCACGTCCAGCGCTCGAGCAGCAGCAACGATGCCGCCGGCTACGCAGGTTCGTAACTTGGCTAAGCGCATGGTTTACACCCCCGCTATCTTGCACCCTAATCGTATTTAAGTAGAGACATAAACCACTAATGATCAATCGCACTTCGCACACTTTGTTTTTGTAATGCACTTTATACTGCTTTCAAAGGCACATTCATTTATGCATAAACATTTTAAAAATATTACAAAAATACATTCACCATAATAGCTAAAATAATGTGACAGAGTTCGAAACTCAAGCAAAGTGTTTTAATTCACACTCCAAGACACGATAAATATTTCATCCTTTGTACGTGCCAAAAGACACTTTCGAGAAAACTACAGAAAACATCAAAATACCTCCCAATCACGAACTCCTCAACCTCCACGAACACCTAATCACGAACTCTTCAGATCCCAGCAAAATGCCTCATATGAAATTCCCACAGAATCCGTCATCATTGACATAAAGAACAAACCAACCAAAAAATTACCTCCCTCCCATCGTCCACTCCACATTTGAAGGTCACGTAGTTGCCGCCGCCGCACCTGTTGCTCACGCTTACGCCGCCCCAGCCGCCACCTATGCCGCCCATAGCTACGCGCCCGCCGCCATCAGCCACGGATACGCCGCACCCGCCGTAACTGTCGCTCATGCTGCGCCCGCCATCGCCGTCTCGCACGCCGCTCCCGCCCTCTCCTACGGCTACGGACACGGCTACGGAGCCGGCTACGGCCATGGATATGCCGCCCATAGCTACGCCGCCCCGGCCATCAGTTACGCTGCCGCCGCCCCCGCCATCAGCCACTCATACGCCGCCCCGGCCATCAGCTACGCGCACACCGCCCCCGCCATCAGCCACTCGTACGCCGCACCCGCCGTCTCGCACAGCTACGTGGCCGCGGCCCCAGCTGCCGTGAAGGTGGCCGCCGCCCCAGCCTACGGTAGGTTCCCGAAGTCCCCAAAGATCCCCTGATAAAGACAGCTTTGCGCTTCCACTCTAAGATCGTAGATTTCGTAGTAGTTGTAGCAAATATGCACCCGAAAAAGTAGCTAGAAAAAGTAGTGGTAAATGAGAGTAATGAGAAACCAATTAATATCAAAAGAAGCACCGAAGGTATTTCAAAGGACATTACTATATCACGGAGTACTAAACATTAAATTAGCCAACTGAAATAAACTGAATGCTTGATAAATAAATGCATGATAAGTGTGTGAAATGAATGTATATATGTGAATAGTAAAGTAAATTCGTAAATTTCTATGAATGGTAAAATGATTATATCGCACATGGTAGTGAATTTCACATGGGACTTCTGTAACGAAATCGTAACAAATCCTACAAATGACTCACTCGATGGTCATAAATAGTTTAAACTATTTTCCATAAATTTTCCCATACGCACAGTGCGAATCTCGAATTTCATTCACTAAATGATAGAACAATTGCTGATAGGTGGAGCATGAGGTGGAGTCCAACTTCCCACTCACAATAAGTAGTTTTCGCCCCCATTCACAAGTCATTCGTGTGTCGTGTGTTTACACAACATCTATATATAGTTCGATATAGACAGAGAGTCGTCGGATCCTGTGGGTCCGTGGGGAGTCCTGCTCGACTTGGACGAATTTTAATCCACTTACCACAAGGACTTAATTCTTCAAGCGGCACCGGGGGAATGTGTCACGCGTTGTCGCCCACCATTTGCTATCCGTGTTTGTTGTTGTTGTTATTTTTGTTGTTGCCTCTGTTGTTATTATTGGTGGCTGTTGTTGCCAAACCAAGTGGGCTCTAATCGGTTGCCAGACGAAACATGTGTTGCTGCCCTAATCTAGCTTCCGAACCACATCATTTCCGAATGGTGAGAAACAGAAGAGAGAGGGACAAAGAAAGTAGTAACCAAAAAAAGCAATAGTAGCAGAAACATCAATCAAAGCACGTTTTCAGATGCAAAAACCCCAGGGATGGAGGGATGTCGCGCCGGGTGACGGCCCATCGTCACCCGGCGCGATAATGCAGAGGAGTAGATGGGAATTTGATGATGGGTGCAGAGCGGATGATTGATTGCAATTTGCCACCGGGGAGGACGACAGAAGGAAGGTGTGTCCCAGAGGCGACAATTGGATGGTCTCGTACATTCCATACCATGAAACACATTGTCAAATGGGGATAAAAACATTGTCAAATGTCGATAAAAAGCTCTCCTAATTCAAGAAGGACCTTTTTAGTGATTTTCCCATTTCTCAACGAGCTATCGATCATCCTTTAAAATCTTTTAATTTCTCTTAAAATGTTTTATAAAATTCCATTCATCCTCCAGGATGGAATCCTAAATAGATTTTGACTGATGTGGCTTTTGGACGTTGTTGTTTCTGCTAATGTTTTCTCTTCCTATTACAACAACTAACTGCTACATTTTGTCTAAGGATGAAACGACTGCTGAACGTCAATTTTATTGCTTCCTCATCTTCCCTCTTTCACTCTTCTGGTGTCCCTGTCTCTGTCACTCGTCGTCCCACCCGAACTTTGGAGCACGTGCGTTCTGTGGATTCCTGCTGTGAGTCTGATTGCGCTGCATTGGCCCCTGGGATGCCAGGAATCTGCGGATTTAATAGCGCTTCGCTGTCGTTCGGTCGTTTGGGAGGATTCAATTAAATTATAGTCGTTAAATGTGTCTCCCAAATAAATTATTGAAGTCATCAACAGGAGATTAGCAGAATGAAAACAGGGGGCTGGGAAGCGGGTTGAAACGATTTAGTCATTTTACCATAGTAGTAAAATGTTGGGTGTTTTTACGTGGAAGATATTTGCCTTTGTATAAATTCACGGGAATTGAGTCAACAGAAATATTTCCGGAGAGGATTACCAGTGTGAAAAAAGCATTATTTATTTTCCTTTGAGAAAAAAGAATGATACAAGATTTTTACCTTTGGAAAAATATACAATATAAAACGATTTTTATCTTTGCGCAAAAAATTATTTTTTCTGAAGTCAAAGACCTTTTTTCCCTATCTTCTGCATTTTTTCTACCTATTTGTTTAAATTTTTTTACCATATTTTTTCACATTTTTAATACCTGTTTTAACTTTGTGCTTATTTCTTTCCTCCTCGCTCTGTTTTTCTACTTGTGGTCGCATTAGCTGCCGGTTACTATGGTCACTCTGGATACGCCGCACATGGGCTCGGATATGCCGCTCACGGATACGCCGCCCCAGCTTATGCTGCGCATTATGCCGCCCCTGCTGTCGTGAAGTAAGTTCGAAAAGTAGTAAAAAAAAGTATTAGCAAAATTGAAAGGGCATAACTATTATCATTTTAACATTAATACATTTTTGTTTAATTGACGATTCTTTAACTATTTATTCAAATTACATTTTTTTAAATACCTATTGTAATGCATTTTTTTTATTTAACATTTTTTTAACCAAATTTTTAAAATAATACAAATTTTATAAAACAAAACAAAAAAAATTAATTTCAAAATTTTTCTTGTTTACTTTAGGGCTGCTCCTGCCTTGGTCCACGCATCGGTTGCCGGACATGGCGTGCACTACGGCTATTAGAATAATAACAACAATCGCAACAAACACCATCGGCAACACTATTATCAACAACAATAATGACAACACATTTAACAGCAAAAATATTAATGATAACCAAGAAAATTACGTTTTCAGTTTAACTGTAAATAAAAGTTTCTAGCGATTTTTCTCAAAACATTATCTCTTTGTAAATAAACACCAAAATGCATAATGTTTTCCCATCTTGGAAAAAAAGTTTACAAAGCGAATGAAGACAGTGAGTTTTTCTCGAATTGCAGGAAAGAATTCTTTCGGTGTCTTTTATTCGTTTTTTGTTTATATTTCTTTCGCTTTCTTCGTTAGCTTCTTTGTTTGTTTGTGTTTCGTTAATGTTTGTAACATGTATGTAAATAACAACAATTTTGTTTTTCTTTCTGTAGAGTGAAATTTATCGCGGTTGAATGTGAGAACAATTGTAAAATATTATATTAAATAAAACATAAATAAAACAATTAAAGCAATTAGAGTTTCATTAAAGGAGTATAATATAGCAAACAACTTTTATAATCACTTTAAATTAAACATCAAACATCATGAACATATAAATGATATTTTATATTCAATTGCCACGATTCGATTCAATCGCACAAATTGAATAATAAAGAGACCTTTTAAATACCATTCAATTGAAGCCATATCAAACCGCCGGGGAGAATAATAAATAAAAACGAGGAAAGAAGGACGGAAAAAGGAGAAAAATAATCGAAGCACAACAACGAAGAAAGGAGCATCGAGTTCACATTAATTGCCGATTTATTTGCAGATAAGTCACGAACAAATTCAATGAAAACCGCTGCAACAAATGATCCATGTAGAGAGGAAATCACAGTGGTGGCTGTGGATATTATGACGAAGTGATAAAAACTTCTTATGGATCGTATAAAGTTGATATTGCTATGGAATATTTTTTTGATGTTCACCACTGTGCGTCTAGAAGCAACAACAAAGGATATGGACTTTGGACGATTTGTGTGTGTCATGAAATAAGTGCAATAGTCAAATGACACTTTAATCTGATTGCCTGGAGGACAAACAAGCTACAAAAAGGAGCGAAAACAGATAATAAAAAAAAGAGAAAAAAACGACATAAATTTACAATTGTCATAAATGAAGAAATATTGACCAAAATGAAGAAACGTTTACAAAAACGAAGAAAAATTGGCAAGAAATTAAGTTTCAAAAGCGACGAAAAACGAACAGTATTCGAGAAAAAGTGTTAGCAAACATGGTAGTAAAAAGTGTAGTAATAGGAGGGTAAAAAACTGTAGTGAGAAGACGATGCAGTCGTAGTAGAAACAATCAGGAGTAGATTGTAAACAACAATGATGCAATGGATCGGAATGGATTAGTAGTGATGGTTTAACATCGAGGTGAAGTCCAGGCAAAGATAGAGGAAATTACGAGATTACGAGAAAGAGACACGGTAAGCGCCAGAAGGGTTCGTGAATGGAGAAGGCTTAACAAAGGGAGGGGTGGGAGGAGGAGAGGAAGGAGCTTAAGGAAATGTCCAAGCGATGGCAGCGGATTCAATTAAAAAATAAACTCCAATGA
The DNA here is from genome assembly GCA_017309665.1 of Coelopa frigida. Lineage (NCBI taxonomy): Eukaryota > Metazoa > Arthropoda > Insecta > Diptera > Coelopidae > Coelopa > Coelopa frigida. The sequence goes on along the minus strand of CM029564.1, from coordinate 8,410,355 downwards.
CGTCACTTTGCAGGCCTTGAACGTCTATTGCGAGGGTGAAACTCTGGCAACACAGATGGCGATAATAGCAATTCAGCAAATAGAAACAACAGCAACAATCAAGGCGACGATGGCAGCAATAAAAACAACGGTCCCAAAAAGAACAACAAGGACAACGATGATGACAACAATGCCAACAATCATGAGAGGAAGCAACGAATGATATTCAAGTGACAAGTGACACACATAGACAAGCACAAAAATAGTGTTGCCAACAGCAGCAGTAGCAACAACAACAGCACTGATGTTTGCCACAACAACAATTCTTGACTGATGTTCAAATTTAATACCAAAATGTTTGCTTCTTTTATTGTTGTTGCTGTTTGACTTATCAACATGCATCATTGTTATTATTGTATCTATTGTTAGTTGTTATTAGTTATTGTTTGAGTTGTTGTAGTTTGAGTTGTTGTAGTTGGTGTTGTTGTTGTTATTAGTACTGGTTGTTCGCGTATGTATGGTTCATGATACTGTTCTAGCTTTGGCATTATTGTATTCTCCATTCTATTGTCATCTCCCTGCACAGATTGTTGTTGCTTCCAATGAATGATATGTTGCTGTCGTTAGCTTGTTGTTTTTTCTTGTTGCTGCATTCAGGCTGTTAAAGATCTTAGTATAATTGACTGAAATGTTGTCCTTCTCATCCAAACTTCCAAACTTCTCGCCTCCCGTCCTATGCAAATATATGCATACGTATTTATTATATATATATATGTATGTGTGTGTGACCTAATTCACATAATGATTATATGTTCTCGATTAATTAAATCTTCATAATTACACTACGTTAGATTCAATTGATTTCTTATTAATTTCCAATTGATATTTAAATTAAATTGTATTTGAATTCACACTCAATAACAATTACAATTAGTATATGATAACAAGAGACGACGGTTTTTTTATTATGAATAATAATCAATGCATCGAGCTTCATCGGCATTTTTTTTTTAATTTCAAAGGTATATTATTTTCCATAGAAATCAATGGCCGTGTTATTATCATGGTCACCTTGTGTGTTTTCCTGTTATTGCATTATGTTTTATTACATTATTCCCATTTTCTCCCTCTGAGCTTTGAACATCTGTGAAATCACCTAGAATTTTCCTACTTCGATCTATCGATGTCTCCGCAATAATATTTCCTCTGGTTGATTTCGAAGAATAATCTTTTTCTCCTTCTCTATTTTTATTCTTTCGTTCGGGTTGTTGTTGTTGTTGTTACTGACCACCGTTGTACTTTAATATTGGACATGGTAAAAGTCAAGTATTCTGAACCACAACGAGCCATAGTTGGCCATCGATGCCTTACCAAAACCTCGCCCATAGCTTGATGAATGGCAAACCGTACATTTCCAATGCTGCAGAAATTGAAAATGCAAATTTCTGTGTTCGTCAACGAGCCGTATCGATGCTGGTGGTTGCATTGTTGTTGGTGTTGTTGTTATTGTTGTTGTTTTTATTGTTGTTATTACTGTTATTGTCCTAAGGAGAGAGAGAAAGAGAATAGAGCAAATTACACGACAAATAGAATCACCGCATGACAATGGAATAGACTGAGAAATGAACATAGACAGAGTTGACAACAGAAGGAAAGAAGGTCGAAATTACCATAGATATAATATTCTGTGTATGTTTGGATAGGCAGCCAGACTGATGAGATTTGTAAGACAAATACATATCTAAATCAGCCTCAATTATTTCATATGTTAGTGTTATAAAAAAGTTACATATAGGATGATAGAGATAGTGTGATAGGGAGAGAGGGAAAGAGAAATAATCAGAGAGAGAGAGAGTGTGTCTTCAAGTTAACTAGAAAATATAATTGAACATCATATGTTCACCTTGGGCTAACGCCATCATCTTTGACGAACATTTATGAAATATCTACGATAAAAACCTTTCCTGAAGTTCAATGATTCTCTGAAAAGCGCCTGAAAGTAGGCCACATATGTAGACACATGCACACTTTCGGTGTCGCTCGAGGCCAACGACACCCATCCAACTGAAAAAGCACTTTAAGCGCAAACTCTGCATCACAACTAACGAGCTCACCTTATGAATTATTAACTTGCGATTTTAAAATGTTTTCGCCTCACCCGGAGGAGATGCGGCAAAAGAGAAGGCGAAAGAGGAATTGGAAAGGCGAAAGAGAAGGAGGGAAAATGGAAGAGTAGAAGAAGCAGAACCCATGGAGAGAGAAGAGAGCGAGATGGGGCGATCCGCTGTCGCTGATGGAATGAAATTAACTTCGAATTTGCCATAAAGTGTGGCAAATTGAGGGTCCCATGGGTGAGAAGTTGCAGGGAGCGAGGAAGAGAAGGAGGGTGGGTTGAAGGGAGGTAAGTCGAAGATTGGTAGACATCGCAAATCGATGAAATTCGGGGAAAATTTGCGCCTAGTGCTTCGATGGATGGATGGTAAAATGTCTGGTCTTGGTCGACTTTAAACGCGCCCGAAAGTAACAGCAACAACGGCAGCTCGAGTCGCGCTAATTGAGCACCAGCTGGCGCCCCAGTGTGCCAGGGATGTCACGCTCGTACCGCCACCCATGGCGCTCCAACTGCCGTCACCCTGTGTCGACTGGCTTTATCGCTCTCTCCCTATCTCTCTCCTGCTCGACCCACTTCGCCTCCTTCTATCCCATCTGCTAGCGAATAATAATTTGCGAAATTGACTTCCATGTCAGCACATTAGCTGCCTCTCATGTTTCCGCCACGCACTCGACCTGTTGTTACCGACAACAACAAAAATCTACTACCAATAACAATTACAACACCAACATTTACAACAATAACAAGAACAGTAACAACAGCAGAAACAACCTCTGTTCGATGGCCTGGTAGGTTCTTCAACAGATATTGATATTGACATTTATGCTCAAAACTTGGTGATATTTTGTGACAACGGACCGCACCCACCACCGCCCACCGCCCAGCCACAAAGAGGAGGTGGTGTTTGGGATTCTGAAGCAGTCACGTAAATAGGCAGGAAATTAAAATTTAACATGCTTCGGAGATCACATGAGCGCCAGCGGGAAATGCAAATGTTGATATTAGAAAATCATCCTTCGTCCAGGACGTTGACGACAACGGTAACAACAACAATAGCAACAACAACTGTAAGAACGATAGCAACAACAACAGCATCAACAACGACGGTAAAAGAGGATTTGCCTATGAGTTGGAGGGGGCGTGAAGACGATTAAGGGTCGTAGGAGTGACTGAAAATAACACAGAGAGAGAGAGTAAGAGAGAGAGAGAGTGATAAAACAACAGAGTGAACGATGAAGTATCAGGAAGAATGAGGTTTGTCTTCAGGAGGGCGGCATTTTTTTTTACAAGGAGCCACAAAAATCAAATATTTCACTCCTCACACTTGATTTTTTCTCATAAGCTTCCTCACCATAGAACTGAATGAAGGACTTCTAAGAGGAAGAGACAAATATGACTTTTTCACATCCCAGGTGTGAACATCAAGTTCTTGCTTGTTCTTCTGCGACTTTCCACCACCACCATCACCAAACCCTTCCTATCCAACGTAGACGAGAATTCCTTTCCTTGGCATTCTAGACTAATGACTTGGGGATGTCTTGAAGTGGGTTTGAGTTAATGTCGTTGACATGAACTGTATGGAATGCTCAATGAATTCTGGGAATGGGGATTATTTTGAAGAAAACATAAGCTCAAACAAATGAAACACAACAAGTTCAAAAATTCACAAGAAGCTTCGAAACAGTAACGAGAAATTCCTTATAAGCACTTTAAAGTCTCATCCTAAAATTTATGGTTTTATTTGTTTTCATTTTATATTTTATTAGAATTTATTTATATTTAATTTAATATAAATAAATATTTATATTTTCGTTTTTAATTTAATTTATTAGTGGTTGCAGTCCTTCGATGCGGGGAGAATTCACAATAAAATTTTCGACACGAGCTATGGTAAGTGTTTCTTTGTCGGCTTTCAGAAGACTATTTATGGGGTTAGTAAAAGGTTATTTTGAATAGTCTTTGTTAAAGGGGTTCTCCAAGTGTTTCTCTGATCTATTTCAGGTAGAATTAGTAAAGTGGTTGGCAACGCGCGTGGTTAATATGGTCAAGAAATGAAAGGCGAATACCACGAGATGGTCTACTCTTAAAGACAAAAGGAAGATTGAGACACAGACAACAGAGAGTTTCATCATACAGAATTCACTAATTACCCGACGATTCTCCGCTCACAGTTGGTGGTCGGCGAGAGGGAGATGGCAAGAATGAGTGAGTGAAAAAGTGCTCAAATTGATTCCGAATTTGAAAATTTAATAGTCTTAAGAACTCCAATTAGCTGCTTTCACGGATTTTTCTGAATAGGGACGATGGAGAAAATGAAGATGAGGAGGAGGAGAAAATCGCAAAGGAATTTTGGGGATGGAGGGAAGGAACTATTGGAAAAGAGAGAATGATAACGGGAAGTAGAATAAAATGCGTTTGTGTTGAAGGAGATATTGAAAATTCGAGAAAATTGTGGTGAGAGGACAAGGGACGGAGGACGTCCAACGAACAACCACAGAATCTCCTTGGGCGGCATGGCAATGAGATATAACAATGTGGAAATAAAGAGCCTCTTGCGTTTGAAATGGAAATAATACGGCGATAAATTCGACCCCAAGATTGCCGCACGTAATTAGGTAATTAGTAGGCGTTCAAGGAAACCGCCTTCGGTCCACGCCCTTTCCTTTTGTGTCCTTTGTGACCACTCCTAAACCATGATCTCGGAATTTCACTGTTCCGACGAGAGTCCAGAGGCGAGCAACATTTTGAATGGATTTTCGATGGAACCACATTTTGATCTAATATTGTGTCTGTTTCTCTATTAGTTCGCGGAAATCGTGTTCGTGTACAAAGAAACAGAGAAGTTTCCATTGTAGTTCAACCTAAAGGCGATGGCGAAAAATTGACGACAACAATAACAGAGTGGGCTGTGAAACATTTGCATAAGCTGAACAACAGCAAGAGCCACGACAATCACAACAACGGATACAACAATTGCGAAGACAGCAGCAACAATAGCCACGAGTTACACAATGACAACACCGGATGTTGAGAGGAAAGTCTATGTGAATTATTTGCAGCAACGATTTTCGTCCTGCGGCTTTGGTCGAATTTACATTTTTCAATTCACCCCAGTGTGGCCTACTTTTTTTATAATCGGCCTACGGAATAATTTGGAGCTCAAGCTTCCCTCTGACCATCCACAATTTCATATCATCTCTTTAAAAATAATTCTATGGTTTTCTCAATTTCAGACAATAATTTGATAACCATTGTGTGAAGTATTTTTATCTTTGGCAAGCAAAGTTGGAGAAAAGTTAGAAATAACTTTTTACAAATTGAAAGACGAAAATCAAAATACAGATGATAATTGAAACCAGGAGTGGAAAAGGAATAAGGGAAAAAGAATAATGAAGGTCAAGAATGAAGGGTAAGAGGAGTTAAAGCAATAATAGGAATACACCGAATAATAATGACAATCACAACAAGAGCAAAACTCGCAAAAATATACCTTATTCTTTCTTCAGTTTTTCCATTTGTTTGCAAATGAAATCCACTTACATTTTGGGGGGATTGAGTTGAGGCAAACTCCAGAGTTGAAAAGTTTCTTTTGCATACTTTTAGTTGTCGGGCATATCGTTATTATATTCTAATACTTTATATCAATAACAATCAAAACACAATACCTAACCCGAGAGCAACACCATCAAACAACAACAAACAAAAAACAGTAGCAAATATTCTTCGTCTATTACTTTGCATCTTGTGAACTTTTCAATGGGGTTTCGCATTGTTTGCTTTTGTTGTTATACTTATTGTTGTTGTTGTTGTTGTGGATATAAGTTACTTGCCAGACAATGAGAAACACGAGTGTGAGATTGAGAGAGAGAGAGATAGAGATAGAGAGGGAGACGATGATATAGAGTGGTGTATGAACTCCAAGAGATAGAGATTTAAATCCACTGGCGAATTATGCTCTTCTCGGCTTCTTTCGAATTTCCACGAAAACTCACAAAGTCGTCCGTTGACCCTTCGTCGATAATGCGATGCGAAGTATTTTTTATTTTTCAGATGATGGGTTTTAAAACAAACGAAGGAAAAACCACACAACAACAACCAAACAATGCACAACAACAATCACTTAACCGATGTCCATCGAATACGCATCCATCGAGCCGGGTTGCCGGTAACCGTCATCGTCTCCTGTCCCTTTCCCTCCCTTGGCCATCTCCCTCTAGATCGCTTTCGTTGATCCAGCCCGAGGTTCATTGAAATGGCTTCCCTCAAGTGCTTGGGTTTCGCATACGGTCTGACCCTCGTGTTTGGGATTGTGTTGTGAGCGGTTCGGTTCACATCATCCGCAATATCCATAACAGTCTGTCCCACTCCATAGCTCCACGGTTTGTGGTTTGGCTCTACTTATGTTCTCAGTTTCATCTGCGTATTAATTTTGAATTCATCTTCAATTTTAAGTTCACCTCTGTTACCTGACATATGTTAATTGAATTAATAAATTAAATAAACTAAATAAAATTAAATGTTGTAAATTTTGTTTGCATTAAAATTAAATAATTTTTCCTCTACGTTCACTATAGAACTTTTTATATAATTATTTTCTTCTGAGAGCTTGCTTCCTACATTCTGAAAATACTTCTTCGCTTTCTTCCGGCTTTTAACATCCTCTACTTCTTCTTTCCCTTTCGCCTCGAAGCCATTCTTATTCCAATTATCCTTGATTCCTTCCAATTTTTCACGCCCATAAATGTTCTTGGCTCAGTGTATATTCTGTCGAAGTGAACAAAAAGAAAATATATTAAAATCCTTTCTTTCCATTTAAAGAACCCCGAGGCGAAACTTAATTTCCTCCAACAACGCCAACGTCAACGGATAAATGGCTTTGTTTTTGCTTATCTTGATGGAGTTATTCTTGCTGCTCTCGCGTTTACTTCCCTTTCCAGCTGGAGATGTAGGAGGAGAGTGAGAGATATAGAGGGAATAAGTGAGAGAGAGGCGAAGGGTCTTTCATCCTCCTTTCTTCACTCAACGCCGTTTGCATTGATTTATGACGACAGCCGCCGTATTTCGCGAGCTCACCTCGTGATAAAGGATATTGCCACTGATGTTCTCGCGTTGTTGTTTTGTGTTGGTTCGTCATTTTGTTATCCTTTCAGGACACGCGCCACGCGCTTTTCACCCAACAACAAATCAAAAATTGCACTCGACGTCACGGGGCGCGCGCGGACACGAACTTAAGTGAACTTTGGTGCAGGACTCGTTGGCTACTGCTGTTCTGTTTGTTATTGTTATTGTCTTGTTTGTTCTTGTTGTTGTTGTTGCTCTGTTGGTGTTAGTTCCCGCCGAAGTTATCGCCAGGGTGTAAATCAAACCTCGAGGCTCCCTTTTTTTCTTATTCGAATCCATTTCGTTTTTGTCTCCTCGCCCAAAATATGCGCAATTTGTTTTTCGTCTCGGCCTATCTCTTTCTCTCATTCTCGCTCTGTGCTTGCCTGTCCTTGTCGGCATTTTGGAAGCTTTTCCTAGAAAATATGTGTGTCCACATATCTGTCTGTCTGTCTGCGTGTCTGCGCGTGTTTTCGTCCTCGCCACATCCGTCCGTCAGCCGAGGCGACGTGGCTTTCCGGGCAATTTCCGACCAGTTTATTATGCTTCCGGGCAAGAAGATTATTATAAAATGAATACAAAAAAATATCAAACAAAAAATATTAATAAAGTAAGCAAAACAATTAAAAACAAAGAGCCAATTATTTTTTAAATTATATATTTTTTTTAACTTTTTCAGAATTTTGTTCTGTTCATTTAATTAACCTTTTGTTTTTTTTTCAGATCATCATCAGATTTTGACCAAATCAATTCCTGATTTTTTTTTTTAAATTTACATCCGATTTTTTTACAAATAAATTTCAGAATTTTATTTCTTAATTTTAAAGTCCGCATAAATAAATTAAGTTAGGTATTACAAAAGTGAGTAGAAGAATACAAATAGTAGGAGCAAGAAAAATTTCGCTGGCCGAATGCTGGGTTGCCGCGGGGGCGTAGTTTAGAAGTTGTAGGCAAGGTTACCGCTGGAGAACTTCACGTGCGAGACCTTGTCGGAGGGCGAGTACTGGACGCCCAGCAGCTTGGCGGTGGCCTCGGTGGTTGGTGCGGCGCTGCTGCTGGCGGCGGTGGCGGCGGCAACGGTCGCCGCGTAGTTGGGCGTGTACGTGGCCGCAGTGGTTGTTGCTGTCAAGGCGTGTTGTTGCTGTTGTTGGAGTTGGGAGCCGGCGAAACGGGAGGCAGCGGATCCGGCATAATATTGCGGCTGCTGTTGGGCCAACAATTGCTGCTGCTGTTGTTGTTGCTGCTGTTGCTGAAGCAAGGCGGCGTATTGCTGAGCTGTGTAGTATTGTTGTTGCTGCTGCTGTGGCTGTTGAGGTTGGGGTTGGGCGGCTGCCTGCTGCTGTTGTTGTTGTTGCTGCTGTTGATAGGCCAACTGTTGCTGTTGCTGCAGGAGTTGCTGCTGATACTGCTGTTGCAGCTGCTGTTGGGCGAGCAATTGCTGCTGTTGCTGGTAGGCGTACTGCAAGTGACTAGGGGTCGATGGTTGCGGTTGGGCCTGCTGCTGTGGCTGTTGTTGCTGATGTTGCTGCAACAGTTGCTGCTGCAGAGTCTGGGCATATTGCTGCTGGGCGTACTGCGGCTGCTGGTACTGGGGCTGTTGGTACTGCAGGGTTTGTGGCTGGTACTGCTGAGGCTCGGCAGCGGCGGTCGCGTACTGAAAGAAGTAAAAAAAATATGAAAAATTCAACTAAGTTCACCACAGGTTGCTGTAATTGTCATATTGTCATTGTTGTATTTATATTGTTGTATTGTCATTGTTGTATTATCATTGTTTTAATCTTATTGTTGCATTATTATTCTCTTCATTGCCCTTGCTCTTGTTGCTCTTGATCGTGACTATTTAAATTGTAAATTAATCTGATTTGTTGTCTTTTGATCATCTCCGACGGATGGATTTCGATGCACCAACATGCAATGAAACAATTTTAATTGCTCTATTTTCGAAATTTCGATCGTCGATCGTTGCTCGTGTCGATATCGTGCAAACAAAATATATGTTGCCAACAAGAAATCGCGATCTTATCGCTCGTCCTGTTGGCAATTATTCTACAACGTCATTGAGAACTTGTCATTGAGACGACTTTTACGATGATTCTATAAAAACGCCTGGACGCCACCGGAGCGCAGCTTCAGTCGCGTTTCGCAGCTTTGAGGGCCAGGCAGACGAACCGCAAGAAGAAAAGAGACCCAACAACAAAACCATGATCGGAGTTTGGCGACTGTTGTTGCCTCTGCTGCTGGGGGCGGGCAACGTGTGGATCGAGCTGGAGGCGCGCCCTCAGGTGAGTTTAATTTAAGAGAAATTTCTCAATGGAATTGTTCGATCTCATGAAATACTTCGAACTTATGAAAGTCTTGGATCTTAAGAAATCCTTGTATCTCGTGAAATTCGTGGGTTCCATGGAATTTTTTGGTCCGATTAAATATTTCTATATAATGAAGTTCTTTCATCTCATGAAATTCTTGGATTTCGTGAAATTCTTCGACCTCTCAGGAATTTATTGGATATCATCAAATTCTTGTATAACATAAAATATTTTGGGTTCTATAAATTTTTTGTTATCCAATTGAATATATCTATATAAAGAAAGCTTCAATCTCAAGAAATTATAAAATTTCTTCCAATTTTGTTTTTTTTTTTTTTAAATTCCTGAATTGCATGAAATTCTTGGCACTCTTCAAATTATTCGATCTTATGAAATTCTTCGTTTCAATTCTCGGTTTTACAGGATCCGATGGAGACGGCGGGCCAGGTCGCGATGGCTGCTGTGAGCAGCATGATGGACACCGTCGGCAACGGAGCGGCGGCGCGGAACGAGCAGGGCATGAAGACCGACTTCGTCGAGCTCCAGTCGAAGTCCGAAGTGGGCATGGGCGAGGCCATCAGACGTGAACGGCGCAGTTACGACGTCGACGACGAATCGATGGGGAACTCCACCGCCCTGGAACATCCCCACGAGCACCGTGGCAAGCGGTCGCCTTGCCACACCTCGACGAGCGGCGGCACCTCCGGCGACACCGACGCCGAGGAGATCGCGGAGCGACGCCGGAAGGCCTTGCAAAAGAAAGCCGCCAAGTCGCGCAAGAAGCAGACAACGGCGAAGAAGAGCAAGAAGACGACAACTAGCCGTCGTCGACGGCGCCGCCAAACGAACGACATCGACCAAGAGCAGGCGAGCGACAAGACCAAGCAGGTGGCGGAGAAGGTGCGCGGCGTCGTCGAAACGATCGTGAACACGATGAAGGATATGGTGCAGGCGGTGAAGAAAGCCTTCGGCGGTGGCGAAGGTTCCGGTGATGGTAGCGATGGCAATGGAGGGGGCGCAGTGTAATCCGATGGATGGATGTACCCTGTATTCTAATTTATTTTGAAATATTCAATATGTATTTAAATATTAAATGATTGTCGCAAATGTACCTCGAGTGGAGGGAAATAAATATTTCAGAATTTTGAGCAATTAATTTTTGGTTTCATTATTAAATTCCATTCTTTGCCTGGGGGAGATTTGCGAAAGGAAGTGATTTTTGTCCTCACTCAAGAATGTATACGTTATTTCAAAAATTAGAATGTGTAGACATGTGATGATTCCATTATCTTATTCATTTCCCCTCTAACTGACTGTTTCTAAATTTACAAGCGATCGTTTTCTGTTAAATCTCAGATAAACATGTTAGGTTGGCAAAAACTTTTTGAAAAACATCCCCCCATTTGAACATGTAAATTCTGTTGGACTTTTGTCGCGATTAACAGGAAGTAAAGCAACATTTTTTTGTAATGTTTGAAGGTGCTAATTGATGTATTCTCAGCGATCGAAAGATCAACATGAAAATCGCATGTCGACACGACTGCTATTGTGTTTTCGACCTTCGCAAAGGTCGCCTGTGTCCATCGGCACATATAAAGGAGACCATAAAATTTCAAAAAACAAACATTTCTATTCGAATCTTCGACATGCGACAAACGCGAATTTCAGTCTGCGCCCACTGCAAGGTGCTGGCGCTGCTCTTGTGCTCCTGGAGCGTTGGCGCCAGACCCCAGAATCCAATGGTGAGAGAATGGTAAATGAAAATCAACACTAATTACATTCTATCTGGGGCTAGGATGCAGTGCAATTGGGCCAGGTTGTGATGGACTCGGCCGTGTCTTCGGCCAAGGATCAGATGACGGGAGGCGCCGATCGGAGCCAAATGCCGAATGGACCGATGGGACCGGGAGGCGTGCCGATGCCGCCGGGTGGCAACCTGATGTTGCCGCCTCCTGCTCGTCATCGTCGTGAGGTGGGGGCTAGTGGTGGTGGCGGCGAAGACTACGACGAGAACGACTCGATCATTCCGGACGTGGGGTCGCCACAGCGAAAACCCCTCGGTGAGCAAATGCGCGATCATTTGAGTCGCATGTGGGCTTCCATTGCCGAGTCCTTCCGCCTAATGGCCGACTACATGCGGACAACCTTCACTGGGGAGAAACCACCCCAGAAGCGCGAGTACGAGACCAATGAGGTTGCCATGGGCAAATATAAAAATAAATTGTAAAAAATATCGAATGACAAAGATATCAATTGGGAATTAAAATATTGTGAATTGAAAAGTAATCTGTATTTTTTGAGTTTACAAAAATATCCTGGTCCCAGTCATTTATTTAACGTTTTATACTTGTTATTGTTCGGTCCTCTCCGTCCACGTGATAATTTAATTATTTTGCGAAGCACTCAAAAGTCTCAAATAACTCCAATATGTATATTTAAAAAAAAAGTTTATATAAAAGTCATACCGGCGGTTGCTGATATGGTTGTTGTTGTTGTTACCACTGTTGCTACCATTGACGTCATATTTCGCAATTTCGCACAACGAATTTCCTAGGATTCTCAGAATCAAGGATACGTGGGATCATTGGCATCGAGAGAAAGACGACGAGGGGTGCGAAACATATTCCGAAAGTCATTTAATTAACGGCGACAAGTTCGTAAACCGATTGCGGTATGGAAATCCCACAGACAGACAGACCACAGACAAATGGTGAGAGACATATGCCAAATTAGAAAGTGAGACATATTGATATGCACATTGGAATTCATAGCAATAGAATGAGATACATGAAAATAACTAATTATGAGAGTGATACTTGTAGGATCGTGATATCAGCTTATTGAATGCGATGCGAAAGATTCCTTATTCTATAAATATTCAACACTTCTAACCAACATGGAATTATTTAATTATTAATTTTCTCTGTTGTTCGGGTCGTATTGTTTGAAGGTAATCACATTTCAGTTGGGTAAATGTGTGTTTGTAGTTGAGAAAACACAATGGAATGTACATGGAAGCCATTAAGAAGAATTTATTTAATTAATTTAATTGCAAAATAATATAATTCTCAGCAACTGATACCACAAACTGATACGCCTATAAAGTGTAGCTAATCTCTTGGCTTGGCTGAGGAATTCCCAAAGTCAACAATTATGGAATTTAAGATGTTTGCAGTAATTTCTTTCGTGTAGCATGTATTTTCCATATGAAGTGGAGATTTTGACCTGTTCGAAACCCCCTCTAGGGTCCGTGGGTTGGGCGGACGTGCATGTTTTCCACCGGAAACGCTGATTGCATGCTCATTTCCGATATTCAAGGTAATTAATCCAATTTGGTTACGTTGCGATGCCACATCGAGAGCAATTAAAATTAATTTTTTTATAGAAAACAATGATGTAAAATGGCAGAATTCATAATTGTGTCAATATTAAGTGAATACATTGAAAGGAGCCAATTAAATTTTGTTCGCAATTTGTTTGTCATTTGTTGAAAGTGGATAAGTATTGCGCAAATAATTTGCATTAAAATTTATATAAATTCGCATGGAGTCGATGGAGAAAATTAGTTTATCCTGGGTTGTTTTAAGGCTCAGAAGAAGAATCTCTGGTGAGAAGAATTTAACAGATTAAAGTTAAAAATGCAAGGCATAAGAGTTATCGTTGTGATCAGCTTCCTCTTGTTGTTGATGAGCTTCCGGCCTCCCCGAGCTTTGGCAGCGCCACAAGTGAGAGAGAACGAGATCTTTACGAAACGGAATTTTCAAATTATGTTCTTTCGAAGGACATGAAAACGTCGATGTTGATGGCGGCCGGGCAAATTAAGGACACGATCGACAACGGGGCCGCCGCCCGTGACTCGAAGAACTTCGAGGTGGCCGGCATGAAGTTCAGCAACAACATGGAGGTCGGCTACGGCGATGCCGTCAAGAAGCACGGACCGAGCGATGACGACGATGACAGGCGGCGTAAACGCGACACCTACGTGAAGATCTACAACGAGGACGAGGACGAACTGGAATCGTCTTCGTCCTTGTCGTCACACTCTGGCCACCGACACAGACGATCCTCGTCTTCGGAATCCTACTCCTCCTCTGGTTCACATTCCTCCTCCGAGGATTAAAGACAATCGATAAATTTGCAAGATTTGAAATATTTAAACGAATTGATCAATTTGAAAGATTGGATACCTAAATTGATCAATTTGAAACCCTTGATCCAATTGAAACTCAAATTGATCCAATTGAAACTCGAATTTGAAAATCGAATTGAACAATATAAACCCGAAATCAATTCAATTTGAAACTCAAATAAGCGCCATTTTAGTGAAAACTATAAAAATTTGTTAGGGATTTAATTTCGCATTGAACTCACCTGGGTCTGGGGCTGCACGGTCTGCTGTTGCGCCTGCTGGGGCTGGGCTTGCAGCAGGTTTCCCCTCTGGCCACCGAAGTAGCGGGTGAAGCTCTGCTGGAGGCCCGGCGCCTTCAGGGTGAACGAATTCGTGTTGGCGTCCGTGTGGAAGGCCAACTGGGCGGCGCTGGACCCGAAGAGGCAGAGGGCCAACAGGCTCAAGGCCATGACTGTGGACGACCGCTTCACGAACATCGTGTATGAACTGTTGTTGTTTGTTAGTATTGGAGTTGTTGTTTAATCCTTTAAACGAGGCCGAGAGCCACTGGTCACTGGTCGCTGGCGCTTGGATGGAGTTGAAAATCACAACTGATTTGAATTCGCGTTTTGACAATTTATTTTATATTTAGTAAATGCGTGCACCACTAGCAAAAGCAACAAAAACAACAACGACATCGAATTCAACATCGACAGCGACAACAGCTTAAACCAACGATGGCAGCAACATTAATTAGCCACAACAACAGTGGCGACAACAATAACAATAACTGTCGTACAATTGCAACGATTGCTGAAAACAAAATTCGGCAATAATTCACTCTACTCCAAGAGCTAAGCACGAAAGAAGAGAGTAAACAGGAGAGAGAGGGAGATGGAGGGAGAGGGATGGAGTGAGCGAGTGAATTTCAAGTGGCTTTTATTTATTTATGTATTTTTTCTTTGCGATGGTATTGTTGTCGATGTTGTTGGCGTTGTTGTTGTTATTGGCGTTAAATGGAAGTCATGCTGCAATTAATTAAAGGCGTCCACAACACAGGGACGGAATCGGCAGCCAACGAGGCAGAAGAGCTGATTGAAGGGCGAGAGAGGTAAAGAATTGATTGTCAGTCGAGTGGGAGTGGTAAACTCTCTCTCGAGAGAGAGCGAGAGTGGGGGAAGAGATTTTGAGTTGAGTGAAGTGTGGTTGGGCTGCGGAAGCTATTATGCTTCAAGTGTGAGCGGTAGTGCGAATGAAACAAATTACATTCATTTGCATTGATTAATAACTCAAATATCTCAATTGAAATTATATGATTTATGCATTTGAGTGGCCCCTGAAAGTGTTTAAGGAAATATACTCAAAAGCGTCAAACATTTTGAGTGAAGAAACCAGATGTAGTTTTAAATAATTTAGATACTTTTCCTTACTTTTTCTTAATTATTTTCTATTAATTAATCAATAAATTTTATTGATTTTTATGAATTAAATGTTTCATAGAGAGGAAGAAAATGAACGAAGAAGAATAATACAAAAGAATACAAAATAATACAAATAATAGAAAAAAAAAATAGCATATAAACCCATTATGACTGGAATGAGATAATGACATGAGTGCGATGAATGGAACCAGCACAATGTGTGGAAGTGAAGGAGAATGATAAGTAAAAGTAATAAAGCTAAAGAAGAAACAGAATCATCGTGAGGAAGGAACAAAGGCAAGATGAGCCCAGAAAAAAAAAAACATAATGTCAGACTAGTTCAATGAGCTCTGGCACGAATAAAAGGCAAAAAATCAATAGTTTATTGGAGTTACGATATATATGAAGAAATTAGATAATGGCCATTGATTGATTGAGTAGCTGCATGTGTGAGGGATTAAGAGACTAAATTATTGACAAGGTAACAAGAAGAAGAAGTGTCAAAAGCTGTCACGAAAAGATTGAAGGAAATTCCTTGGTGGTGAGAAATAGAAAAATATGTAATTATTGTGAAGAAACAGAAATTTTTCTGGCCCAAACCATGGCGCCTCGGCACCCTGTGAAGCGCTCGTTACCCGGTAGCCTCGATTGGTGAAACGTGCGGAATTCGTTTGTTTGGTTTCATATGGGTCTCGTCGAGCCAAAGTGTCTCCGATTGACCAAAGAAATGGAAATAAAACCTCGACCACACGACACAACGCATTGATGCAATTTCACTTTTCTTCGTCGTTGCTTCGTCTTCGTAGTAATGTGTGTTGTTGTTGTTATACCTGTTGTTGTTGCCATCGTCGTTGTTGCCGTCGTCGTCATCATCGTCATCATGATCATCAACGGCGGAATGATGCGTATTACTTAATGACTCCATGTCAAGTTGATCCGATCGTTCACGAAGTCGCCTCACGTTCCCCGCAGCCAATAAAACTGTGCTTAAGTCGTGCGCCGACGATTCCTCAAGAAAGCCACGTTAATCGCAAGACAACAAGTGACAACCCCAACCAACCAACCAACCAACCCACGAACCAAAGCAATGGCAATGGTAGCAGAACGAGATTGTGTATTCATGGGCTGCGGCTGAACTTATGTCACTCATACCAAGCGCCCCGTCGTCGAGGGCCGCCGTGGGGCGAACGTAACAGCAGGAAGCCGTCCAACAAGACTTGCAAAACCATGCACCAAAATCTTGCTCTATACCATTTTGTATAGTTTCGGTATTAGTCCATGTGCATGTGTTTTTATATAGAAATTTTCGATAGTCGTTTTGAATGCGGCTCCTGACACTGAGACGTGAGTTTTTTCCACTTAAAATTGTCACAGTCTTTCACGGGTGTTTTTCGACAATTTTAGTGCTAGGTGGATTTATTTCACTTTTGGTTTCTAAAGTTTATTTTATATATAGGAAAATAATTCACTGATAGGTCGTAGATCAGGGACTCGTGCCTGGATTTATGCGGAAGCCAATTGTGATCGGTGGCATTATCGGATTATCTCTGTTATGGAATAATATCAATTATCGCATAAACCTCAATGGATATGTTAATCTTGTTACGATTCGACCGATGCTGCTGATATTGTATATTGTTATTGTTGTTGTAGTTGTTGTTATTGTGGTAGAAGTGTTTATTGTGGTAGTTGTTCTTGTTGTGATAGTTGTTCTTGTTGTGTGTACTGGTAGTTGTTGTTGTTGTAGTAGTGGTAGTTGTTGTTGCGAGAAGCGCATCATTTAATTGTCATGCTCTCGTCTGGTCTCCTTGTTAATTAATAAATTGCGTGCAATTTAAATTAAGAAGATAGGTTGGGGGGAGAGACCGCTCAACGTTGTGATAAGGATGATGATGAAGAGGATGATGATGATGAATGAGGATGATTATACTTATGATGATTGGGAGGATTATGGTGTGATGAGGAAGGAATGAAACCATTTCCAATGCAGCTGTTTTTCCTCGAACATGAAACAACATGAGGCGGAAAAAGATGATCGATGGATAGGATAATAATAGCAGATTTTGAGAAGAGATAGTAAGAAGAGATAGAAAATAAATTACATATAGTAGTGGAAACATTACCAAGTTGTTGTTAATGGTATTCACGATAATGATAATGGGGTGATAATGACTAATCAACTAAGTTAAACTAAAGCGTTTACAATAAAGAAGAGAAGAAAGAAAATAAAGTTTTTGTAAATGATTTTGTAAATGACATCTAGGAAAAATATTTCGGATGGAAAGATAAGCGGTTGAGGATAGATAAGTAGTCACATATAATCGTTATAATGGCAATGTGATAAATGTGATGGTTAAACATGAATGAAGTGATGGCTATTGATGGCAATAGAGTGGAATCGAGAAGGAAGGAGGAAGAAATATCGAGAGCGATACATATGACGATTAAGGTAATCAAATAATGACGATAATGATGAAGGGACTTGTGCCATCAACTCCATTGACAACCGGCACGTGAAGAGATCACGACGCAGGTGACGATGATGATGGTGTTAAAGTGACGAGATGTGATGTTGTTGTCGATGTCGACGTGAGATCGGGAATGCACCATGGGAATATTAATAAAGCATGCAGCTTGGGCACACACACACACACACACACCAGCATAGCACGAAAACACGCGCTCGCTCACACCTACAGTACATACACAAACACACACACACAGTGGGTTATAATTGTTGTTGAAGTGTCAGCAACACGAGGCATTATTAAAACGTGGCATATGGTCCGGCATTTCGAGTGATGGCATTTTCGCAATTGTCAACGGATTCCATGACATCAGCGGCGTTGCCAACCATCACCACCTCTACCATAACCAACAACAACAATAAAGCCGAGCCATTGAAGCAACAAC
The DNA here is from genome assembly GCA_017309665.1 of Coelopa frigida. Taxonomy (NCBI): domain Eukaryota; kingdom Metazoa; phylum Arthropoda; class Insecta; order Diptera; family Coelopidae; genus Coelopa; species Coelopa frigida. Next base: position 8,392,415 of record CM029564.1, on the reverse strand, counting down.
ATCGGATGGGATTAAGTAATAGAAATAAACAATTAATTGAAAATCCCTAAAACGAAGCGAAGTCCAGCGGGAGACCGTTGTGGGTTCAGTGGTGAAAAGGGGAGGAATGATACATAGAGTGAGAGGCCGAGAGAGATAGAGTGAGAGAAAGAGATATGATATGATATGACTGATGGAAAGAGTGATAGAAAGAAAAGTAGTTATAGAAAGAGAGCCATCGAGAGTGAGTGAGAGAGAGAGAGGACGACTAGTTTGATGAATGTGTGTCAATCGCTGAGTTCGGTTTTCGCACGTTCGCGCCCGCCAACTGGCGGATCGTTTTCATCGATTTTGCCTGCTTGGCAACGCGATGTCGACGTGGACGCCGATGACCTGGCGATAGTTGGGCCGGATGATAGTAGATAATGACGTTGACAGTGGTGCTGAAGATCATCATCATCATGGTGACCCTGATGGTATCATTCTTTCAGTTGTTGCAATTGTTTTTGCTTTAATGTCGGTCATTTGTTGCAATTATGCACAAAATGCAGCGGAGAAAAAACCTATTGCTCCATATAATATCAGTTGTTGTTGTTGGCAGTGTGGTTGTCTTCGTGTCATTGTTGTTGTTGCTTTGACGACAACTGTTGCCACGCTTTAATTGTGCTGCATTGTTGTCTGCATTTTTGTTGTTTCGCACTCTTGCGGCTTTAATAATGGTTTTTAGTGTTGTTGTTTTTATAGTAGTTGTTTTTGTTGTTGTATGCTACGTGTTCAATTTTACGATTATGAGCTTTAAATGAGCTCTAGGGCGTGAAAGTTGCGGACGCTTTGGCGGTTCACTGGTTACTCTTATTGTTGTAGTTGTTGTTATCCATTTTTATTGTTGTTGGATACCAAACATGCGATAAGTTCATTATGTGGCCAATGTAACTACGTAGTAATGTGTATCTCTGTGTGTTTGTATTTTATCTATTTTATTGCCATCGATTGTTTGCTGTTTTGTATTGTGGCAGCAGCGATAAAAATTTACTGCACATCGATAAACATCCTGTTCTGACAGGGCGAAATCGCCACCGTCACACGACAACACAACTCACACGGTATTCCGTGGATTTACACAAACACACACACACACACATACCAAACATATACTATGTATAATTACACATTATATTGGCGTCGTCGCCGGACGGAGAAATATTTGTCAAAAAACCCGCATTAACTTGTGTGAGAATTTGCATTATGTTGATTTTCAATCGTGAATAATTTATTGTATTTATTTGTATTCATTTTACTACATGTAGAGTGAAAATTCTATTACTTTCAGTGGACACCTACACAACCGCATACACTACATATATAACGGAATGTTTTATAGTGTTTTTTGTAGTATAATTTTTGACCTTGTATTTACGACCGCTATATGAGTCAGTCAGTTTCAGATTTAATTTTATATAGTGAAATCTTTATATAATATTTTAATTCTCAATTTACAGTTTCTTGTTCTATATTATTTGATTAATTTCAGTTTTTCTGTATTTATTTAATTTTTTGAACGTAAAAATTTTCATATTTTAGGTCGTTATCATAATTCTCACTCCGTAACACCTAAAGCTTCCTCTCAATATCCATTTAAACTTTCCATCGACTACTCGCATAACTCGTTGACCTTTGTACAACGCCTTCGAGCTTATTTCAAACATCGCATACCGCACATCGCATAAATATCTAATTTCAGGTTCTACATCACATTATACACGCCTTGTCCCCTCGAAACAATACTATCAATCTTGAGCTCTAAATACAATTTCCTCGAGAATCCCCATCATAAAATTCCATCGGGGAATATCATCAAATCGCCTGATGCTTCATGTCGTTTCCCTCCTCGAATTGCAAATAAACACCGAATCCAGTTGCCTGCATTTCTCATCTTCCCACGCCTCTTACTCTTGTGTGATTGCCACCATCGCTCGCAACGATGGTAACGTTGGCAACGCCATCTCATCTCAACTCAGCTGGTGCATTCCACTTCCGTTTCCGCAGGAAAGACACGGAGTACATTTAAATACTTTGGGAAATAATGTAGCCATTTGTGTGAACAGCACGAAGTTGGGCCCGCAGGGAACGAAAGTCATTATCACTGTAGACGAATTCCAACTAAAAAACACAACAACTACCAGCGAACAACACAATCATCAACATACTTTCCCAAGTATTCTCCCGATGTGGCCACCATCGTCTTCAGAGTCCTCAGCACAAGCCTTCATCAACAGCAGCAGCAGCATCATAATCTGCATTTGCATCGTTGGCGACATCGTCATCAGTGTCGTCTTCCCCTGTCGACTGTCGTCAGCGTCGCGTAACGTCGTAAAGCCCACGTCGAAGTTGCTGCCGAGGGGCAATTGTGGGAAGGTCGCTGTTGGCATAGAAAATATTTTGTTTTTTCTCCCTCTCCTCCTCATTTTCGAGAATTCAGTTAAGTTCCCTGAGTGGTGGTTGTGTGCACTGCAACGTGGTGATGCGCTGCAAACGTGCTGAGTGAACACAGACAAATGCACATACTTATACCCGCACTTCCACCAACAACAAAGTCCCAGACCCAGACCAGCTCCACAGACTCATCGTCGTCGCTTCGTTGGCAACGAGCTCCCTGTTGCTCGATCCCCGGCAATGCTGCAGTCGCAATTTCTGTTGTTGCTGCCACAAATTTCTGTTGCTGCAGTTTAAAGTGTGTTAGTGGAGCATCAGTCGCCATTCGAACCGGAAACCCATCCCCCAAGGGGGAGTCGCCGCCTCTGGCAAGTGTCGCGCCATTCCTGTAGCATGCCTGCTGCAGGCTCCTCTCGAAATAGTCCTTGCTACGACGACTCCTTCCAACGAGTCGACTTGAACACGACTGCGAAATCAATTCCGTTGGGGTGGTGGGGGTTGCTGCATCCGTGTCCCTATCCGTCGATGCAGCATCCTGTGAAAACCGAAATTGATTTTTCGATCATAACGTGCGAGCGGGAAGGCGAAAAATTCGATAAGCGTGTTCAACAGTAGAGAAAAACCATCCCATTCAGTTTCGATGCAAGGAAGAAGTTTGGAAATACTTTCGGTAGTTTGTCGTTTCAGGTAGTTGCAGATTCTGAAGACAACTTGTGTAAACATATTTTAACGAGAAGTCGTTGCCTTTTATGGAACAATAATTTCTTGACAAAGACTTTAATATTTCAAATGTTTAGATAATATTTTTAATCATTCTTTTAACCCCATCCTAAATCCTATCCCTTCATACTTCAAAATAAAACAATTATTTGATTATTCAATTCACAATCTTTTTCGATTTTATTGAATTTTAAAACTTTTCATTTGCAACAGTGTTTTGTATTATATTCTGTTAATTTACATAAAAATGCATGTGAAGCTTTTGTTGTTGTAGTCTTTGCTGTTAAGAAATCCAAAGGTAAATAAAACGAAGTTTGTTTCGCAATTCTTGGGGCTCACAAGAATTGTCACAAATCATCCAAAACAATCATCAGCAAATCAAGCTCTTAGTAGAATTGGATTTCTCGTTGAATGCTTTGAATGTTAGTTTAGTAATCTAAACAACCACTTTGTAAAGAGCAGGAATACTTAAGGACAAATTATGATATCCATTATTTCATTATGGTAATGCACAATTTATGTGAAACACTTAAACATACAGCTATCTTCCATATGCTTATATTTATTGTTATGCTTTAGTTACGTATTTAGTTGAAATGTATTGAATGTTAAAATTGTATGGTTTTTGTTTGGTTTTTACGAAGTCACAACAAATTTTAAACACTTAATAAATATTTATTTGTAACTTGTAATTAAACTTTAACTAACTTTCTTTTTAAATTTAACAATTTATATGCTTAACAATTTCTGGGATCAGCATAAACTTGGGCTTATTCTCTAAAGCTTGGCACATTTTAAATTTTAAAAATTCTCACTTTACACTATTACAGCAATATTATACTTAATTTTCGTTTAAGATTCAATTATGCTATTATTATTTTCAATTTACATTTGTTCATTATGAATAGTTGGAATTGTATACTGTATATAATATATTGAATATGGTATTTTTGTGTATTCCTCTATGGATTTGAATGGTTTGAAAAATATGGTATATTGTATTATGGAAAAATTTGTGCTATAACTTGAATATATATATTTATTTTCTCTCTTAAATTCATTGTAGCTTCCAGCAATCGTAAAGCTTAAGTTTGACTATTTGTTTGTTCATTTGGTATAGATTTTAATTGGAAAGAGTTCTGTATTCAAAAAGTTTCTAATGCAACACGCAGTTCTCTAATGTGTTCCCGTACAAAAAACCATTAATTTCTACTACTAGCCAATAGTGGTCGTCCCATGAGTGGGCTCCATCTCCCCGTCTCTTTCTATGAAAAAGGTAAAAAAATAGTTTTCTCTTCGCTTAAATTTCAATTCACATGTCAAGTTCTTGTTAGTTTTTGTTTTTTAGAGTTTACTTCAATCGTACAAAAAATTCCCCTGGTCGTCATCATCGTTTTGATAAAAAATGAAAATCTCAATTTAATTTTTAATTTCTATATCGTGTTTTTCTCTTTTCCGCTTTGCAATACAAAAATCTAGCTAACGAGATAATTCTCCATGTTCAGAAGTCAAAATGCAAATTCTCAGACTATCGATCCCTTCAACCCTTCCAATGCTCCAGTGCCTTCCAAATCTCCCTTTTTCCCTCCCACAACTTACAGCTCGGCGAAGATGTTCTCTCTGAAGTTCAGCTCCGGGTGGGCGGAGTGGGCGGAGCCGTGGCTGTTGTAGTCGCGCGACTTCAGCGAGCTGCGCCCCGACGACGAGAAGCTCGAGGTGCGTCCGCTACTCCGTCGCATGCGATTCTCTATCACAGACATCTTGGTCAGCGGCTGCGTCGGATCCAGTTCCCCGAAGGCGCCCGCGATCAGGTCGCCGCCGTTGAGGGAGTTGAAGCTGTCGCGCTTCGAGGCCCGGTGGCCGGGCTGGGAGCCCTGGCTGTGGTGCGACGACTTGCGGCTGAGGCGGCGCGAGTACTGGTAGGCGGCGGCGGTGGGCGTGGCGGTGATCACGGTCGCCCCGCCGGGCGTGTACTTGTCGAAGAAGTCGGGCGGCACCTCTTCGTCTCCGTCGTCATCGTGGAGGCGGACCTTGTCGTCGAGACACGACGTTGTGTCCACGCTGTAGCCGTCGTTGTTGGAGGACATCGAGGACGACGGCGGCAGCGTCGCGCAGCTATGGGTCGTGTTGTCGGGGGGTGTGGAACCCATGTGGATCGTGTCCTTGGCGCTCACCGTCGACGCGGTGCGCGACAGGGCCGCCGACGATGTTCGCGACATGGCTGCCGACGTCTTCTCGTACGCCGGCGGCGACGACGAACAGTAGGTCGTGCCCGAGTCGAGGCTCGTCTTCGGCGTCTTGTAGATCCACCCGATGTCGGGCAGGCGCCGGCGCTCGCCCGACAGCCGGATCGGCTCGCCGCACTTCTCGCGCTCGATCATCTCCTGGATGTCCATGCTGCGCTCGCGCTCCAGCAGATCGATGATCTCGAGGTCGCGCTCCAGCGTGCTCGACGAGTCCAGGCGCGGAAAGGAGTCGGCCATGGACTCGCTGACCGAGTGGTCCTTGTGGCGCAGCGACCCGGGGCCGCTGCCCCTCAGCATGTGGTCGTAGTAGGCGGAGGAGGCGCTGCCCCCGCCACCGCCCCCCACTCCATTGGCCTGGACAATCATCCCGCTGACGATGGACGAGTCCTCGCCGTCGCCGAAGTTGCTGACGTCGCCGTCGAGGAGGCTGCTGTTGCCGTTGCAGTAGGTCGACGAGGTGAGGTTCGAGAACGAGTGGTTGTCCACCGACTCGATGGTCAGCTTGCGTTGACCACTGCCCACAACTGGCCCCGCCCCTGCACCGCCCGACCTTGGGCCACTCGTTGCCCCCATCGGCCCCGACGACTTCAGCGACTTCGCTGCTCGTCCTGACGACGCCGTCGTCGAACCCAACTTGGCGCTGTTCTCCGAGATGATGTTGATCTTGACGGCCTCCCTCTTGACGCCGGTGCCTCTGTCAGCACGATCCCCGGCTCCAACCGAACCGGAGCCACGTCCAATTTTACCGGAAGCCACCAGTTGCTTCTCCTGCTTCCCCTGACGCGTACCGCTGTTGTTGTTGCTGCCGCTGCTACAGTTGCTATGGTGTGTGTATTTGTCCAGACGGCCCACGAAGTCATCGCCCGCGCCGATGCTCTCGATGATGGAGGTGGCGTGTGTGGTGTTCGTGTTCTCGTCCTTCTCGATCGAGTCCTCGCGCGAGTCGGGCGAGTGGCCGGAGTCGCCGCCGCTGCGCGACTTCTTCATGCGCTTCGACGAGAGGCGGAAGTAGCCGCGAAGACGCTCCTGCTCGGTTCTGAGGGAGTTGTGGAAAAACACAGAGAAAGAGGGGAGAAGGAGACAACAAGAGAGAAAAAGTTAGTCAAAGTTTGTTGTGGTTGTGGGTTTTTGTATTTGTTTTCTATATCTCTTTTTATTTTCATCCCAACCCCAAGTTCCGCATCGTCATTCGTCGTGGGACTCGGGTTCACAGATTCGTTCGTTATCCTCGACAACCGCAGGAAATCCTCTTCTGTATTCACAGACTCTACCCGGAGACCAAGATTAGAGCAACCACAAGCACAACCGCCCATCCACACTCAAACCCCATCCAGCACCCTCATCAGGCAAAGGTCACGAGGGACGACGGAAGCTGTCGGTTTTGTTATCATGTCACGGTAGTTCAGACAGCGATGGTGCCGATGGCGACGTCCCTCTCAAATTACTCGCAGCTCATCATCCTCGTGGATGAGGATGGACGGGAATCTTGGGACCCACTTTAAGATGATTATTGTGACGTAAGACTCACGGAAGCGACGTCCATCGCCATCGACGTAATCTTTCAGGATCGTCGACCCCGTCACTGCTGCCCGAACTCGGTCTAGTTCTTCACATTAATGTAGCGTTTTCTCACCTTGGTAATATCTGTGAGCCGTAGATGCAGGGAAAGATCACAGTGGGCAGGAAGGCGATCCAGACGAACATCAGGAAGGTGAAGTCGAAGTGCTTCGTGTTGTCGTAGGTCTCCTCCATGACCATGCGGGCCAGACGAAGGATCATCAGGGGACACAGGCAGACGACCTGAGCGGCCGCCATCGAGCCGAGGTTGCGTTGCTTCCGCTTCTCACGGTAGACGTCGAGCTCGGCGTTGTACAAATCGTAGGAACGCGTGGCCGAGAGTGTTGTCGAGTGTCCGTTGGTTGTCCGTGAAGTTTTTGTTGTTCCGGTTGTGGAGGTTTTCGTTGTAGTTGTTGTTGACATGCCGGACGGATTCCCCATGGTCGCCGTGGTCGCTGCGCTGTACGAGCGGTCCACGGAGGAGGCCGAGGAGTTTCTGTGGAAGGATAAAGTTTTAAAAAATAAATTATCATCTAATAAAATTTATTCTTTCATCCAATTCACCGAAAATTTTTTCCTACCCCTATCCTTTCCATATATCGCACTTTGTATCCTCCTTGGCAACGACCTACATAGCTTCTGTGTATTTATTCTTTCACTGAAACATTATTCCTCTTAAGATTTATTATCCTTTTATCCTTGCAATGGCTCATTTGCCATGTCCTCCACCTCGTGTTCCTTCTGTCTTTTCATTCCACACCTACGATCATTGTTCGTTCCACGATTCATGAATTCATCCCTCCCACTCTTCCTCCAGCTCCCGCTGTCTCTTTTCACTTCTCCTTATCTCTTTCATTTCTATAGATTATCCCCCGCCAGGCCTAGGTAACACGTAAAGCGATTCTGACGAAAATCGCTGTCATTTATTTTCGTCGTCTTCAATCGAATTCTCTTTTATTTTCTCTTAAATCGAATTCTCGTTTATTCTCTCAACTCATCCGCGTTTTCTATAGATTCGCCATCCCTTTGTATCTTTTTGGCTTATGTCTGTTTTCCTTTATGCCTATTGTTGGAATTTTCGTATCATAATCTTTCATTTTATGCACTTCGGTTTAAATGAATTTCGCTCAATTTTGTACAGTTTTTCTTAAATTCTTTTTCATTTTATATATCATTATATGTATATGAGATTTTAATATTTGTTCAGTGTTTTATTTATTTTAATTTTAGTTCTTGCTGAACTTTAATTTTCTTTCATTTTTAATTTTTTTATATTGTGTTCATTTGTTTAATTTAAATTTGCTGTCATAGTATCATGTTTATTTATTTTATTCTTTATATTCATTTTGTATTATTATCCGTTATTTTAATTATTTTCCGTGTTTTTATGTTCGCATGATTTGATAACCCACTCTACAAATTGTATTTTTTACCCTCTTCATCATTGAAATATTGAAATTGTTATATTCTAATTGTTATTGTTATATATTCTGATGAGATTTGCTCGACTCTCCAATGGCTTATTCCACCTGCCGAGTTCGCATTCCTATCTAGTTTCATTCCGCTGCTCTCTCCCGCTCTCAATCCATATTCAATTGAATATACACGCATTGTTGTTTATTTTCCCGGACAGAGGATTTCCTCTTGAGAGTCTATAATTCCGATCACAATCACGATCTCCCAGTTTCTGACTCCAGCCCCAGACCCTCCAGGCCACTCGTTCACGCCTCAGTTACTGAATACAACTCATTCCGGAAATCCCCCAATCCTCCTGAGTGGAGTGGAGAAGGTTCTTTACCTCTGGCGATTCCTGACGTCGGCCCGGTGCTCGAACATCATGACGGCGAAGGGGCCGTCGGGGGGCCGCAACTCCTGCGAGGTCCTTATGTACAGATAGGCCAGCAGCACCGTCGGTCCGCAGTACCTGGGGGGATGGGGAAAAAATAAGAAAAGAGGGGAAGGAATCGAATGAAAAATGATTTCGAAATTCGAAGGAAAAAATCCATTATGAATTAAAAACCATTTGGCCTTGAGCTTCGAGGATTTTTGACAGATTTTCGAGGAATTCGCGTTCGACGTTTAACAAACAAACGCCGTCATTTCGGGAATTGTTGATTTTTGATTTTTCTCCTTTCTCCCCAAATCTCTTTCCAAAACTTACATAATGACGAAGAGTCCTCGCATGTATTCGTGCATGTCGTCCATCAGATTGACGACACACAGTCCGATCCCGTCTAGTCGCGGCACATAATCCTGCAAGGACAAAGAGGAGTTTAGTGTATTTACAAACCAATTGCACTCATTTGCTTCGACGAGCGAAACGAGTCCGCGAGTTCAATCGTTAAATAATTAAAGGCAACCGGGTGATGGGAGACGATGGGTTCCTTTTCGACTCTTATTTGACTAGTGTTTGAGCACGGTTCAGGGTGGCGGTCGGTCGGGCCCAGGGGTCGTTGATGCATGACGTTCGCGACCCGGTGGGGCGTTGTTAATAATGGAGCCGACAACACTTTAATTGACGTGGTTAAAAACGTCGAAAGCCAACCCTTTTCCAAGTGCTTTGAATAAAACATTCTGTGTGCTCTAGAGAATCGAGGGAATTGAACTCTGGTGGCAACGTGGTCGACGTTCGCAATGAGGAAATCAACACGGAGCCCCTGGGGATAGAGCGAGACAGGTTGACTGAGAGAGCGAGACAGGATGGTCGGGAGAGAAAAACTTTGATGTTTCATCGCGAACTGAACATGGTTTTTATTTCCAATTAGAGAACTTTGTAATTTTATATATGTTTTGACGGTTGTGTTCAATATTGAATGGTGGAATCATTGTGAACCCCATTATTGTACTTAATTTTTTATTCTCACACGACCGACATATGTCAATTCATCCGTCCATCCAGCCCTCGTTTCGCTGTGACCCTCAACTTTTGACTTCTCGACCTGGTTTCGATTGCGAATCGATTTAAAAATTCATTTCGATCGATTGCTAAACGCATATGGCGACTTGTGAAACCCAATTAACCTTATTAGAATCGATTCAAATTTAATTTCCAATTAGTTTTCAACTCCTACTCATATACATTCATATGCTTCAGACTTTTCACTTTCAATAGATTATTCTATGGGTCTATGGAAGTTCAACTCAATTCTGTATTACCTCTGTTTTTTTTTTCTATTCCTGACTATTGTTTTCCCTCTTTTCCTCTTCGTCCCCCTGTATCCACTGTTCTCACCGTTTTGCTCATTCTTTTACTGAAGCTCGTGCAGCGTTTTATATTTGAAAAATCCATTAAAAAGTTTATAAATTCCTAAATTCCGAGAACCTGACGCAAGATGGCGCGCACAATGTATTTCCGTTTGTGAATCGATTGAAATGTGCGGAAATACTGTGTGCGTGTGTGTGGGTTTATATATTATGTGTCGATGTGTTTGTGTTGTACAGAGGAAGTTTTCACAGGTGTTTGTATGTGTGTGCGAGACCTGCAGACGTCGTAAAACTTCCAAAGACTTATTGAGCGGAAAACTATAAACTTCATCACCCTTTCTCTCCTCTTCCTCTCATTCTCCCATTTTCCTCACTTTCTCCTTACATTCTTTCCCACTGTTCCCCTGTTTTCATCTCATTCTCATTCTTAATTTTATTTCTTTACCAAGCCAATATTCCTCCCTCACACCATTCACGAGGAATCAGACAGACTGAGCGTGTTTCCTGTTTCACTCTCACTGTGTATATCGGTTCCTGTATTCACTTGTCTACGTATATATGTAAGTGAGTGCATTTCACTGTTGGCGCTTATTTTTATGAACACTGTCGGAAAGTAAAACTTCGTACAAAGCAGCCAAAGTACAAAAAGTAGCCAAAGTACTAAGACAAAAATCCTTTCAGTATCTAATTTTTGTTTTTCATTTTAAGTTGAATTGTTGTTGTACTACTTTGTTTGATCTTCTCTAGCTTCCACAATGAGATAACAATCAATAGAAGGGGAAAAAATAATGTAAAAACAATTAAAAGCTCTTTCATTTCTAACCTCGAGACGATCATTAAAAACCTCGAAAAACTCATTATCGTGGGGTGGAGAAACGATGTTCTGGAGATTTATTGCCATTAAGTAGAGAAAGTTCGGTCGGGTTCCCGAGACAAATTGCTCAGGGGAACAAAAAGGCCCGCCCACAAACACATGTTCGAGTTAGATCCATTATGCCTCAAGAGCTTTCGAAGGGTTCGTAAGAAAAAAAGTAAATAAATGAAAATAAATTTCTTGCTCTGCCCCGAATCCCTTTTTCAGTGGAATTCAATGGCTCGCCTGGTATGAGATTTAAAGTTTTTGCTCATTGTCTGTTGTGTGGGTCCTCAGAGGAAACTAAAGTTTGTAGTTGTGTGCGTGTGTGTAGTTGTGGGCGGTAAAATGCGTTGGTATTTTTGTATTCTTTTTTTTTCGCATCGCCCCTCCATTAATATTTATTAATTAATGTTCGTCCCACTGAGTCGCGTTTCTGCCTTCGCTCCCGCCTCGACCTCGACGATTACGATCGCCGATCCCGCCTCTATTTGGATATGCTGCTGAGCAGCCTGCATACAACATGGCGGCGCTTCCGTCGCGCCATTTTCGTTTCCGCTGTTGTTCTTACCGCCGCCATCGCTCGGGTTGCTTTCGTCCAGGAAGCGTTTCTCATAAAATTCCAGAGTAAGTAAATTGAAATTTATTTCGCCCTGAGATTGAGACGGACGTGTGTACTGTTGTTGTTGTTAGTGTTAGTGTTGTTGGTGTTATTGTTATGTGTTGCTTTTTTTGTTGTTTAAGGTTTTGTTATTGTCTGAGGTTTTATTGTTGATTATTTGCTAGTTGTTTTTATAGTTGGCACATTGTTACAAATGAGTCAAAATAGAACATGAGAAGGAAATAAAAATATGAGAGGAAGTTACACGAATCGGACAACTGACGCACACACATACATACAGACAGGCAGATCTGACAGAGAGATAGAGACATGACAGATCGACAAAGAGACTCGACATATAGACAGACACACACGTCAGAAAAACAGACACATATATGGAGTAGTGGTTAGATTTATAGAGCGAGAGGTGTAAAAAGGGCAACAAAACATCCATATGGACATAATGATGGACCGACAGAGAGATGGAGAGCACGAATAAATGTGAAAAGTTATGTGGAGGGAACTGGAGAACTGAGAGATAGATAGAGGATGAAAGAGGAAGCTGGAGGATAAGAGAGGAAACGAGAGGAGGTGTAAATCGGACATTATAAAGACATATGGGCAGACAGACTAATGGATCGACGCAGACAAGTGGACAGGCAGTCAGACCAGTGAATGGGAGGAAGACAGATTCGCAATCCTTCATCGTGCATCCTGCTGACTTTGATGTATTTGCAAGAACAATAGCGAAAGGCAGAAGTTGAAAACAAAAAATAATGGAAAAGAGAAACAAAGAAAAAACAACGAAAAAGAGAAACAAGTGAGAAGCGAAGAAGAAACAATGAGGAAGAGAAGTTAATGAGTAAAATTTGAGAAGCATGAAAATTCATGGAAGTAGAAACATATGAAAAGAAAAAGAAGACAATATATGAGGCGATTGTGTGCAGAGAACCACAAAAAAAGTAGTCGATATGAAAATTAAAGCATGTATGGACCCGGAGTCTCCCAAAGGGATTGGGAACGGTCAGAACTAAGGGGTGGGGGAAGGGGAGGAATGAGATTGTGTTGTGAAGGAGCTATAGAAATGAGTAATTAATTAGCGTTAATAATGGAAGCAAAGGCAGCGAGCTAATTAAAAAGGGATCACTTTTTCCACAAGGACATTCTGTAGACTACAGAAACAACAACTACATCAACGACGACAGCATTAACAACAAGAACGATATTCACTACAAGTGCAAGAACAAGACATGTTCGTCGATGTGGTGTGGGAAGAAGGACGAGTCGAAGCCTTTTCTGATGTTCTTTTGAGCCGAAGGATAGCTCAAGAACATTTTGGCATGTAATCATATTCCTTATTGGGGTAAATTTTATTACCAAGAATATAATATTAATAAATAAATACAACAAAAACAAGAAGAAACCGAATTACAAACACAACGTTCGGGAGTTCGAACAACCAAAAGGTCTTGGTTGAAATTTATGAACGACAACAATAACCTGTGGAGCATATGTATATATGCAGATACCAATTTGTCCTATTCTTTCCCCTTCTCCACGCTGGCATCCTCTCTTTACATGCTCAATTTTCACTCTTTTCATTCATCATCATCTGCATCGTCATCTTTATCATGATCATCGCGGGGCGCCGTCCTTCGCTTCACCTTTTTATTATTCACATTTTCATAGGCTTTTACAGCATGTTTTGTTCCCTTTTAAATTATTCGTGTTCTTTTTCATATACATATTTATTGTTATATCTTTCATTTTCTTTTTTATACTTTTATATTTTTTATTTTTTCTTTTATATTTATATTCTTTTTGTTGTTGGGTCACCCGCTCCACTTGCTGTTAACATAATTTTAATGGTCTGTGAATTATTACAAGTGTTGGGTCGCAGGAATATTGCTACCATCAACAACAACAACAATAAGAACGACAATAATGACAAAGAAAATTATGAGAGAATAGCAGCGATACAATGGTATAACAACAACAACGTAGTCATCATCATTAACTGTAACAACAATAACAATGACGACCCTATTGAGTGTTTTCTCTTTTGGCCTTCAATTATTCTTGTTGCTCTTCACGATCCGGCTTTTGTTGATATTTTTTGTTGGTATTTTTTTTTGTATTTTTCTTTTTACATGTTAAGTGTTTCCCAACAACATTTCTGCTTGTCCTTCTCTTCCTCTTCGGCTGACTTGGTTTCCTCGACTATTTGATACAGTTTATTGAGTTCACGACATTTTATTATTATTCCGCTTATTTTCGTCGTTGTTCCTGCTGTTGTTATGGTTGGAATTGTTTTTGTAATAATTTAATAAAAATATGTCATTTATTTTTTCATTTGATATCATTTTCATGGAAAATTTCTTGATTCTATTAGAGATTCCAATCCATGTCAGGGTTCGAGTAGACAGAAAAATCCTCAGGAAAGTAGGTGGAGGTAAAGGCAAAATGTTCGGGGGTGGATAAGTGCGAGCAGAAGAGCGAGGAAAATATTAGGAAGGGATAATATTTGAACAGTGTGGGACGAACTAGCTTTCGAGCAACAGAAAGATCTTCTTCTGGTTGTTATTCTTATGTGAGTTTTATCCAATATCCGGAGTTCAATGAACCCTTCTTAAGTATTTTCGTATTCCCATTTCTTCGACTTCGCCCAATATCGATGAGTTTGAAAGCACTTGTGGAATGTTTGTGTTTCAATTCCTTCAAAAAGCATTTTCTTCATAACGTCGAGCTTGTTTTCATTCTTTTATAATATTGTTTACTATAATATTCGTTACCATATTATCCATATTAAATTCCTCTTAATTTCCTCATGTCAATCAAACCCTGCATAATTATCATTCTCCCATTTCATCTCTCTGAATTCATTTATTCATTGCTTCTTGTCGGCATCATATTCCTTTCTTGCATCTCTTATATATTTTAATTTCAATCTCTTTCATATTATTGCTCTTAGTTTGAGCCTTATTCTTACCTTCTATCCCAGCCATCACTCCTTATATACAGCGAGAGAACTTTAATACAATCATTCTACATATATACTCCAACCTTCAATCATCTCCTTCTCTCTCGATAGCCACCATCTCTCTTTTATTTGTTTTTTCCAACTACTACGTTGAATTCCGCTTCATTTTGTGGGGAATCAACCGAAAAAAATAATTAATTCGAGAAAAAAGAAAATTCAACAAATACCATGACCTAGGGACCAGGGACGAGAAAATACGAATCCAAAACTATGGAGAATATTAAAACCACAAAAGGAAAACATCTAAAAATAGTCCACTAATATAGTTACAATCTCTATGGAAAAAAGAGATTCTGTGGTATAGTGTTATTCGGAGAATTACGAAAAAATATTATGCGCGAAGTAGATCTTGGAAATTGTATAAGGTACGCGCGACATTTTTCGGAGAAAAAATTGCAGATTGGAATGTAATACCGACTTCATTGGTATTTCTCTTTACAAAAGGATTCCTTTAACTTCGGAACTTCTCTCTAACGTGATGGAATCGTTAAATGTCAGTATCCAATTGAACGGAAGTTCTGAAATTGAGGTTCAATCGATTGGTTTTTTGTTTTAATTGTCAGTCAGGCCGCGAACAGAATTTCAGCTGACACCACATCATAAATATTGGCGTTGGTTGTGATTTCTGGTATTGTTTCCATCTAGTTTCACATTAATTTATACAGACATTCATCACCCCTGGTCATGTGAGCTGGGCTAAAGTCTATATTTGGCTCGGCGTCCACGCGTTTTGCTTTCGATCACCGTTTCTAGAATCGCATGTCAGTTGGAGGAGGTTGAAACACGGGGGCATCCGCCGTTGGCATCGCTACGAAAACAATGCAAATAATTTGTATGCATATTTTGATATTTTGACACGTGGCTACCACGAGCTTTCACAACACACAGCATGACCACTCCCAACTGAACCTCAAGCGCACCCAATCCTACTTGACCCGCCTTCAGTTGACTTCGCTCCCCGTTGTGCGGATCGCTTTCAAAGCTGTCCGTCAAACATTATACCACCACTGCAGTGGATTAAATCTGTACAAGCAACAATGTATTTTCAATTCGTTTCAGTTTCACTAACAGCTTCATGGTCGTATCTTTATTTGAATTGGCATTTTTTTTTAATACGCATTTACTTCTTTAAATTTGCATTTAGATATTTAAATTTGCATTTAGTTATTTAAATGGTTCCTTCAGAAGCTATTTAAATGACTGTTCCCCCACAGATTATTTTCTTATTTCCCTCCATTCTGTTGGGTTGAAAGCCTTTGAGATCAAAGGCAATACTTTGCAGTCGTCCCGTCCCCCCTGCCGCCCCTCGAGCCAAAGGATCTTTCAAAGGCTATACAAAGTCATTCACCCGAAGGCGAGGGAGAAACTATTCGAAAGTGACCCAAAATGTTTCGGAAACAACCCGAAATGTCTCGAAATCCTGAAATTGTTTACTACCGGAAACGCCTTAAACTATGTTCGAATGTATTTTGATAGCCTTTGGAGTGATTTGAATGCTCACACTCATGTCAATACGCATACACAGACATATGAACTTTTCCCTTTGAAAACCATGGCAAGCAGGTTTCGGCATTGAGCAAAATTGATTTGGTATAAAGGATGTCTGGACTAAAATTCGACATCCTTTTTAGGTTTCCCTCGTTCCCTCGCACCCGCCGAATAATGCCGACGGATCAAGCAAATATCCAAATGCGGTCCCATGACGGCGGAAGGTGGCAAAGAATATTCAATCCCAGAGCACAGAGTCGAGAGCCCAGGGCCCGAATCCGGAGGAAATGTGAAAAATGTATGCAAAAGAGCGACTAAACACAGGAAGGGAGGGCAGGAGTCGAAACAGGATGTGATGGGAGAGCGAGGGCAAAAGAACAAGGCCGGAAGAAGAGAAGACATAAAGTGGGATCCGGAAAGAGGATTGTGAAGGGAAGGGACGACTGGATTCAGTTAAATCCTGGCTTGATGTCGGAGAGAATTTGAATGACTGCTTCGTACATTCGCCGCCCGTCGTTTCCTGCGATTCTTCTCAAGTCACACGGTGTGTTTGTGTGTGTGTGGCGTGTGCGTCTGTATGTGTTGAGACGACTGGACGATTGTAGGTTAATGCAGAGCTTTATTTTCAGCTCACAGATTTATGCGACTCCGCTTGGAGACCGGAATTTGTAGCTATTTTGTAAGGATTTACGATGCGGTGGGATGTCGCGAAATGTTCCGGACGCGTTGGACCTGCCTCGTCGTGCATGAATAAATTATATATAATATTTTTATTTCCATTTTAATAGAGTATTTTTTTCATGAATTTATATTCCCATTCATGAATTTATATTCCCATTCATGAATTTATATTCCCATTTTCCATTTGGAAGTTTTAAATTTCTACTTCTTAATTAAGGTTAATCCGGTCGACTTCGTTGGAGTCAGGAGGAGTCATTTTTACAATTTCAAAGTTAAAAACTCTTGACTTTAAAATTGTTTTCTTGACCTTTTCAAATTATTAAATTCTTAACTTTCTCATGACTTAAAATCGATTGAAAAAACTTTTTACTCATTGGTCTTTTCTACCTTCGCTAAATGGATCTTTCGCTACCTTATCTAATATACATGTCTCTTCACACCATTTCTTAAATTTGCTTTTACTCTTTCCTTTTCCCCACATGTATTTTTCTGTGCTTGCTATTGACAACACTTTTACGTTATTGTCGCAGACAATACTATTTTTTTTTCCATTGACATGAAAAAGGCAACTGTAACAACAAGAATTAGGACCTCTTAGCCTCTTGGTTCAACATACACATATGAGCTCTTTCTCGGGTTTTCTTTGATCAGAATACAATAGTCGACTTAAGAAAGGTCCTCTCGTTGACAGTCCTTAAGGGTAAAGGTAAAGGATTAAAGTGTCCCTATTGAACATCGTACTTGAATATCGGACTTCATTAAGTGGAACTGTCGCATTAGGCGAACTAAATCGAGATATTAATATATACCAAGATTAATATAAATGAAGAAAGAAATTTCATGATGAACACTTAACCATTGGAGGTCTCCTCCTCAAATTAAGAATAATGTCTCCAATTATATTAATTCCTATTATTGAATTTGTATAGAAGACTCCGCCGACTCTTTTCTGTTCCTATTAATTTCGGTTTTTGTCTCCTGCTCTTTCTCAAAAACTACAAGCTCCTTACTTGAGTCCTTCCAAAGTTTGAGAGGATCAAAGAGCGAGAGCACGACGAAACCCTTTGAAAGCCATTCGTTTTGGCGTCCTTTCAATTTCACGAAATACTCTGCAATTATTTTAACAATCGTGTGGGCGTCTCCAGAAAACCGCGGGCTGCTTGTTAGGATCACTTATTTCTGTTCGCCTGCCAATCGTTGCGATGAAAATTCACTTCTCCGAACTTCACTTCCATTTATTTCTCGTTCACTTCCATTTTTTGTGTCTAGAGGTGAATTCTCTTTGACTAAGATGGGTGGGAGGGGGTTGGCTCTTACCTCTCTGTACAACAATAATGGATTCTATTGTGAACACGTAGAAAGAAACTCGATTTCTTTATTTGCTCCAAAGTGTATTCGAGTGTTTCTATCTCTTTCTCATTCTCTTCATGAACACATTTAAGTGTCTGTGCGTCAGACAGACGTGTGTTTAGATGGTGTAGATGTCTGTGTGCGTGTAGTGGTGTGTATTGTTGTAGTATTGTCAACCTTCATCACATGAAACTGCTTTGCACCTTAACCTAGATTCCCATTGACACTCAGTCATTCGTGACTTTGAATCTCGTATTTGCGAGTGTGTGTTTGTGATTGTGTGGGTTTCGTGTACCGCATTCACTCATGTATGAAGGACTTACATCGGCGAAAGAAGAGCGCGACTGTGAATGTCAGCGACTGTGTGAGTGTATGCGTCTCGCATAAGATGTCTGCGACGACATTCGAATTCTCAGGTGTCTTCACTCTCTCTCTTTGACTTTTGCTTCTCGTTTGTTTTTTTTTTATTTTTCATGTGGTCACTATACTGCTGTCTCTGTCGCCTTCTTCTCGTCCTTCCCCTCCTTCACTATCTCCTCCTCTATCTCCCACTTCTTCTCTTTCTCCCTGTTCTCTTCTTTCACCTTGGTTCATGCCACATTCATTGTGATGTCGTCGCATCGGCCAAATGAAATTCCATCCCTCGAGCGAAATCGAATTCACGGACCCTTACAGGGATCACATATTACGCATTATGCAGAGTGTCATGAATTCTTCAGATGGCGATTTATAAATCCGAGAATTGCATTTTTTCACATGAGTGAGTATCGTGATTGCTATGGAAATTTATTATGGTATTTCAGTTATTATTGGTTGTGTTTTCTTGGATTCGGCGATTGGACATTGGAAACCATGGATTGAATCCAGGTGAAATCCAACATGGAAAATTTTTCTTCAGCATAGAGCATTGAGAATTTCTGGTTTAAATTTTTATGAAATTTTTTTTATGAGAAAAAATGTTTAAATAAATCCTTCCTTCACTTCTCTTTCAGCGATCGCCAGAAGCAATTAAAATTATTGCATATTTTAAGATCGTTGGCGGCAGATTTTCTTCTTTATTGTCTCTCTACCTTTTTTCTCCTCTTCTTCGTCTCCTTCTCGCGTCAATTGCAATGCCAGCCAAGAAGTCCCTTAAGGATTTTTGACCTTGCGCATAATTAAATTGACCTTCGACAGGACTCGCGTGGTTTTTTCTCCTCTTGTACCGTCGTCCAGGCGAGGCGTATAAGGATTAGTGGCATTAAGCGGTCGAAATCCTCGAAACGACTTGGGACGGCGGCTGAATGTTAATTAAGATAAGAAAATCAGACCAGGTCTCAAAGAAAGAAGGAGAAAAAACGGTGGTCGATAGATATAACGAATAATCGTCTACTTTCGTTTAACTTTTCCCTTCGTTTAACTTTTTATTTCGTGGGTTTCTTTTTAAAGATACCTGCGTGTTTCTGTATATAGATTATATACATTCGATTTTTTAATCCTATTGAGCTTGACGCAAAAGCTGTAAAATGAAATTAATTGCATTTCGTCCTTAATGGAACGACAAAGGGGAGAAAGTTACATTTTACACTTTCAGATCAATGAAATTCGAAATAATGAAATTAATGAAAGGTAAATATTTTAAAATGTCAACGAAATACATTTTGAGAATTACAAAAAATGCTGTGGAAAATTTTTGTATGAATAATAAAGAAAATAAATCTATATAAAAAAGTTTGTTCATTTTAAGCTCAAAGGAAAAAGTTGTCGATAAATAAATTATTAGAATAAAAAATATTTTGGATGTGATATGGAAAATTTTATCCCAAACACCATTTCACTTAAACAAGGCTTTTAAAAAATCTAATATGAAGACAAAGAGTGACGTAAATGAAAATATAAAAACTAGGGACTGTTCAGGAGAACGAAACGGGGGATAGGGAAGTGAAAGATACAATATGGGATATTGCCGAAATTCGCGATATTTCGCAGAAATTGACTTTATTTTCGCACAGCTAAAGCTTGCGTCAAATTGAAGCTTTTACGCGGAATCCTGTAATATGGATATACTCACATACATATATTCGCACACATTCTCACATGGTATATCTACATATGTGTGTTTGTATAAGTATATAAGTATGTACGTATATTGAAGGATAAAGGCTCGAAATCTAACGAACATAATCGTAATAATAAGGGTCCAATAACGGAACAAAGTGGATTCAATAAACGTCAAAATTGTCAATGTTTATGTGGGAGTGCGTGTGTCTGTAAGTGTGTATTCACGGGTAAGAGTAATGGAGTATATGTGTGGGAAGTTTCTTCTGGTTCAAAACAAAACTCTTCATCTTGAATAAACAACAACAAGTAGTACTTGAACAACGAAGAAAAAACAACAAGAACCGGATGTAGAAGGAGTCGAATATAAACACTAACAACCATCGTCAGGGGTAGAAGAAGGACTCAACGAGAGAGAGAGCGCGGATAAAAACGTGAAGATGGTGCGCGAGAGAGAAATACGGCGCGAGAGAGAGAGAGACAGTGAGAGAGTGAGAAGCACCCGCGGCAACAATAACCGTGGAGCAATATAAATATTTTTGTTTATTAATTCCTTCACATGATGAAATATTTCATAAAATTTCTCCTAATTGGAAGAGTTTACGAGAATTCTCTCTCTCGGTCTTATGCGTGGATCTGATATCCTCCTAGAGATGCGATTCCCTAAGTGTACCGCCGGCAGACAGGCTTTTGTACCTTTTCTACTCACATCGTCTATAAATTTTGTCTCCCCATCCCGAGAATCCCGCCGTTGGACTCACCCCGATCTCCACGTAGATGGTGTAGATGGGATACGGTAGGGCGATCACCATCCCAGTCAGCCAGGTGGCGCAGCAACAGACGAACGCCGGCAGCCGCCCCTGGAGGGGATCCCCCAGCCAGCGCATGCGGTCCCAGGCGATGAGGATGTGCGAAATCATCGCCACGTGCAGCGGAATGTCCTGGAAAGAGAAAGATAGAAAGAGAGAGATAAGATAAAGAGATAAGAGAGATGGCTTAAAGAGAGTTTACTACCATACAATAAGTGAGAGAGAGATAAAATGAATACAGACTTTCCATTATAGACATAAGGTATGCCCGATGTCGATCTTTCTCTTTATTTCGTACTTATTTTCAGACAGAGATAAAACGGAAGATATTGTTCAAAATGATAGCGAAAATTCGATGACTGAGAGGAAGAATATAAATAAGACGGAGGGGTGTTAGAAAAAAGAATGTGAAGGAAGGGTGATGATAGAAATATGAAATGAATTCAAAATGAGGATGGGATGATGTGTTAAGGCTGAGAGAATATAAGTGTAGATGGACAAACATCGACTGAAAGACAAGGAGAGAGAAAGAGAACGAGCATGTTTAGATGTGCAAAAAGAAAGGAAAACTAGAAGAAAAATATAAATATGGGGAGATGTACACATTTGTGGACAAAAACGGAAGTTTCATGCTCCGCAAAGAGAGAGAGAGAACGGAAAATGGGGAAAAAATATATGGGTGGACCGGAGGAGATGATTGAGATATTTATGAGGATTATATATGAATGGAAATCTAGATGATGATGATGATGGGAAACTAAAT
The DNA here is from genome assembly GCA_017309665.1 of Coelopa frigida. Taxonomy (NCBI): domain Eukaryota; kingdom Metazoa; phylum Arthropoda; class Insecta; order Diptera; family Coelopidae; genus Coelopa; species Coelopa frigida. The sequence goes on along the minus strand of CM029564.1, from coordinate 8,370,654 downwards.
GATGCTGCAAGTGTGGTCAATGGTGAGGAAAGAGAGGAGAGGGCTTTGGTATTAAGGTGGTCGGGATTTGTTAAATCCCTTTGCTTCGAAACTAAAATCCAACACTCGTGTTTAGGTGTGAATCCTAATGAAGTTTGTGTGTGAACCTTCCTACGCTAAAATGTGTGTGTGAACATCTCTACGCTAGAATGCGTGTGCGAACTCTGTGAGACTGAAGGATGTAGGAAACATGTGGATGGCAAGGAGAAAATATTGAAAAACTTATCTCTAAATTATTAATTTTTTTTTCTATTAATAAAGTATTTATCAAATTCTATGAAATAACAAATTTTAAATTAATTTAGGAAAAAAATTATTAAATTTATTAAAGAAAATTTTGTAAAATAAATAATAGTACATAAAAAATGGAAGAAAAATTATTTAATTTGTAGAATTTGAAGTTTATCAATTTTTAAATTATAAATTTTGAAATATGTTTTGTAAATTTTGAATAATTTTATATTAGTAAACTCCAAAAAAAAGTGTGCATGAAGTTAGAATATTAGAAATTAGTAAATTACAAAATGTACATAAAATTTGAATAACTCAAGATTTAAAATCGGCATAGCTAATTTTGCTAATGAATTACAATTGTAATTAAATCAACGTTTTCCCAATAATTGATTATAATAATTGTTAAATCATTGTTGATGATTCATACGCCCCGTGTCTAATTTCTTCTTATTATTCGAATTCCCTGGGCATCACAGTTGAAGCTCTTTGTTTTAATTAATTCGAATTAATTCCACTGAGCGACTCTTGAGCTAATCAAATTCACGTAACAAGCGAAATCAAGCGACAGGAAGGAATCCCAACAAGGGGAAGGACAGAGGGAGACAGATAAGGAGAGAGAAAAAGAGAAAGAAATAGAGACAGAATTAGAGACAGGAAAAGAGACAGAAAGAGGGACAGAAAAAGAGAGAAATGAGATACGTAACTGTGGATAGCGAAAACAATCACGGACATCGTTTCTTACTTCACGGTTCAGTACATCTGACTCCTTCTCTCTTTCTCCCTCTTTACTCTGCCTCCCTCTCTTTCATTTTAAATAATTCAACGGTAGCGATAAGAACAACAGCAACAACCTCAACGACAACAGCAACAATTTCAACAACTGTAACAATCACAATATTTGTGAAAACAACAGTATCAGAAACTATACTACAGAAAACAATAAAAACAACAGTTGTTATAATATCCTCTCGTTCTCATGGATTTACAATAATGCCCCAGAACTTCATCCCCAACCCTCGTCTCTTTCCTCCTCCTTCTCCTCAAGAAATGTCGTCTCGCCTTTCCATCATTCCAAGAGTCGTCGCGTGTTCGCACTTCTCACAATTCACAATCCAAAATCTTCCACAGGGTCCACATTCCACAGTCCACATGCAACAACAACGTTGACTACTAAAGAACCAACAACAATAATGACTACTAAAAGAGCAACAAAACCGTTGGCTACTAAAGAAGCAACTTCGTTTAAAAGCAGCTATAACAAAGAAGGGAGTAGAATATTAAACAACAGAAATACCAACAACAACGACAACAACAGCAACCACAATAACATCAACAACAATAACACCAACAACGACAAAGCTAAAGCCACAGTGAATAGTTTTGCGAATGGCGTGACCAAAGTGAGGAGGAGACCATGACTTGGTCGTGAGGTTGCGTCTCGTCACGGAATGAGCTTCGGTTGACTAAAATGAAAAACGAGCGCGAACTGGTGACTGGTGAAGAAGAAGAAGAACAGCCGATGGACAGACAGGAAGAAGTTTTTGGAACGGAAAGATAGAGAGGATAGATTTAGTATACATTTGAAAACGTGACACCTGCAGGTCATTCAGTGCCTGAGTTAATGAGAATTTGTTCTATTTAACTTTAATTCTGGAAATTTTGTTCTATAACGAAAATGTTTCTTGGAAGTATTTGTCTTTATACACTGACAATAGTATATAGGTTTATAAAAGAATGAGGATGGACAGAAATTAAGTTAACCGAAATATTTCTAAACTTTATTAAAAACAAAATAAAGAAAGTTAATTTAAAGTCCTCAATTTAAACTGGAAATATAGAATTATATTCAATTTGCCTTAAATTTGTTTTCTCATACACCTACATCAATGACTAATAGTATAGGAAGACAACTTTAAAATTTAGAGTAACAAAACAGGAAACTTCGAGAGAGATGAGAAGATAGCTATAGAGAGAGATGGAGACAGAGAGACAAGTGAACAAAGGGCAGAAGACCGAGAGAAAAAAAATCAAGCAAGGAATGTGCAGCACACAAACGAATAGTTCTCCAGTTGTCTAACTATTCAACTGTTAGTTCAACATGTGACCAAAGATTTCCAGGAATTTGTGGCAGACGACCACACACATACCTAAAGATTGACAATACAAACGAAGGCAATGAAGAAGAGGGAGGGAGGTAAGGAGGGAATGAAGGACGAGAATCACAAGAGTTCGACTTGTAGCAACTCGATTTATGTGGTTCCATTTCAACCCATTCCATTCCAGCACCATTCATCGATAGGAGTCCTGTGTCAGGATTTAAGCGTAGAGACGAAAGGGTTGCCACGCACCTCCACCGTTGTTCACGTCCTGTGAAGCGATAATAAATGTCTTCATTTACGGCCACATGGGACTAGGAAAACGGCCAGAATTCGGGCTAAATTTGATTTTCGTATCTGATCCCGTAGACACTTTTATTGTCAGACTATAAAACCGGGCCAAACATTCGAAGCGATGGGATTCGAGGTGTGCCTTGGACAGGACGAGCAGAAAAACGAAGAACAAAGACAGAGAAGGACATGTCAAAGGACTTGGAATTAATTTAATGGACAACCTTTGCTCTGATTAGAGACTTGTGTGAAAACGATATTAAATCTACGAGGCCTCAAGACACGAAGGCAAAGGAGAATAGAATAAATAAGAACATAACAAATAGAAATAAAATACTAAAAATATAAATAGAAAAATAGAAATATATATTGAGATATATTTATTGTGAAATGAGAGAAATATAATAAAATAGGAATCAAAAATGAAATTCAAGACAATTCGATTTGAACAAAAAAAACCCTCAAGAAAAGGTCAATAAATGATGAATGTCAAAAATTGTTGATTGATAGACAAGAGGAATGAAAGGTTCTCAAATATTGAATAAGAGAACAATAAAAGGTGAATGAAATGACAAAACAACTTCAAAGAAAGGTCAAAAATATTGAATGAACTGTAAAAAAAAGTCGATGGGAGAAAAACAACAAAAATACACACCTGAAGCATGGGCAAGAAGAAGCACAGGAACTGGCCGTAGACCCAGTTCTGGACGAGCATCACCATCAGCGTGATCGGCAGGACGACGGCGCACTGGATGAAATGACACAGGGCCAGATTCGCGATGAACGCATGCGTGACATCCTTGTAGAGCTTGTGGTACATGATGTAGGCCAAAATGGCCACATTCATCACGATGCCCAGCATCGCCAGCAGCGAGTACTGGATGAGGAAGATCCAGTAGACCGACTTGATGCTCGCCTTCAGGATGGGCCCGTTGAAGCGCTCGTAGGCATCGCTGTCGTTGATGTGGCCCGACACGAACTGGGCGATGATCATCAGGTACTTGTCGGGCAGCTCCTTCCAGCGTTCCTCGAGTTCGTTGATCCTTTGGTCACCCGCGGTGCTGGCCGCGGCGTGCGCGACCTCCAGTGACGACTCGTTGGCGTCCATCATCGGAGTTAAGTCGCCAGAGACTGATTGCTCTGACATGCCGGGGACTGAGGGGGAGACGACGATTTCGAACGGGGTTGGGCTGGGCGACTCGAGGTGGCTCAGTGGGGACGATTAGTGGACATTGACGCCGATGATGTGGGGCTCGCGGTCACGAAGAAGCTGCAAAGAAAGGGAAAGAGGTTGGAATTATAAACACTGTATTGACTCAAGAAGTTTTGAGTTTGTATGACCTTTTCTCTATCAGAGATTTTCTTCGTAAAGGTTGCTTTGTCCATGTTCCATGGAATTGTAATTCATTCAAGCTACTACGATCTACTATTGTGTAATAATTTCCAATAAAATCTCATTCTCTCCATTATAACTTGCTGTAGAATATTATGAGACCGCACGAAAGACGCTGATTAACTTCGGTGGGAAATGCAATTCAAGCTCATGTCATAAGATACGATGTGGAACATGCGGAGAAAGGACGAATAGGGGAAAATCGTCAAAAGACAGACTGAATCAAGAGAGAATGGGTAATGGAAGGACAGAGTAGTGACAGAGTCGTGACAGAGGGAGAAATAGAGGGAAACAGAGAAAGACAGCGACAAAGTTTAAGGGAGAAAAGGAAAGAGAACGACTGTCTGATAAGAGGAATATAGTGTAAAAGAATAAGTGTCAGAAATCGCTGAACTGTGATGTCTGTGCAAGGAATTGCATCGGACGGACAGACACACGGACGGACGGATGGTCGTAAATCATGGTACGAATAATAAAGTCGGCTCTGCGGTAATGGCCAAGGAATTCACAGACACATTGGCGTAGAATCGCACACAAACACCTACACATGTACATAGATATCGACAGCGATTCAACGACCGCGGCGAGATGCCAAGAATTGCACTTGCCAGCAGCAGCAACAACAAAAGAAACAACAACAACTGCGGCACCAGCAATAACAAAAACACCAGAAAAAACAACAACTTCTAAAGCAACAAAATCAAAATCTACTACTGCAACAACATCAAAATCGAATGCTGCAGCAAGTAAAAAAACAGCAACAACTAATACTACAACGATTACAACAAAAAACTAATATAACAACAACAAAAACTAGTGCTGCAGCAACAGCAACAACAAGAAGGACTTCTGCTCCAATGATCCAAGAATATCGAGAAATAAAAATATAAAACATGGCAGACATATCGCAAGAGGATGAAAGAACAGACAGGCAGACAGATAAGCAGGGAGGAAGAAGCATGAGAAAGAGAGAGAGAGAAAGGACTAGTGAAGTACACGATGTATCTCTGGCAACAGACGACAAGGGAAACCCGAAACCACGCGAAGAACAATTCGAGGTCAATCAACTTTTAAGGTTTCCTACATTTCTTGTTTTGGCAATTTCCTTCTCTCTCCCTCTCTTTCCATTTTTCTCTATCCTTCTCCCTCTCTGTTTTTCCTTGCCTCTTTTTTCCGCTAAATTTTTTGAGAATTTTTTTGTTTTCGTTTATTTCGTGTTCCTTTTGTTTTTGTTACTCCTCAATTTCCTACTAATTTTTCGTTTGCCATCAACTTCAGTTGGGCGTCAGAGCCCTGCCTGGGGCGCCTTAACATATGCAGCAAATTTGGCGAGTCCTGGGATCTGGAGTTCGACACCACCACAGGCGAAGTATATTCTGTTGTGGCCGCCAACCGCAGCAGCAAAATAAATTCCTTAAAATTGTATTTTATTTTATTTTGTTGGGCTTTATTTTGTCCAATTTTAGTTTGCTTCTTTTTAGCATTTTTCTCCTTTTTAGTTTGCTAATTTTTATTTTGATACGTTTTATTTTGATCATTTTTGTTTTCTTTCTTTTTATTTTGCCTCCTTTTATGTTTTTCTTTTTATTTTTCCTTCCTTTCCCTACTTCCATTAATGCAAAGTTTTGAGTCAAAAACAATCAATATTCACAGCGGAGACTTTAAACGGAACCGGAAGCGAGGGAATGCACGACTAAAGCGGAAGCGCATGCAAACGAAACATTTCGTGATGCCTAAAAATTTTGTTGCGCCACCTTGTTGTTGTTGTTTCTAAAAAACAACAACAAAAATGGTTGGAATTTCCCCGAAGCATGAAATCTATTTGTACAAGACCACGTTGATATTGTTGTACAACCCCTTGCATGAGTTCGAACTAATCAAGGAAGGACTTTTATTTTTTCTTCTTCTCTTTTCCCGACTTACTTTATCACTCCAATTCAGTTGGAACAGAAACAAGCGCCAACTTTAACTTTTGCCAAACCGAATACAAGTCATAGTTGTGGTTGTTGATGTCAGTCGTGTGCAACAGAAATCTGAGAACAACATCATACAGAAGATGATGGCAAAAAAAAAGGAAAAGGCATCGAAGGTGAAGATTTCAGAAAAGGAGAAAAAGAAGGAGGAGAAGGGAAAGGGGAAGGAGTAAAAGAAGAAGGCGCTGAAGATGGTCGATGGTCACTTCGGTCATATTTAGTGAGAAGCGTCATGAAACCGCAACAGCAGCATCAACAAAACGACAAAAACATCAACAAGAAAATAATGACAACAGCGACGACAAGAATAACAACAACGACAATAACAGAAGCAACAATAAAAACAACATGAAATAAAATGGCACGTGTGTGAGTTCTGAGTGACCTTTTCCACGAAAGGATTCCCACTTCCAAAGACTAATTGATGAACGCCACCATCACCCCATCATATCCAAGAGGATGTTCTAAGGAAATGAGAAAAGGAAGTCGTCGGGTCAAATAAGACTTCATACTTCGTCGTTCGTCATTCGCACGAAAAAAGGAGCTTTAATTGAATTGTCAATATGAAACGGATCCTTTATCCGTGCGCCATAGGCCTTTTGGCAATAGCTGCCGCCGCTGTTTGAAAAGGGTCAATTAAGGAGTGTTTTCAATGTCCATTAATTATATAAATGAAGGTTCCTCTCTCTCTCTCTCTCTCTCTTGAGTAGATTGAAATACATTGTGACACTCTTAAATTCGGAGAAAAACTAAAGCAAAACAAGGACTTGAAAAGAAAAGTACCAAAAAAACCAGCAACAAGAGGAAAAATATCAAAAACAAAAACGAACCACATCGAAACGAACACGTTGAAAACAGGAACATGTCATGAGTACATGAAACGGAATTTTTCCTCTCTCTCCCTCTCTCTCTCTCTACCTAGGTGCGATATAGCTTATGAAGAGGTTCTAATTAGCATCCAAAATCCGCAGTTCCATTCAAATCCCTGTCAGCTCTTCCGACGAAAACAATGATGCTGTGGTTTCATAATTCCCACCATGTGACCAAAACATACAAGTGAGAGGGAATGAGAAGGAGAAGGCTTAAGAGGAAAGAGCAATAAGCAACTGCCGTGCCTCATTCCACGAACTTATTTGCCAGCGACATCGAGTGGCAACAATAAAATCTACAATTATATGCAATGAAAACACAATCGCAACGACACGCGCAAATGCACAATAACAAAAAAAAAACGTACACAAATACATACATACATATGCATGTATGAGTACATCTCTTCCATCTCCCTCAAGGTCTATTTCTTTCTCCCTCTCGCGAACCTTGCGGCCGTTCTTTCTCTGTTGCAATAAAAGTTAAACGCGGAAATTAAACGCAAAAATTAAACATTGAAATTCAACGTTGACATTGAACGATTTCATTAAACGATGAAATTAAACGTTGAAGTTAAACGTTAAAATTAAACTGTTCCATTATAGTTTGTAATTAAAGCCAGCTCTCGGTACAGGATCAATCTTCATTTATCTCCCGTCTTTAGAACTCTGACTGAGCCACGGCCTCCTCCTCCCCACAGCTTGTGTTTACCTTAAGTGCAATTTCGATTGCGATCAAGAAAATTGCGATGCAGCCAAGAGACCGAGAGCGATGTTCAGACAATTTGAGACACTTATTGGTGTCCGGTCACGACAGCTGCACTCAACGAGCTGATCCACTTGATGTCAAGGTTGACATTTTAAGAGTATGAACGAGTGTTTTACATATTCTTTTATTTCTTTTTTATTTGAACAACGATTTCAAATACACTTTTTTCAATTATCGAGAAGAGTCAAGAATCGTCATCGTATGCATTATTAATTATAATGGCAAATATTAATGAAGGAAATAAAAGATACATTTAAATATAAAATTTGTCACTTCAATATTTTTAATTAAATGTAAAAATTCAACATTATGTTTACTGAAGAATTTTGAAAAAAAAAAAACCCACATAATGACAGAAGGACTTCAAATTTTTTTTTACATATATTATGAATGTGTTAAATACATGTCACTCATACACATCGTTGAACAAAAAAAAATCCTTTGAATTAATATGTCTTTAATTCGACACATAACGAATAATATTTATAAAATTCCATAATATCATGTAATTCGCGAAGCTCTCATACAGTCCCTCTCACTCCCTTCATCCGGATGTATAATTTATTTATTAACGTGTCGGAAATTAATGAATTGTGGCCGCTTAAAAACATGCAATTTCGTCATTTAAAATCCTGTTCGAAATCCACTCTTGGAACCCAGGAAAATAATGACAGAATCAAGATCGAGGTTCTCCGACCACATTTCGGCTTAATGGGAAGTGAAGATGCTGGAGGTGGTGGTGATGGAGAATTCACTGACATTGGCTGCGAAATTCGTTACACTTGACTTAATTAATTCAAGGAGAAGACCGCAAAACAAAAAAACGCAAAGGAGGCGAACCACTTAATTGTATTAATGTGTACGTTAACACATAAATACTCTCATGCGTGTGTGCGTGTCTGTGGCCATGTGCGCTCAAGTGTGTAAGTGTTTACACATCAATTGTTGTCGTGTCATTGTTGTTGTTTCAGCTTAACTCGTGACTGAGTTCATAAATTTTCACAATTAATGTATAAATAAGTCAGGGGCTTAGAGAAAGGATGGTAATACTCTAGTTGTTGTTGGTAATGGTATTTCAGAACTCCTAATCTCGCACAAAAGTTTCTCCATCCGCAAACCTAAACTTTTTGTTTTCGATAAGATGATTTGATCCCCGGAAATGCGATTTTACACACATAGAATTGCATTTGAACTAAATTTAACAACCAACGAAATTTAACATAAAAATATGTGTTCTATAATTTGGTAAATTCTTATTATTATTTGCAAATACGTTAATTAAATCTCAACAGTAATATCTTTGATTCTCGAAGACCAATTCTGTTATTTATTGTTTCATTTGGTATTGTTTTCTTTCCCAGACATTCGATTGATGGATGGATTGGATTGCTGTTTCAATTGTTTTCGCTTTGATTGGCATTGAAAAGACTTTGGTCCTTATTGTTTTAAATGTCGATATATATAAAGATAAAAATAATAACAGAAAAAAAAAATAACAACAGTATCAAAAACAATAATATAAAAACTATAATAACAACAGTATCAGAAACAAAAGTAAAAATAATAATAAAAAACAATGACAAAAACTTTAACAACGACATACTCAAGAAGAATAGAATACATCAAAGACAATCAAAATAAAAACACAATAAAAAAAAGCCACTCTGCAAAATACACAGAGATAATTTCAACAATAACAATACAAATTCGCCAACGGGCACAACAATGGTGGCAGGAAGTTTACAATTACATCAAAGGTAACCGAGACCTTGACAACGTCTTCAATGCCAAGACGCATTTTAGGCCATCGCCGTGGGCAACAAAGAAGCAGATTATGCGAGGGTAAGAGAGAGAGCGAGAGAGGGAGAGAAAGAGAGCAATAGAGAGAGAGTGATGGAGTGAAAAAGGTGACTTGTGCCTTCGGGCAGCTGTTGGTCTCAAAGACACACAAACTTAAAACCAGTGCTCTCGATTTCAGCTCGAACCTTTGAACCTGTCCGAACGCTCGAGCCTTAAATGTTCGGGTGTTCGGACCTTGTCCGAACATGTTCGGACTTTTGAACATGTTCGGAGTTTTGAACATGTTCGGACTTTTGAACCTGTTAGGACTTTTGAGCCTGTTCGGACTTTTGAGCTCGAGTCATCGAACTCTCGATCATCTTCGGGTGGTAGGTAGAGACACTCTCTCTCTCTCTCTTTTTCGAGAGAAATGTTTTTGAGCGTTGTGCGTCGTTTATGGTTTACGACCATTTGCGTTGTTTGTGTTTTTTGTCTATTTGGTTTGTTTTTGTTTTTTGACTGAGCGACGCGTGAAGTTGTTGTTGGTTCGTTGCTTTGTATGTATACATGTGTTTTGATGATCCTTCGCATTGCGTGAATTGCGCGCATATGAGAGTGTGAATCTTCGCATTTGGCTGCGTAGATTGATGATGCGCGAATATGGATGAACGCGTGAAGGGATTAATTTAAGTCCTCAAGCTCAAAAGTCCGAACAGGTTCAAAAGTCCGAACAGGTTCAAAAGTCCGAACATGTTCAAAAGTCCGAACATGTTCAAAAGTCCGAACATGTTCGGAAAAGGTCCGAACACCCGAACAGTCCGGACTGTTCGGACTGTTCAGTGTTCGGACAATCGAGAACACTGCTTAAAACGTATACAAATACAATCTTCGAATCAGAATTGAAATGGAAACAAATGTAAATAATAATTCACCTTTTTTGGATAATCGTAAACACCTACTATAATTCAAGAACTAAAGAAATACGTATGTCGAATTCAGAGAACATCAGGATTGATGTAAATTTTTAGTTTAAGGTAATTTCCAAGGCCTTTTACGAATATATTGATATATTGAATGCGCCTTAAATTGCCTTCCAACTGCATTCCAACTGACTGCCTGAAGCTTTAAGCCAATCAACCACCGAGTAAGCCAAAAATACACATCGTAAACAATGGGTATTTAACCGATTTCTGTCGATGTCGATTCGTCTGTGTGGTTGTTGAGTATTTGTTTTGAAATTATATACGAAATTCTCCATTAATTAATTAGATTACTGGCAAGAGAGAGAGAAACGCCAACTGTTGGATATTGACAGGCGAACAATTATAAATAGCATAATGGAGAGGAAGAGGGCGTTAAATAAATGAAATAAATTAATTGGAAATATGTCCTAATTTCATAAAGAATAACAAAATTAATGATAAACTAATCATAAACTAAAGTTAATGGTTCGATGCGAAAATATTTCAGAATTATATTGAATCAAATATATTGGAATGGAATATTTTTAATTTTGTGTGGAATTAAATGTGATTCAGGGATAATTTTTGCTTTTAATCGAAATATGATAATGATCTGGAATTATTATTCAGCTTAACACCTAATAATGTAATGTAGAGTTTTCGAAGAATTCATGGCTAATTAATTTTGAGAACTCGTCGAAAGTATTTCGGTTGGATGTTTTCAGAAACCGCAAGGATATTAATCTTGACAAGGCTTCTACAGAATAAGACCACTTAAAACTCTCAAGAGTTTCAGTGCTCCTGTGTATGTGTGATATGTTTATGTGTGCATACATGTTACACTCTTAATCTGCGATGTTTGATGAATTTCCCAAAATTCAATTAAAGTTAATGAACGTAAGGATCGCTGGCAGAGAAGCTTAATTTCAATTTATAGGAACACATACTACAGCTAATCACACACACAGACACACGCAGGCATAAAGACACACACAAACACATGTTGAGAAGGACACTCAAACATGGAGAGAATAAAAATCAGACGAAGGTGAATGTGAGGAAAAAATCCCAAGACGTAATTCAAACAATTCGTATGAAATTAAATAATGAATTCTGCTCTCAAGTACGGACAGACAGACATGATGGAATACGAACGAAGAGCGCGAAGGAGAACTTTGAAGAGAATTAATGACATCGAGAGAAGCAACAGCGTCGTGAAAACAAAAATATCAACGTAAGGAAGAAGAAAAACAAAAACAAACCAAATTTAATATCATCAAAAGCGACCAGACATTGCTTACATGGGTGTGTGTGTGTGTGTGAGTTTGCGTTGACTTAAGGTTAAGTTTGCATACAGGATCACAAACATAGAGTATCACACATACACACACAAACACAGGCCACAACACTCCCAGCCATGACATCGTCGTCGTGAAAGCAATACCGATGATGGATGATGTTGACGACGACTTCTGGGCCGAAATTAATAACTGTAAACACCGAAGTAAGCGAGGATGAGGACGAGAGGCGGGCAGGATCAAACTCTGCAGCCGAAAAATTAATATGTGTGTTGAGATATGAGATACATATATAAGTGTATGTATATGAGAATGTCTTAAGTTGGCAGAGAGAAATTAAAAATAAATTTCTCTCGATTTTTCTGCAAACTCGGAGTGAGGTATTGGACCGGAACCGACCCGAAAAGTTGATTGATTTTCGCACTTTGTTCTCAGTTTGCCATTTTCTCCTTTTCCTCATGGTCCAACGACATGTTGCATGCTCTGAACTTCCCCAAAATCATTTGTAAGTCGTTTTGGGTCGTCTGAAAGAGAGAGCAGAAGGAAGAGCGTGTGGAGTACATCCTTCCTGTCATTAGAGGAGCTTGAAAGAAACTTCCGCTTACATACAGGCAAACATACGCAGGATGCTTGATTGTTCCGAATTCTTCGGTCTCCGAGGTGAAATTTTTCAAATGTTTCTACTGTTTGTTTGAACGATTCTTTAGCATGAGGTGTCTTCAAATCAAAATGGAATGATAATTAAGGAGAAATTTAAATGATCATTTGGGAGAAATTTAAATGATAATTTGAGAGAAATTTAAATGATCATTAGGGAGAAATTTAATAAACAAAGTTAAACAAATCCGTTGGGCTAAAGAAATTCATCATATGTCACCAAATGTCATCATCGTGGAAAACCCTAAGTCAAAAACAGAGTGTGTAAAAATTTGATATTTCGGTATGACCGATGTGGGGGGGAAAGAGCGAAGAAGACTAATCTAAATGTTGCTGACACGCCGCGTGGCCCAGAATCTTCAAATGATGAAATCGAATATAACTTGAAGGTGAATGAATTTCAATCCATTTTTTTCTCTTCCTAGGAGTAAATATGAGTTTCAAATTTATGGGTAAAATAATTGAAATAATTCAAATAATCTATTTTGTTTTAATAAATACAAATTGTAAAAATAAAAAAATTTTTAAAAATAAATAATAAAAAATGAGCAATAATTAATGAGAACAGAAATAATAAAAAATACTTTGACATAATAATTGTGTGTAATTTTAGATGAATGTAATCATATATTTCATATGTAAATATTCCAAATAAAAAATTATATAAATAAAAATGTAAACAATATTCAATTAAATACTATACGAATCGATTCAGAACAATGAACAATAATCCCCCAAACAAGAACTCGAGCTATTTCAGAGAACAGAACATACGATATTCCATTAAGCCTGAAATGCAAACGTTGGTCATCTCATTAAATGCATTTATTTTTATATCGAATTCCTTTGAAATCCCTCTTCCTACATGAGCTCTTTTTCATTTTCTTCAGACAAATAAAGCCTTCTCCTTCTTTCGCTTATTTGCTCTTTTTATGTCTGAAGTATACATTAATCCGCGCATTTCCGCCTGCAACCGGAAATTCACCATTTCCGAGCGAAGACAGCCATGTCATTTGAAATGAAGGCGCGTGAATAAAAATCAGATGATAAACAATATTGAAGATGAACTGAATTTATAAAAACGAATGGGTTTTCTGTCACTCTTTTTATATTTTGATCTTCCTCTTTTGTTCTCACTCTCTTTAATTTGGCGGCCATTTGCTTAAGTCTTTTTGGACTATTTTTGTAACAGTGCATTGAACTACAGAGTGATGGGCTGCAATCACGCAAACAAAGGGCGACGAAGGCTGCTGACGGGAAATAGCAAAGAATGTGCTTTTTTGATTAAAATTAAAACAAACACATTTCTTCCTATTTTTCTCTCCCATCTCATCTCACTTCCATTCTGTTCTCATTTTTTCTTCTTTTATCGCTTAGATTCACGCAAAGCCTGAATAAAATGCTGATTAACCGCAAACGCCGCGCGACAGCTTTCAGCCTAGGCCCATCTTCCACTCAGCATATCCTTAGCAGTAGATTTTTTCTTCCTCTTCTGCCCTCTTTTTTTCTCCACTTCCACTTCTCTTCTTTCCTCTTTTTTTCTCCACTTCTCTTCCTTCTTCTTTTCCCTCAACTTTCACTCTGTTTACTTTGCAAATTAAACCGCAAAAGGGTCGTCCGTCCGTCTGCCCGGGCATCTGTCCGTCGATCCGTCCGTCTTTTTGTCTGTCCTTCGGGGTGTCTCTCCGCTTTTTGTGCGCTGGGTCGGTCTCTCAAATTATCTCATTCTCTGAAGTGGGCGGTTGTGAGAGGGAGTGAGAGGGAGATTATAATTATCATCTAGTTGCCAACACTGCCGCTCCTGTTTTCCACCGTCCACCATCCGTCGCACCCTTGCGAAGCCTCACAAGAGGATCCCGAATCTAATCTTTCGGCCATTCACGGAACATAATTCGAATAGCTAAAGCTAAAGTCCTCCCTTCTTGCCTTTGTCCAAGGGTCCAATACCTCGATACCTGCCGAGGTTTTGAGAAGTTCCGAGAAGTACTGAGAAGCCTTTCGACAACTTCTAAAGAATCGGGGGTGGTGGAGGTCGAGAGAAAAGGATGAGAAGGAGAGAAGAGGATGAGAAGGAGAGAAGAGGTTGAGGGGAATGGAAAGAGTGTGAGGGCGATGTAAAGAGAATGAAAATGATGTAAAGGGTATGAGGATGAGACGACAGTCATTAGAGAGCTTCAAATCAATTTTTAACAAGAGAACTGAAAGTTTTCCGAGATTTGTAGACACGCGACAGGAGCTTCGGTCACATCTGCCAGCCACAATGTGTGTGTGTGTGAGTTTTTTTTGTCCATGTGAGAGACACACGTGCGAAGAAGTTCATGAATTGTTAATTACTCTCTCTCTATCTACTTCTTGTTGATTCCCTCCATCGATTGACATTTAATGAAAGGTTCTGAAATAATGCGAAAGAACATTTGATGGAGTCGAGGTGGAGGGAATTTATCTCACCACACTGATCCTCTCACGTGTTCTGGAACAGCTTCGAAGGTTCTCAGTCTCAATTTCGCTCGACTTGACTCCGCTCAATTCCCGTGCGTCAGTGTTTCAATTTATTACCGACTCTTCGTTCACGATTCTTTCCCATCATTTTCTGTTAACTTGACTTCCCTCGACTCGGTGCAATCCTTTTAGAACTGCACACTTTACTTTCCCTTTCTCTCTCTCTTTCTCTTTGTATTTCTTTCTTTCTCTCGATCTCATTTTTTCCCTCTATATCTCTCTTTTCCACATTCCTTCCTATCTCTGCTCAATCAACTCTTTATCCCAAATGCGTTTCACTCTAGTCAACCATAACCTACTCCTATCTCTCTCACCCCCCTCTCTCTCTCTATCGCCCTCCACATAAGTCAACCGTCTTGTTCTCCTCACCAACTCCAAAATTGGTTTCCATCTCCACCAAAAGGTTCGGATCTATATTAAAATTCAGAATCCATCTCACTTTTGACTCAAGTCGATATTAATTCCTCTTTGTTTTCTTCTTCGCTCAGCCACAGAAGCCACAACCCCAACCCATCCCTGCACTTCGTTCGACCTCTCTTTGACTCTTTCTCGTGCTCGTTTCACGCCACGGCGAAGCTCATAAATCCTAAGGACATCAGACAGGATCATCCATAGCGGAATTAAAAGCTTTGCTTGCGTCTTAAATATCAAGTGGTAGAGCTGCTGCTGCTGCTGTCGTCGTTGCTCCATGGGGCATGAGGGAGACTCCTGCTCTTATATTTATCTGTGTCATTAGATTCTCCCACTTGGCAAACAAAAGGACTCTCTCAGACTCATCACCCATACACTCATACATACATATACACACGGATACTCCCACAATGAGCGGGAGCGAGAAATTTCGCACCCAAAGTGGCCGGAAACGACGACATCCTTCGTCGCATCCGCGTCGCGTTGTTCCTTTAATTTATCGGAAAATCTGAGAAAATTAAGTATATCGTCGTCGTTATGTGCGAAATCGAAGCGAGCGAAGAAGGACGAGCGGCTTATTATGGTGGGGCGTATTCAAAAAAGGTTCTCGCGTTCTTCATGCTAAAATTTATTGTCTTCTTGGCGCATTGAGGGAGGAGCTGCAAGGAAGACAGGAGGGAAGGAAGAAAAAAAAAGTATAGACCGAGGAAGGAGGATGAGAAAGAATGACGAATGGAGGGAAGGAGTAAAGAAAGGAAGGATGGAAGAAAGGACGAATGAAAAGAGGCGAAAATGAAGGAAGGACGAATGAGAAGAGAGATTCCTTCAGCGTGCTTCATCAGATGAGGCTATGTTCTTGCGCATCCTTCAGAGACACTGGGACACCCAATAAGTGTGTGTCAGAGGCGGAGTGTTGAAGAAAACGGAGAGAGAGAGAGAGTGATAGAGAGCGAGACAATGAAGTTGAATAAGAGAGAGAGAATTCGTTGCAGAAAGGAACAGTCGATAGAGATACAGAGGAAACTGATGCTGAGGTTCAACGCAAGATTGAGAATTCCAGGTAGCTGGATGGTTGAATTGCTGTTTGCATTTGAATTTCAATTCGCCCATCCTTCAACTATGCGTGAGCGTTCATCCACGGCTATTTATATATGCTTCAAGAGAGGCCCCTAATTATTTACCCTGATGTGTGGGGCGCCTCCATCGTCCATCGCTCGTATCTCGTGTGCGCACCCCGAGGTCCTGCGATTAATTTTAATCACCACCGACGCGTCCATTTTACACTCAAGCAACTCCGTCGCCCGCGCCATTGTCCTCTGTCGCCATCGTCCGCCATAGCTCGGCCTTCGCCGTGCTCGGCACCTGCCGCGGCAAGTGAAACCAAATCCCCAAAAGAATTGAGACATTTGTTTACGTCCTCTGCTGTACGTAGACAGAGACAGAGAGAGACACACGCCAGTCTTTCATCATAACTTCTCATCCGATTCTCCTCTCTCTATATCTCTCTGACTTTCCTCCCGACTATCTCTTTTTTTGTCTATCTACCTCTCTTTCTTTCTGTCTAACTATCTCTCCTTCTGTCTGTCTCTGACTGCCTTTAAATTGCTCACATTTCCTTCCATTCCTTTCGCATACATTGGGATCTGTTGCCCTCTGTCCATCTGTCTGTCTGTGGACCTCCTTCCTCTCCGACTATCTGCCCTTCTGTCTGTGAGCTATTTGTCTCTCTTCCCTTCTGTCTGTGTGTTTAGTTGTCTGACTCCCTCCTCCTCCTCCACTGTTTATTTGTCATCGAAGTCGACCGCTCGCAAATGCGTCTCTGACAGACATTGCCGCAGGATAACAAAGGAGCCAGAAAGAGAAAAGTGGATGAGAGAGAGGTAGCGAAGGAGAGACAGAGACAGATGAAGAGAAAGGACTGAAGGGAAGATTAAATTTTAAATCTAAGACTAATTAAAATTACTACGAGGGCATGGGAAGGAACTTCTAATTGTTATATTTTTTTTTGCTGTTCGCAAATAGAATTCTGAGAACTGCCTTCAGGCACTGTGGTGCAAAAAAGTTGTTGATTTCTGTTCGTTATGCACCTCGGACGTCGTGGCCTTCTGGCCATTTCTGCCCCCTCCCGATCGACAGATAGCCAAACGCGAACTTTTCGTAACTTCGTCCTGATGTCTGGTTGGCCCCTTGAAGTATGCAATGAAAAAAAACTATTTCCATGATTGCTTTTATTGGTTTCTCGTTGATGTCGATTGCGGGCTCGCCACTCTCTTTCTCTCCTTCTCACACTATCTTCACCTTATTTCTTCTCCCTTCTCTCTGTCCTTCTATCGCTCCCTTCTCCCTTTGGCTTGTACTACTTTCGCGATTTGATTTTTTCAGTTGTTGTTTTCAAGCCATCGTTCTTGTAGTTGTCGTGGCTGAAATCTGTTGCTCGAGCTTATTTGCTGTACGAGCTGTAAAATTATCGAGAAAACTCAACCGGAGACGAAAGTTCCATTCAATCGACATCTGAGCCGAGAGGAGGGCGAATCGAGGGATCCCGAGAGGGTCCAAGTTGGACGGCGGGAGGCGAATTAGTTGGGGGAATTGGATAGAGAAACGGTTGCATTAACAAGAAGGACACAGGACAATGAATAGGTAGAGGGAAGGGGATATGAAGATGAAGACGGAGATGGAAAAAGAGATGAACACGGAGAAGGAGTAGGGTAAGGAAATATGAATGAAATGAAAAATCGAAACGAAACTTTCTTCTCATTCTACGGTTGGAAGAATTGCAATGATTTCCTTCCAGAGTTCTTGTGGAAACTAGTTTCAACGCGGAGAGGGGGGAAGAAATTAAAAATAAAATCTGCAGAGAAGATGTTTGTGAGATGTTCGAACAAGAACGAGATGTCTTACAAGAACGAGAAGTAGGAACCAGAACGAAATGCAAGAAAAAGAGCGAGATGCAAGAACAAGAACATGCTGTAGAACAGAAAAAAGTTACAAAATAACTCATACGCAAGTAGTAATTAAATAATACAAAAGAAATGGGATATGACTGAATGGTGGCATTGAAAAGGAAACTTGAGTAGAAAACACATACACAGGCACACACACAGAGAGGAACGCAAGGATGTGAAGTGAATGCTTACGACAAGCGAATGATGAAACAACAGCCATTTCACATGGGAGTTCAAGCCATTAGCTTTCATTTGTAATGGGAAACCACTCATGCACCGTGGTGCAAATCAATGGAGCGAATTTAAAATTTTATCAATTCAACTTCAACTGAGAAGAAACAATTCATATGCTCTACTTCGAGGACCCCACAACGACCTGCTCTCGTTTTGCCCTTAAGTGAGATTTGTCGAAACGAAATATCTCCGAATATCGAGTCAAGTATTGATTTTTGGACGCCGCCGAGACTTCGACCTTTGACTTCGTGATGTGCTTTGTCTGCAAGTCCAAACATCCTATCGAACGAATACCGACACAATTACACAGACATTGAAAACCGACACAGGCATATCCATGTAGTGGTGTGCGTAGCGATGACAACAACAACAATTATCGTTTCAATCTCGCACTCTCTTGACTCGGTTCTTTTGTTGTTAATATAATATTCAATGTTGTTGATCATATAATTGTTGTTGTTGTAAATATTATTGATGTTGTTGCGCTTTTTTGTTGTAAATATCTTTGTTGTTCTTCTGATTGTTGTCATTACATTATTTATTCTTCCCAAATTGTTGTTGTCCTTTAATTATTGTTATCCTCTTGATATGTGTATATGTGTGCATGTCTTGTAGACAATTGTTATTATTACACTCATATAACAATGTCTATTTCATGTTGCAGAGGCTTTTGTGATTCGTTCTTGTTGTTGCAGTCGACATTCATCCGTCAAAAATCAGCATTCATTCCGAGTCCTTGAACTCGTACAACAACTTCAATACTACAAGGGTTCATAGCTAAGTGAGCGTGTGTCCGGATGTGTCTGTTGGTGTATGGTTATGTGCGTATGTTGGTGGTCTTGCGTGCACTTGAATGCCCAAGAGTCGACATAGTTTTCAGTTTCCTCTTCGCACGCCTCGACGAGAATGTTTTCTTCTTCCCTTCTCGCTTGCACGATTTCCCTTGTCTCCGACGTGATTTGTTTTTGTCTCTTCTCTCCCCTCCCTCTTCTTCCATTTGTATATCGCCTATACCAGCAACTTCTTCTTCATATCTTTTTCTGCGTGTCCTCCTCCTCCGCCCTGTCTGCCCCTTGCAAGGATCGTGAAACCATCTGTGCAACAATGTCGACTGCACAAATCACGCAAATTGAGGTTATGTTATGGTGACTGTTATTGTTGTTGTTCTTTACGATGTGGTTGAACGCATCGCAAAGGCGAAGGCATCAGCTTGGAAAATTTTATGCCCCTAGTTGACACCCATCTCCCTCTCTCTCTCTACTACATCTTCATTTCCGGTCGACACTTGAGGCGTAATTTTGAATTTTCAATTTCCTTTGAATTATATAATTGCTTTATATATCTGTCTTGTATAATATAAAATTAAATAAATGTTAAAAAATGAAATCTATTGCATTTCTACAGCGACTTTTAAGGCATGAAAAATTATATTGAAAACTACTTCAATTATATGTGATTATTTTTCTATATAAAAACCCCATATTGCTTATTGGAACTCTATATTACTTATGAAAACCCTATATTCCTTATAGAAACCCTATCATCATCTCGCTATATCAACTCTATATCATCTCATATGAAGAAGCCTATCAATTGCCGAAATGCGAAAACAATCGAAGGGCTTCCCATATAGTACAGTGTAGTACAGGAAAAAATTACATTAAATAAGGTCAACGAAAACCCCATAACTGCGAAAAATGCCATTTTCACACACATACTCACATAGATCCCAGTAAATTCACATCCCGAAGGAAGTAGCAAGACCACACAACATGGAACAATCAAAAATATCCCTCTGGCAGAAATAGACAGCGTGTTGGAGATGAAATACGTGCACGTGTCTGGGTGGGGCAGTGACGGCGGTGGTGGTGATGGTGATGGCGATAGTGTGTGCGTGTGTAGGTGTGTGCGAAGTGTCCACTGATAAATGTCTCTCGGTTATTACACGCTCTAGAGCACCGCGTAGTAATCAACATTGGCTGAGCGATAGCCTCGAGGATGTTCTTCGATGCAGCAGCTGAAACGGTTTGGCGGTGGCAACGATGACGACGATGACAGGATGCGCACTTCCGACACACACTCACACATATCTACACCAACATACATCGTCACGCACATTTACTCTTACTCTCTCATATTCACTCTCACTCCCTCACATTTACTACTACTTGGCTTTTTCTTTGAATTTTGCACTTCTCCATTTCGCCTCGTCGATATTTTATTTTTTTAGATCCGCTTTTATTGGCAACACTTTTGTAAATGGTTTCAAATCGTTAAGGTCAGTGATGTTGTTTTTGGCATTGCTATTGATATTGCCTTTTTTACTTTATTTTCCTCTTGTTTTATTAGCAGAAAATTTTATTTCGCAGAAGATCATGATCAAAAGCAGGGGAGGGCAGGGGATAATGTATTAAGTGGACTCCTGCACGTCTATCATAGTGATATTTTTCAAGCCACCAGCATCGCCATCATCGTCTTCGTCAATATTCGCCCACATTCTGCTCGTTTCTCCGCAATTTCATTATTGACTTCCGGTTCCGGTACACCACCACTTCCGCTTGCTTGTTTTTGTTGGCCTGCTTTTTTTCATCTTCTTCGTCGTAGTGTTCCCGTGTACCGTGTCCTTCCTTAACAGTGGGAAAATTATTTAATTTCACCTTTTTATTTTTCCTTCTCGTTTACTTTGTCACTTTGCGCTTGAAGTGCAAAAACGTCTGAAATTGTCAATCGAAATCATCGTCCTTTGATCGACTGCTTTTTGTTGCTAACATCGATGTGTTTGTTGTCGTTGTTGGTCCCAAATTAAATGCGACTTTTAACTTAGTTTTCACTTCGATGACAACATCGAACTTAAGATGTTTTCATCCTTTTCTATTTGTTGTCGACGTCAGCTCCAGTGGCCAAGGACTACGATTGTTGTTGTTGACTACAAATGTTGTTGTTGTTTTTACCCTTTGAAGAGTTTTCGGTTTCAATCTGAAAATTCAGAAGTCAACACTGAAATAAAGGAAATTCTCTCTCGTCATCCCAACCAATCCCACCCCATTTCCAAGAGTTTCGAAGTCATCGAGAATCGATCCTTTCTAATGAAGGCACGGCCAAACCCTGTTACATGGATACTTTTTTTTTGGAAAAGGCCGCTCCAGTCAACACCTATATTTCGTGCACATGAATGACGTCAACAGGAATCACTTGATATTGTATTCCGATGGGTCGTCGATGGGTCAATGGAATTATTAATGGAGGTCTTCGAGTTTCACTTCAAGGGCTTGAATTCGGGATATAGTTTTAATAACAACATAGAGCAGTTCTAGCCTTTCGCATTAGTTATATTTAATTACATTCCATTATAAAGTGAATAAAAAATAAAATAATAAAATTCGTTCATAATTATATGTCCCAAGAGTAATTTATCAGCTCATGAGCCATTCAAATATTAATTCAGTATTAATAAATGATATTTCAATTTCCTTAATCCGGTAGTTAAATTTGAAATTCCATATTTTGTTGTTATAATTGTTTCTCTTTTTCTTTATAAATTTTCTTAACATACCAGCTAGCAGATCTTAGAGCATGATTTAATGCAAACCAATAAAATGGCATGCAAACCGATAAATAGCTTTTAAATCTGAAATATCATCTTAAATATAACACCAACTTTTATAGAGATGTTATGAGATTATAGGTAGGCTAAAATTATTATCCAAAATTCAATATTTATCAAAAATTCAACCTTGTCAATCTCTCGTTCATATGTAGCAATATTTTAACGTCCAACCTCCGGCTGTCAATATTCGTTGTCTGTCGCCCAGTCCTTCATAAATCCAATATATCCATATGGATATGGCCGACCGAAAAAGAGCCCTTTGTATGTGTAAATGTGCTTGTTCTACATATACAAACACATGTATGTCTATGTGTTTTTTAATCAATGGGAATTTGATTTCAATTAAACACATGCTCACAAAAACAAAAAGAAGAACAAAAAACAACAACAACAACAAAAGCAATAACTTTCACATCAACAACAACAACAAGCACCTGTCACATCAACCCACTGCTACAAGATTAGAGCCAACTAATTTGGTTGCATCGACTATTTGTTGTTGTTTTAGTTGTTGATGCGAGGGGTTTTCAGCTATATAGTTGTTTTTGTGGCTCGATGTTTGTTCCTCTTTGGGTTACTCTTTTTATTTGATTACCTCAGGCGGGCCATCAGGAACAGCAGGTGTTCGGGGTCGATAGCAAAGGAGTAAAGTCAAAACAACAACTGGAAACGTTGTGACCATGGCTAACGTGGTCGAGGCCCGAAACAAGTTCAACTTGCTAATGAACTTGAACTAATTGCAATTTATTATAGTTAGTGCAACAACAACAAGAACTAAAACCACAACCATGAGCAACGTCACCCACAACAAGAACAAGAACAACCACATGAACCATGACAAGCACGTTGATGGTTCAAAGGACACACCTTGATCCTTGAGAAGCAAATTGGGTTTCTTATTACTATTATTATTAATAATATTTTTCTAGGCAATATTTATGGGTGAATTTTTAACGAAATTCTCACGAAGTCCAACAACAACAATCATGTACATGTATTAGTAACATTATGTTTTCAGACGCGTGGCCGAGCGAAGCAAATTAATTTATATCCTTTGTGATGTTCCATCGGACAACTGTAACCAAACACGCCCTAGTCTTTGGCCATAAGGCACCAACAATAGGTACATGAACACACACACGCGCACACTTTCTCATACTCTCGCAGAAACTGTTACTGTTGTCGAGGAATAACAGTTATCATAAACTTGAGGCTTTCGTGCGGCTTTTGCGGGGATTTGGCGCACGTAAAAGGATCCTTAAATTTTGCGATTTCAGTTCATGGACTTTCGTCATACCCACGATCACTCTACGTGGACATCTTTCTCAATGTTTTTATTATCATAGGTTCTCACTTCCGGTCACTAGCAACATTCAAGCTAATTTCTGCTTAAACTTGAAATCGATTGGATGCTGAAACCGCATACCCGATCACAGGCATCAGGTGACATTATTCTGAAAGTGATTGCATTTCAACTTACTAAAGAGGGTGCTGTCCAAGAACTGGTTTTAAGCCAAGTTTAATGCAATGTCAACATATGCTGTCGACTTCAATAGAAGAAGGGTGAAGGACGAGCAGTACCAGATGGAGTTTCAAGAAAAATATTTGAGTTATTCTTTGGTCTCTGCAGCAACAGCAGAAATTAGCCAAAATATATACACACACACACTCAAAACAGCAATGGATCAGTTTAGAACATTTTTAATATTACACTTTTTATGTTAATTATTTATTTTTTAATTTTACTTCATTTGTTTTATTTATTTATTTCTGCGCTGGAAAATCTCAATGAGTAAATTTAATTCCTTTAATGCCTTTAAACATAATTTATTATCATGGATTTGAATATTTTGTTAAATTAACTTTGAAATATGAATTAACTTTTTAAATGCTCTTTTTTCAACTCAAATGATTTAAAACTGAATATTTGATTCAATTAATTTTTCTTAAAGAACTTTCAAAATATTTTAGTGGATTTGAAATTCACAAATTATAACGGTTCACAATGGCCACCATATGGAGCCGTGATGTTATGTAGTTTTTCCGAACTGTCGCCGTCGAGAATCCACGTTAAACTGAACCATTCGAAGCTTCCGCCATCCTTAAGAACATCCGCCATCCGACATCGGCTTCTTTCGGCAGTCTTTCCGAGAGCTTTACCCGACCAGCGGACATGGCGAACGGTGTGCGTCCAACCCCACAACCGACCGGCATTCGTCCCTCGTCCGAAGTCCTCCATTGCGTGTTCGCCAACCATTGGCAACCATGGCGACGAAACCTCTCTCAACGACCCGTCAAAGCTTTCGCTCTCGACTCTCTCTTTTTTGATCTCTTGTTCTGACGCTGTCCAGGGTTGCTGGTTTGGTAATTTATTATCTAAACTGGTAACTTTTTTTGTTTTGAAATTTTTTTGGTAGCTTCAGTTTAGGTAACTCTTTTCTATTCTGAATATTTTTGAATATTTTTAATATTTCAATACATTAAATTAAACATTTGCAATATGCAAATATATAATAATATTAGGGCCGTCAGTGGCCCAGTGGCAAGTGAGCTGTGCTATTAAACTGATGGTCGTTAAAGCTAGAGCTTTAATCATTGGTTATAATTTAAATTGTAATTAACATTATTAATAATAATTAAATTAATAATAATAATAATATTAGCGCAGCTTATATGAAGTGGCATCACTTCTTTTTTGGTTTAAACGTTGCCCTGTCAAACAAATTTCTGCGAGTTTGATATCATCACTTTTGAACAAAATCAATTGCGCGATTTTCCAGTAGACCGTTGATTCAAATACGAATTGTTCGAAGCAATTTAATTTAATTTAAATTTAAAATTTAATTTAATTTAATTTAATTTAATTTAAAATTTAATTTAATTAATTTAAAAATACATTGATACATTTGTTGTGTACTCAGAATTTGAATTTGTACTGTGTTTTTAGTTTATAATATTTATGTGAATTAATAAATTATTAATTAAAATTCATTAATTAATGTGATTTAGGAAAAAATCGAAATTTTGAAAATTTTTTGAGTGCAACTTTAAGGGGTCCACGCGTTTGGCTTCTAGAGCCTTGAAGTTTGCAAGCCGATTGTGGGCCTCCCAGACGGGCTAGAACGGCGATCTGGGGCAATAATGAAAGAAGGACACGTGAACTTTCATTATATGGCTTAATTATTCCATTCCAACCAATATTTCGAAAACGCCAGCCATTTGAAAATTTCATGTGATTTGGCTTCTAGAGCCTTTTGATGTTTGCAAGCCGATTGTGGGCCTCCCAGACGTGCTAGAACAGCGATCTGGGGCAATAATGAAAGAAGGACACGTGAACTTTCATCATATGGCTTAATTATTCCATTCCAACCAATATTTCGGAAACGCCAGCCATTTGAAAATTTCATGTGATTTGGCTTCTAGAGCCTTTTGATGTTTGCAAGCCGATTGTGGGCCTCCCAGACGGGCTAGAACGGCGATCTGGGGCAATAATGAAAGAAGGACACGTGAACTCTGGGGCAATAATGAAAGAAAGACACGTGAACTTTCATTATCTGGCTTAGATATTCCATTCCGAACGATTTCGATAACTCCAGCCATTTGAAAATTTCATGTGATTTGGCTTCTAGAGCCTTTTGAAGTTTGCAATCCCACAATTTATATTATATTGAATATTTTATATTCCATTCCGAACGATTTCGAAAACTCCAGCCATTTGAAAATTTCATGTGATTTGGCTTCTAGAGCCTTTTGAAGTTTGCAAGCCCACAATCGGCCTCCCAGACGGACTAGAACGGCGATCTGGGGCAATAATGAAGGAAGGACACGTGAACTTTCATTATCTGGCTTAGTTATTCCGTTCCGACCAAGCAAGCCGATTGTGGGCCTCCCAGACGGGCTAGAACGGCGATCTGGGGCAATAATGAAAGAAGGACACGTGAACTTTCATTATATGGCTTAATTATTCCATTCCAACCAATATTTTGGAAACGCCAGCCATTTGAAAATTTCATGTGATTTGGCTTCTAGAGCCTTTTGAAGTTCGCAAGCCCACAATCGGCCTCCCAGACGGACTAGAACGGCGATCTGGGGCAATAATGAAAGAAGGACACGTGCTCTTTCATTATCTGGCTTAGGTATTCCGTTCCGACCAATATTTTGGAAACGCCAGACATTTGAAAATTTCATGTGATTTGGCTTCTAGAGCCTTTTGCAGTTTGCAAGCCGATTGTGGGCCTCCCAGACGGGCTAGAACGGCGATCTGGGGCAATAATGAAAGAAGGACACGTTAACTTTCATTATATGGCTTAGTTATTCCGTTCCGACCAATATGTTGGAAACGCCAGCTATTTGAAAATTTCATGCGATTTGGCTTCTAGAGCCTTTTGCAGTTTGCAAGCCGATTGTGGGCCTCCCAGACGGGCTAGAACGGCGATCTGGGGCAAAAATGAAAGAAGGACACGTGAACTTTCATTATCTGGCTTAGGTATTTCGTTCCGACCAATATTTTGGAAACGCCAGACATTTGAAAATTTCATGTGATTTGGCTTCTAGAGCCTTTTGCAGTTTGCAAGCCGATTGTGGGCCTCCCAGACGGGCTAGAACGGCGATCTGGGGCAAAAATGAAAGAAGGACACGTGAACTTTCATTATCTGGCTTAGGTATTTCGTTCCGACCAATATTTTGGAAACGCCAGCCATTTGAAAATTTCATGTGATTTGGCTTCTAGAGCCTTTTGAAGTTCGCAAGCCCACAATCGGCCTCCCAGACGGACTAGAACGGCGACCTGGGGCAATAATGAAAGAAGGACACGTGCTCTTTCATTATCTGGCTTAGGTATTCCGTTCCGACCAATATTTTGGAAACGCCAGACATTTGAAAATTTCATGTGATTTGGCTTCTAGAGCCTTTTGCAGTTTGCAAGCCGATTGTGGGCCTCCCAGACGGGCTAGAACGGCGATCTGGGGCAATAATGAAAGAAGGACACGTTAACTTTCATTATATGGCTTAGTTATTCCGTTCCGACCAATATGTTGGAAACGCCAGCTATTTGAAAATTTCATGCGATTTGGCTTCTAGAGCCTTTTGAAGTTCGCAAGCCCACAATCGGCCTCCCAGACGGACTAGAACGGCGATCTGGGGCAATAATGAAAGAAGGACACGTGAACTTTCATTATATGGCTTAGTTATTACATTCCAACCAATATGTTGGAAACGCCAGCTATTTGAAAATTTCATGTGATTTGGCTTCTAGAGCCTTTTGAAGTTTGCAAGCCGATTGTGGGCCTCCCAGACGGGCTAGAACGGCGTTCTGGGGCAATAATGAAAGAAGGACACGTGAACTTTCATTATCTGGCTTAGATATTCCATTCCAACCAATATTTCGGAAACGCCAGCCATTTGAAAATTTCATGTGATTTGGCTTCTAGAGCCTTTTGCAGTTTGCAAGCCGATTGTGGGCCTCCCAGACGGGCTAGAACGGCGATCTGGGGCAATAATGAAAGAAGGACACGTGATCTTTCATTATCTGGCTTAGGTATGCCGTTCCAACCAATATTTTGGAAACGCCAGCCATTTGAAAATTTCATGTGATTTGGCTTCTAGAGCCTTTTGAAGTTCGCAAGCCCACAATCGGCCTCCCAGACCGACTAGAACGGCGATCTGGGGCAATAATGAAAGAAGGACACGTGCTCTTTCATTATCTGGCTTAGGTATTCCGTTCCGACCAATATTTTGGAAACGCCAGACATTTGAAAATTTCATGTGATTTGGCTTCTAGAGCCTTTTGCAGTTTGCAAGCCGATTGTGGGCCTCCCAGACGGGCTAGAACGGCGATCTGGGGCAATAATGAAAGAAGGACACGTTAACTTTCATTATATGGCTTAGTTATTCCGTTCCGACCAATATGTTGGAAACGCCAGCTATTTGAAAATTTCATGCGATTTGGCTTCTAGAGCCTTTTGAAGTTCGCAAGCCCACAATCGGCCTCCCAGACGGACTAGAACGGCGATCTGGGGCAATAATGAAAGAAGGACACGTGAACTTTCATTATATGGCTTAGTTATTACATTCCAACCAATATTTCGGAAACGCCAGCCATTTGAAAATGTCATGTGATTTGGCTTCTAGAACCTTTTGAAGCTTGCAAGCCGATTGTGGGCCTCCCAGACGGGCTAGAACGGCTATCTGGAGCAATAATGAAAGAAGGACACGTGAACTTTCATTATATGGCTTAGGTATTCCGTTCCGAACAATATTTTGGAAACGCCAGCCATTTGAAAATTTCATGTGATTTGGCTTCATTATCTGGCTTAGTTATTCCATTCCAACCAATATTTCGGAAACGCCAGCCATTTGAAAATGTCATGTGATTTGGCTTCATTATCTGGCTTAGGTATGCCGTTCCGACCAATATTTCGGAAACGCCAGCCATTTGAAAATTTCATGTGATTTGGCTTCTAGAGCCTTTTGCAGTTTGCAAGCCGATTGTGGGCCTCCCAGACGGGCTAGAACGGCGATCTGGGGCAATAATGAAAGAAGGACACGTGAACTTTCATTATCTGGCTTAGGTATTCCGTTCCGACCAATATTTCGGAAACGCCAGCCATTTGAAAATTTCATGTGATTTGGCTTCTAGAGCCTTTTGATGTTTGCAAGCCGATTGTGGGCCTCCCAGACGGGCTAGAACGGCGATCTGGGGCAAAAATGAAAGAAGGACACGTGAACTTTCATTATCTGGCTTAGGTATTTCGTTCCGACCAATATTTTGGAAACGCCAGCCATTTGAAAATTTCATGTGATTTGGCTTCTAGAGCCTTTTGAAGTTCGCAAGCCCACAATCGGCCTCCCAGACGGACTAGAACGGCGATCTGGGGCAATAATGAAAGAAGGACACGTGAACTTTCATTATATGGCTTAGTTATTACATTCCAACCAATATTTCGGAAACGCCAGCCATTTGAAAATGTCATGTGATTTGGCTTCTAGAACCTTTTGAAGCTTGCAAGCCGATTGTGGGCCTCCCAGACCGGCTAGAACGGCTATCTGGAGCAATAATGAAAGAAGGACACGTGAACTTTCATTATATGGCTTAGGTATTCCGTTCCGAACAATATTTTGGAAACGCCAGCCATTTGAAAATTTCATGTGATTTGGCTTCATTATCTGGCTTAGTTATTCCATTCCAACCAATATTTCGGAAACGCCAGCCATTTGAAAATGTCATGTGATTTGGCTTCTAGAACCTTTTGAAGCTTGCAAGCCGATTGTGGGCCTCCCAGACGGGCTAGAACGGCGTTCTGGGGCAATAATGAAAGAAGGGCACGTGAACTTTCATTATCTGGCTTAGATATTCCATTCCAACTAATATTTCGGAAACGCCAGCCATTTGAAAATGTCATGTGATTTGGCTTCTAGAGCCTTTTGAAGCTTGCAAGCCGATTGTGGGCCTCCCAGACGGGCTAGAACGGCGATCTGGGGCAATAATGAAAGAAGGACACGTGAACTTTCATTATCTGGCTTAGGTATTCCGTTCCGACCAATATTTTGGAAACGCCAGCCATTTGAAAATTTCATGTGATTTGGCTTCTAGAGCCTTTTGAAGTTCGCAAGCCGATTGTGGGCCTCCCAGACGGGCTAGAACGGCGATCTGGGGCAATAATGAAAGAAGGACACGTTAACTTTCATTATATGGCTTAGTTATTCCGTTCCGACCAATATGTTGGAAACGCCAGCTATTTGAAAATTTCATGCGATTTGGCTTCTAGAGCCTTTTGAAGTTCGCAAGCCCACAATCGGCCTCCCAGACGGACTAGAACGGCGATCTGGGGCAATAATGAAAGAAGGACACGTGAACTTTCATTATATGGCTTAGTTATTACATTCCAACCAATATTTCGGAAACGCCAGCCATTTGAAAATGTCATGTGATTTGGCTTCTAGAACCTTTTGAAGCTTGCAAGCCGATTGTGGGCCTCCCAGACCGGCTAGAACGGCTATCTGGAGCAATAATGAAAGAAGGACACGTGAACTTTCATTATATGGCTTAGGTATTCCGTTCCGAACAATATTTTGGAAACGCCAGCCATTTGAAAATTTCATGTGATTTGGCTTCATTATCTGGCTTAGTTATTCCATTCCAACCAATATTTCGGAAACGCCAGCCATTTGAAAATGTCATGTGATTTGGCTTCTAGAACCTTTTGAAGCTTGCAAGCCGATTGTGGGCCTCCCAGACGGGCTAGAACGGCGTTCTGGGGCAATAATGAAAGAAGGGCACGTGAACTTTCATTATCTGGCTTAGATATTCCATTCCAACTAATATTTCGGAAACGCCAGCCATTTGAAAATGTCATGTGATTTGGCTTCTAGAGCCTTTTGAAGCTTGCAAGCCGATTGTGGGCCTCCCAGACGGGCTAGAACGGCGATCTGGGGCAATAATGAAAGAAGGACACGTGAACTTTCATTATCTGGCT
Organism: Coelopa frigida; assembly: GCA_017309665.1. Taxonomy (NCBI): domain Eukaryota; kingdom Metazoa; phylum Arthropoda; class Insecta; order Diptera; family Coelopidae; genus Coelopa; species Coelopa frigida. Next base: position 8,340,124 of record CM029564.1, on the reverse strand, counting down.
TAGGTATTCCGTTCCGACCAATATTTTGGAAACGCCAGCCATTTGAAAATTTCATGTGATTTGGCTTCTAGAGCCTTTTGAAGTTCGCAAGCCGATTGTGGGCCTCCCAGACGGGCTAGAACGGCGATCTGGGGCAATAATGAAAGAAGGACACGTTAACTTTCATTATATGGCTTAGTTATTCCGTTCCGACCAATATGTTGGAAACGCCAGCTATTTGAAAATTTCATGCGATTTGGCTTCTAGAGCCTTTTGAAGTTCGCAAGCCCACAATCGGCCTCCCAGACGGACTAGAACGGCGATCTGGGGCAATAATGAAAGAAGGACACGTGAACTTTCATTATCTGGCTTAGGTATTCCGTTCCGACCAATATTTTGGAAACGCCAGCCATTTGAAAATTTCATGTGATTTGGCTTCTAGAGCCTTTTGAAGTTCGCAAGCCACAATCGGCCTCCCAGACGGACTAGTACGGCGATCTGGGGCAATAATGAAAGAAGGGCACGTTAACTTTCATTATATGGCTTAGTTATTCCGTTCCGACCAATATGTTGGAAACGCCAGCTATTTGAAAATTTCATGCTGATTTGGCTTCTAGAGCCTTTTGAAGTTTGCAAGTCAGATGTGGGCCTCCCAGACGGGCTAGAACGGCGATCTGGGGCAATAATGAAAGAAGGACACGTGAACTTTCATTATCTGGCTTAGTTATTCCATTCGACCAATATTTCGGAAACGCCAGCATTTTGAAAATTTCATGTGATTGGCTTCTAGAGCCTTTTGAAGTTTGCAAGTCGATTGTGGGCCTCCCAGACGGGCTAGAACGGCTATCTGGAGCAATAATGAAAGAAGGACACGTGAACTTTCATTATATGGCTTAGGTATTCCGTTCCGAACAATATTTGGAAACGCCAGCCATTTGAAAATTTCATGTGATTTGGCTTCATTATCTGGCTTAGTTATTCCATTCCAACCAATATTTCGGAAACGCAGCCATTTGAAAATGTCATGTGATTTGGCTTCTAGAACCTTTTGAAGCTTGCAAGCCGATTGTGGGCCTCCCAGACGGGCTAGAACGGCGTTCTGGGGCAATAATGAAAGAAGGCACGTGAACTTTCATTATCTGGCTTAGATATTCCATTCCAACTAATATTTCGGAAACGCCAGCCATTTGAAAATGTCATGTGATTTGGCTTCTAGAGCCTTTTGAAGCTTGCAAGCCGATTGTGGGCCTCCCAGACGGGCTAGAACGGCGATCTGGGGCAATAATGAAAGAAGGACACGTGAACTTTCATTATCTGGCTTAGGTATTCCGTTCCTACCAATATTTTCGGAAACTGCCAGCCATTTGAAAATTTCATGTGGATTTGGCTTCTAGAGCCTTTTGAAGTTTCGCAAGTCAATTCTGGCCTCCCAGACGGGCTAGAACGGCGATCTGGGGCAATAATGAAAGAAGGACACGTGAACTTTCATTATCTGGCTTAGATTATTCCATTCCGACCAATATTTGGAAACGCCAGCCATTTGAAAATTTCATGTGATTTGGCTTCTAGAGCCTTTTGAAGTTTCGCAAGCCCAATTCGTGCCTCCCAGACGGACTAGAACGGCGATCTGGGGCAATAATGAAAGAAGGACACGTGAACTTTCATTATCTGGCTTAGATATTCCATTCCGACCAATATTTCGAAATGCCAGCCTTCGAAAATTTCAGTGATTTGGCTTCTAGAGCTTTTGAAGTTTCGCAAGCACAATTCGTGGCCTTCCCAGACGGACTAGAACGGCGATCTGGGGCAATAATGAAAGAAGGACACGTGATCTTTCATTATCTGGCTTAGGTATGCCGTTCCAACCAATATTTTGGAAACGCCAGCCATTTGAAAATTTCATGTGATTTGGCTTCTAGAGCCTTTTGAAGTTCGCAAGCCCACAATCGGCCTCCCAGACCGACTAGAACGGCGATCTGGGGCAATAATGAAAGAAGGACACGTGCTCTTTCATTATCTGGCTTAGGTATTCCGTTCCGACCAATATTTTGGAAACGCCAGACATTTGAAAATTTCATGTGATTTGGCTTCTAGAGCCTTTTGCAGTTTGCAAGCCGATTGTGGGCCCTCCCAGACGGGCTAGAACGGCGATCTGGGGCAATAATGAAAGAAGGACACGTTAACTTTCATTATATGGCTTAGTTATTCCGTTCCGACCAATATGTTGGAAACGCCAGCTATTGAAAATTTCATGCGATTTGGCTTCTAGAGCCTTTTGAAGTTCGCAAGCCCACAATCGGCCTCCCAGACGGACTAGAACGGCGATCTGGGGCAATAATGAAAGAAGGACACGTGAACTTTCATTATATGGCTTAGTTATTACATTCCAACCAATATTTCGGAAACGCCAGCCATTTGAAAATGTCATGTGATTTGGCTTCTAGAACCTTTTGAAGCTTGCAAGCCGATTGTGGGCCTCCCAGACGGGCTAGAACGGCTATCTGGAGCAATAATGAAAGAAGGACACGTGAACTTTCATTATATGGCTTAGGTATTCCGTTCCGAACAATATTTTGGAAACGCCAGCCATTTGAAAATTTCATGTGATTTGGCTTCATTATCTGGCTTAGTTATCCATTCCAACCAATATTTCGGAAACGCCAGCCATTTGAAAATGTCATGTGATTTGGCTTCATTATCTGGCTTAGGTATGCCGTTCCGACCAATATTTCGGAAACGCCAGCCATTTGAAAATTTCATGTGATTTGGCTTCTAGAGCCTTTTGCAGTTTGCAAGCCGATTGTGGGCCTCCCAGACGGGCTAGAACGGCGATCTGGGGCAATAATGAAAGAAGGACACGTGAACTTTCATTATCTGGCTTAGGTATTCCGTTCCGACCAATATTTCGGAAACGCCAGCCATTTGAAAATTTCATGTGATTTGGCTTCTAGAGCCTTTTGATGTTTGCAAGCCGATTGTGGGCCTCCCAGACGGGCTAGAACGGCGATCTGGGGCAAAAATGAAAGAAGGACACGTGAACTTTCATTATCTGGCTTAGGTATTTCGTTCCGACCAATATTTTGGAAACGCCAGCCATTTGAAAATTTCATGTGATTTGGCTTCTAGAGCCTTTTGAAGTTCGCAAGCCCACAATCGGCCTCCCAGACGGACTAGAACGGCGATCTGGGGCAATAATGAAAGAAGGACACGTGAACTTTCATTATATGGCTTAGTTATTACATTCCAACCAATATTTCGGAAACGCCAGCCATTTGAAAATGTCATGTGATTTGGCTTCTAGAACCTTTTGAAGCTTGCAAGCCGATTGTGGGCCTCCCAGACCGGCTAGAACGGCTATCTGGAGCAATAATGAAAGAAGGACACGTGAACTTTCATTATATGGCTTAGGTATTCCGTTCCGAACAATATTTTGGAAACGCCAGCCATTTGAAAATTTCATGTGATTTGGCTTCATTATCTGGCTTAGTTATTCCATTCCAACCAATATTTCGGAAACGCCAGCCATTTGAAAATGTCATGTGATTTGGCTTCTAGAACCTTTTGAAGCTTGCAAGCCGATTGTGGGCCTCCCAGACGGGCTAGAACGGCGTTCTGGGGCAATAATGAAAGAAGGGCACGTGAACTTTCATTATCTGGCTTAGATATTCCATTCCAACTAATATTTCGGAAACGCCAGCCATTTGAAAATGTCATGTGATTTGGCTTCTAGAGCCTTTTGAAGCTTGCAAGCCGATTGTGGGCCTCCCAGACGGGCTAGAACGGCGATCTGGGGCAATAATGAAAGAAGGACACGTGAACTTTCATTATCTGGCTTAGGTATTCCGTTCCGACCAATATTTCGGAAACGCCAGCCATTTGAAAATTTCATGTGATTTGGCTTCTAGAGCCTTTTGAAGTTCGCAAGCCGATTGTGGGCCTCCCAGACGGGCTAGAACGGCGATCTGGGGCAATAATGAAAGAAGGACACGTTAACTTTCATTATATGGCTTAGTTATTCCAGTTCCGACCAATATGTTCGGAAACGCCAGCTATTTGAAAATTTCATGTGATTTGGCTTCTAGAGCCTTTTGAAGTTCGCAAGCCACAATTGTGGCCTCCCAGACGGGACTAGAACGGCGATCTGGGGCAATAATGAAAGAAGGACACGTGAACTTTCATTATCTGGCTTAGTTATTCCATTCCAACCAATATTTCGGAAACGCCAGCCATTTGAAAATTTCATGTGATTTGGCTTCTAGAACCTTTTGAAGCTTGCAAGCCGATTGTGGGCCTCCCAGACCGGCTAGAACGGCTATCTGGAGCAATAATGAAAGAAGGACACGTGAACTTTCATTATCTGGCTTAGATATTCCATTCCGACCATATTTCGAAATCGCCAGCCATTTGAAAATTTCAGTGTGATTTGGCTTCTAGAGCCTTTGGAGTTGGCAAGCCGATTGTGGGCCTCCCAGACGGGCTAGAACGGCGATCTGGGGGCAATAATGAAAGAAGGACACGTGAACTTTCATTATCTGGCTTAGATATTCCATTCCGACCAATATTTCGAAATCGCCAGCCATTTGAAAATTTCATGTGATTTGGCTTCTAGAGCCTTTTGAAGTTTGCAAGCCGATTGTGGGCCTCCCAGACGGGCTAGAACGGCGATCTGGGGCAATAATGAAAGAAGGACACGTGAACTTTCATTATCTGGCTTAGATATTCCATTCCGACCAATATTTCGGAAACGCCAGCCATTTGAAAATTTCATGTGATTTGGCTTCTAGAGCCTTTTGAAGTTCGCAAGCCGATTGTGGGCCTCCCAGACGGGCTAGAACGGCGATCTGGGGCAATAATGAAAGAAGGACACGTTAACTTTCATTATATGGCTTAGTTATTCCGTTCCGACCAATATGTTGGAAACGCCAGCTATTTGAAAATTTCATGCGATTTGGCTTCTAGAGCCTTTTGAAGTTCGCAAGCCCACAATCGGCCTCCCAGACGGACTAGAACGGCGATCTGGGGCAATAATGAAAGAAGGACACGTGAACTTTCATTATCTGGCTTAGTTATTCCGTTCCGACCAATATTTTGGAAACGCCAGCCATTTGAAAATTTCATGTGATTTGGCTTCTAGAGCCTTTTGAAGTTCGCAAGCCCACAATCGGCCTCCCAGACGGACTAGTACGGCGATCTGGGGCAATAATGAAAGAAGGGCACGTTAACTTTCATTATATGGCTTAGTTATTCCGTTCCGACCAATATGTTGGAAACGCCAGCTATTTGAAAATTTCATGCGATTTGGCTTCTAGAGCCTTTTTGAAGTTCGCAAGCCCACAATCGGCCTCCCAGACGGACTAGAACGGCGATCTGGGCAATAATGAAAGAAGGACACGTGAACTTTCATTATATGGCTTAGTTATTACATTCCAACCAATATTTCGGAAACGCCAGCCATTTGAAAATGTCATGTGATTTGGCTTCTAGAACCTTTTGAAGCTTGCAAGCCGATTGTGGGCCTCCCAGACCGGCTAGAACGGCATCTGGAGCAATAATGAAAGAAGGACACGTGAACTTCATTATAGGCTTAGGTATTCCGTTCCGAACAATATTTTGGAAACGCCAGCCATTTGAAAATTTCAGTGATTTGGCTTCATTATCTGCTTAGTTATTCCATTCCAACCAATTTCGGAAACGCCAGCCATTTGAAAATGTCATGTGATTTGGCTTCTAGAACCTTTTGAAGCTTGCAAGCCGATTGTGGGCCTCCCAGACGGGCTAGAACGCGTTCTGGGGCAATAATGAAAGAAGGGCACGTGAACTTTCATTATCTGGCTTAGATATTCCATTCCAACTAATATTTCGGAAACGCCAGCCATTTGAAAATGTCATGTGATTTGGCTTCTAGAGCCTTTTGAAGCTTGCAAGCCGATTGTGGGCCTCCCAGACGGGCTAGAACGGCGATCTGGGGCAATAATGAAAGAAGGACACGTGAACTTTCATTATCTGGCTTAGGTATTCCGTTCCGACCAATATTTTGGAAACGCCAGCCATTTGAAAATTTCATGTGATTTGGCTTCTAGAGCCTTTTGAAGTTCGCAAGCCGATTGTGGGCCTCCCAGACGGGCTAGAACGGCGATCTGGGGCAATAATGAAAGAAGGACACGTTAACTTTCATTATATGGCTTAGTTATTCCGTTCCGACCAATATGTTGGAAACGCCAGCTATTTGAAAATTTCATGCGATTTGGCTTCTAGAGCCTTTTGAAGTTCGCAAGCCCACAATCGGCCTCCCAGACGGACTAGAACGGCGATCTGGGGCAATAATGAAAGAAGGACACGTGAACTTTCATTATCTGGCTTAGGTATTCCGTTCCGAACAATATTTTGGAAACGCCAGCCATTTGAAAATTTCATGTGATTTGGCTTCTAGAGCCTTTTGAAGTTCGCAAGCCCACAATCGGCCTCCCAGACGGACTAGTACGGCGATCTGGGGCAATAATGAAAGAAGGACACGTGCTCTTTCATTATCTGGCTTAGTTATTCCGTTCCGACCAATATGTTGGAAACGCCAGCTATTTGAAAATTTCATGCGATTTGGCTTCTAGAGCCTTTTGAAGTTCGCAAGCCCACAATCGGCCTCCCAGACGGACTAGAACGGCGATCTGGGGCAATAATGAAAGAACGACACGTGCTCTTTCATTATCTGGCTTAGGTATTCCGTTCCGACCAATATTTTGGAAACGCCAGACATTTGAAAATTTCATGTGATTTGGCTTCTAGAGCCTTTTGCAGTTTGCAAGCCGATTGTGGGCCTCCCAGACGGGCTAGAACGGCGATCTGGGGCAATAATGAAAGAAGGACACGTGAACTTTCATTATCTGGCTTAGGTATTCCGTTCCGACCAATATTTTGGAAACGCCAGCCATTTGAAAATTTCATGTGATTTGGCTTCTAGAGCCTTTTGAAGTTCGCAAGCCCACAATCGGCCTCCCAGACGGACTAGAACGGCGATCTGGGGCAATAATGAAAGAAGGACACGTGCTCTTTCATTATCTGGCTTAGGTATTCCGTTCCGACCAATATTTTGGAAACGCCAGACATTTGAAAATTTCATGCGATTTGGCTTCTAGAGCCTTTTGCAGTTTGCAAGCCGATTGTGGGCCTCCCAGACGGACTAGAACGGCGATCTGGGGCAATAATGAAAGAAGGACACGTGAACTTTCATTATATGGCTTAGTTATTACATTCCAACCAATATTTCGGAAACGCCAGCCATTTGAATATGTCATGTGATTTGGCTTCTAGAACCTTTTGAAGCTTGCAAGCCGATTGTGGGCCTCCCAGACGGGCTAGAACGGCTATCTGGAGCAATAATGAAAGAAGGACACGTGAACTTTCATTATATGGCTTAGGTGTTCCGTTCCGAACAATATTTTGGAAACGCCAGCCATTTGAAAATTTCATGTGATTTGGCTTCATTATTTGGCTTAGTTATTCCATTCCAACCAATATTTCGGAAGCGCCAGCCATTTGAAAATGTCATGTGATTTGGCTTCTAGAACCTTTTGAAGCTTGCAAGCCGATTGTGGGCCTCCCAGACGGGCTAGAACGGCGTTCTGAAAATTTCAGCCATTTGAAAATTTCATGTGATTTGGCTTCTAGAGCCTTTTGAAGTTTGCAAGCCGATTGTGGGCCACCCAGACGGGCTAGAACGGCGTTCTGGGGCAATAATGAAAGAAGGACACGTGAACTTTCATTATCTGGCTTAGATATTCCATTCCAACTAATATTTCGGAAACGCCAGCCATTTGAAAATTTCATGTGATTTGGCTTCTAGAGCCTTTTGAAGTTTGCAAGCCGATTGTGGGCCTCCCAGACGGGCTAGAACGGCGTTCTGAAAATTTCAGCCATTTGAAAATTTCATGTGATTTGGCTTCTAGAGCCTTTTGAAGTTTGCAAGCCGATTGTGGGCCACCCAGACGGGCTAGAACGGCGTTCTGGGGCAATAATGAAAGAAGGACACGTGAACTTTCATTATCTGGCTTAGATATTCCATTCCAACTAATATTTCGGAAACGCCAGCCATTTGAAAATTTCATGTGATTTGGCTTCTAGAGCCTTTTGAAGTTTGCAAGCCGATTGTGGGCCTCCCAGACGGGCTAGAACGGCGATCTGGGGCAAAAATGAAAGAAGGACACGTGAACTTTCTTTATCTGGCTTAGGTATTTCGTTCCGACCAATATTTCGAAATTTCCAGCCTTTTGAAAATTTCGTGTGATTTGGCTTCTAGAACCTTTTGAAGTTTGCAAGCCGATTGTGGGCCTCCCAGATGGACTAGATAGGCGATCTGGGGCAATAATGAAAGAAGGACACGTGAACTTTCATTATCTGGCTTAGATATTCCATTCCAACTAATATTTCGGAAACGATAGCCATTTGAAAATTTCATGTGATTTGGCTTCTAGAGCCTTTTGAAGTTTGCAAGCCGATTGTGGGCCTCCCAGACGGGCTAGAACGGCGATCTGGAGCAATAATGAAAGAAGGACACGTGAACTTTCATTATCTAGCTTAGATATTCCATTCCAACCAATATTTCGAAATTTCCAGCCATTTGAAAATTTCGTGTGATTTGGCTTCTAGAACCTTTTGAAGTTTGCATGCCGATTGTGGGCCTCCCAGATGGACTAGATAGGCGATCTGGGGCAATAATGAAAGAAGGACACGTGAAATTTCATTATCTGGCTTAGTTATTCCCTTCCAACCAATATTTCGGAAACGCCAGCCATTTGAAAATTTCATGTGATTTGGCTTCTAGAGCCTTTTGAAGTTTGCAAGCCGATTGTGGGCCTCCCAGACGGGCTAGAACGGCGATCTGGGGCAATAATGAAAGAAGGACACGTGAACTTTCATTATCTAGCTTAGATATTCCATTCCGACCAATATTTCGAAAATTCCAGCCATTTGAAAATTTCGTGTGATTTGGCTTCTAGAGCCTTTTGAAGTTTGCAAGCCGATTGTGGGCCTCACCAGACTGGCTAGATCGGCGATCTGGGGCAATAATGAAAGAAGGACACGTGAACTTTCATTATCTGGCTTAGATATTCCATTCCAACCAATATTTCGGAAACGCCAGCCATTTGAAAATTTCATGTGATTTGGCTTCTAGAGCCTTTTGAAGTTCGCAAGCCGCAATTCGGCCTCCCAGACGGGACTAGAACGGCGATCTGGGGCAATAATGAAAGAAGGACACGTGAACTTTCATTATCTGGCTTAGATATTCCATTCCAACCAATATTTCGGAAATCGCCAGCCATTTGAAAATTTCAGTGTGATTTGGCTTCTAGAGCCTTTTGAAGTTTGCAAGCCGATTGTGGGCCTCCCAGACGGGCTAGAACGGCGATCTGGGGCAATATGAAAGAAGGACACGTGAACTTTCATTATCTGGCTTAGATATTCCATTCCAACCAATATTTCGGAAATCGCCAGCCATTTGAAAATTTCAGTGTGATTTGGCTTCTAGAGCCTTTTGAAGTTTGCAAGCCGATTGTGGCCTCACCAGACGGGCTAGAACGGCGATCTGGGGCAATAATTGAAAGAAGGACACGTGAACTTTCATTATCTGGCTTAGATATTCCATTCCGACCAATATTTCGGAATCGCCAAGCCATTTGAAAATTTCAGTGTGATTTGGCTTCTAGAGCCTTTTGAAGTTGGCAAGCCGAATTGTGGCCTCACCAGACGGGCTAGAAGCGGCGATCTGGGGCAATATTGAAAGAAGGACACGTGAACTTTCATTATCTGGCTTAGATATTCCATTCCGACCAATATTTCGGAATCGCCAGCCATTTGAAAATTTCGTGTGATTTGGCTTCTAGACCTTTTGAGTTGGCAAGCCGATTGTGGGCCTCACCAGACGGGCTAGAAGCGGCGATCTGGAGCAAATAATTAAAGAAGGACACGTGAACTTTCATTATCTGGCTTAGATATTCCATTCTAACCAATATTTCGGAAACGCCAGCCATTTGAAAATTTCATGTGATTTGGCTTCTAGAGCCTTTTGAAGTTCGCAAGCCCGAATTCGGCCTCACCAGACGGGACTAGAACGGCGATCTGGGGCAATAATGAAAGAAGGACACGTGAACTTTCATTATCTGGCTTAGATATTTCATTCCAACCAATATTTCGGAAACGCCAGCCATTTGAAAATTTCGTGTGATTTGGCTTCTAGAGCCTTTTGAAGTTTGCAAGCCGATTGTGGGCCTCACCAGACTGGACTAGATAGGCGATCTGGGGCAATAATGAAAGAAGGACACGTGAACTTTCATTATCTGGCTTAGATATTCCATTCCAACCAATATTTCGGAAACGCCAGCCATTTGAAAATTTCATGTGATTTGGCTTCTAGAGCCTGTTGAAGTTTGCAAGCCGATTGTGGCCTCACCAGACGGGCTAGAACGGCGATCTGGGGCAATAATTGAAAGAAGGACACGTGAACTTTCATTATCTGGCTTAGATATTCCATTCCGACCAATATTTCGGAAATCGCCAGCCATTTGAAAATTTCAGTGTGATTTGGCTTCTAGAGCCTTTTGGAGTTGGCAAGCCGATTGTGGCCCAACCAGACGGGCTAGAGCGGCGATCTGGGGCAATAATGAAAGAAGGACACGTGAACTTTCATTATCTGGCTTAGATATTCCATTCCGACCAATATTTCGGAATCGCCAGCCATTTGAAAATTTCAGTGTGATTTGGCTTCTAGAGCCTTTTGAAGTTGGCAAGCCGATTGTGGCCTCACCAGACGGGCTAGAAGCGGCGATCTGGGGCAATAATGAAAGAAGGACACGTGAACTTTCATTATCTGGCTTAGATATTCCATTCCAACCAATATTTCGGAATCGCCAGCCATTTGAAAATTTCGTGTGATTTGGCTTCTAGAGCCTTTTGGAGTTGGCAAGCCGATTGTGGCCCAACCAGACGGGCTAGAGCGGCGATCTGGGGCAATATTGAAAGAAGGACACGTGAACTTTCATTATCTGGCTTAGATATTCCATTCCGACCAATATTTCGGAATCGCCAACCATTTGAAAATTTCGTGTGATTTGGCTTCTAAGCCTTTTGGAGTTGGCAAGCCGATTGTGGCCCAACCAGACGGGCTAGAGCGGCGATCTGGGGCAATATTGAAAGAAGGACACGTGAACTTTCATTATCTGGCTTAGATATTCCATTCCGACCAATATTTCGGAATCGCCAGCCATTTGAAAATTTCGTGTGATTTGGCTTCTAGAGCCTTTTGGAGTTGGCAAGCCGATTGTGGCCCAACCAGACGGGCTAGAGCGGCGATCTGGGGCAATAATGAAAGAAGGACACGTGAACTTTCATTATCTGGCTTAGATATTCCATTCCAACCAATATTTCGGAATCGCCAGCCATTTGAAAATTTCGTGTGATTTGGCTTCTAGAGCCTTTTGAAGTTTGCAAGCCGATTGTGGCCCACCAGACGGGCTAGAAAGGCGATCTGGGGCAATAATTGAAAGAAGGACACGTGAACTTTCATTATCTGGCTTAGATATTCCATTCCGACCAATATTTCGAAATCTCCAGCCATTTGAAAATTTCATGTGATTTGGCTTCTAGACCTTTTGAAGTTGGCAAGCCGATTGTGGGCCTCACCAGACGGGCTAGAACGGCGATTCTGGGGCAATAATTGAAAGAAGGACACGTGAACTTTCATTATCTGGCTTAGATATTCATTCCAACCAATATTTCGGAAACGCCAGCCATTTGAAAATTTCGTGTGATTTGGCTTCTAGAACCTTTTGAAGTTTGCAAGCCGATTGTGGCCTCACCAGACGGGCTAGATCGGCGATCTGGGGCAATAATTGAAAGAAGGACACGTGAACTTTCATTATCTGGCTTAGATATTCCATTCCGACCAATATTTCGGAAATCGCCAGCCATTTGAAAATTTCATGTGATTTGGCTTCTAGAGCCTTTTGAAGTTGGCAAGCCGATTGTGGCCTCACCAGACGGGCTAGAACGGCGATCTGGGGCAATATTGAAAGAAGGACACGTGAACTTTCATTATCTGGCTTAGATATTCCATTCCGACCAATATTTCGAAAACTCCAGCCATTTGAAAATTTCGTGTGATTTGGCTTCTAGAGCCTTTTGAAGTTTGCAAGCCGATTGTGGGCCTCACCAGACGGGCTAGAAGCGGCGATCTGGGGCAATAATGAAAGAAGGACACGTGAACTTTCATTATCTGGCTTAGATATTCCATTCCGACCAATATTTCGGAATCGCCAGCCATTTGAAAATTTCATGTGATTTGGCTTCTAGAGCCTTTTGAAGTTGGCAAGCCGATTGTGGGCCTCACCAGACGGGCTAGAACGGCGATCTGGGGCAATAATGAAAGAAGGACACGTGAACTTTCATTATCTGGCTTAGATATTCCATTCCGACCAATATTTCGGAATCGCCAAGCCATTTGAAAATTTCAGTGTGATTTGGCTTCTAGAGCCTTTTGAAGTTTGCAAGCCGATTGTGGGCCACCCAGACGGGCTAGAAAGGCGATCTGGAGCAAAAATTAAAGAAGGACACGTAAACTTTCATTATTTGGCTTAGATATTCCATTCCAACCAATATTTCGGAAACGCCAGCCATTTGAAAATTTCATGTGATTTGGCTTCTAGAGCCTTTTGAAGTTTGCGAGCCGATTGTGGGCCTCCCAGACAGGCTAGAACGGCGATCTGGGGCAATAATGAAAGAAGGACACGTTAACTTTCATGGTCTGGCTTAGATATTCCATTCCAACCAATATTTCGGAAACGCCAGCCATTTGAAAATTTCATGTGATTTGGCTTCTAGAGCCTTTTGAAGTTTGCAAGCCGATTGTGGGCCACCCAGACGGGCTAGAAAGGCGATCTGGAGCAAAATTAAAGAAGGACACGTGAACTTTCATTATCTGGCTTAGATATTCCATTCCGACCAATATTTCGAAATTTCCAGCCATTTGAAAATTTCATGTGATTTGGCTTCTAGAGCCTTTTGAAGTTTGCAAGCCGATTGTGGGCCTCCCAGACGGGCTAGAACGGCGATCTGGGGCAATAATGAAAGAAGGACACGTTAACTTTCATGGTCTGGCTTAGATATTCCATTCCAACCAATATTTCGGAAACGCCAGCCATTTGAAAATTTCATGTGATTTGGCTTCTAGAGCCTTTTGAAGTTTGCAAGCCGATTGTGGGCCACCCAGACGGGCTAGAAAGGCGATCTGGAGCAAAAATTAAAGAAGGACACGTGAACTTTCATTATCTGGCTTAGATATTCCATTCCGACCAATATTTCGAAATTTCCAGCATTTGAAAATTTCATGTGATTTGGCTTGTAGAACCTTTTGAAGTTTGCAAGCCGATTGTGGGCCTCCCAGACGGGCTAGAACGGCGTTCTGGGGCAATAATGAAAGAAGGACACGTGAACTTTCATTATCTGGCTTAGATATTTCATTCCAACCAATATTTCGGAAACGCCAGCCATTTGAAAATTTCATGTGATTTGGCTTCTAGAACCTTTTGAAGTTTGCAAGCCGATTGTGTGCCTCCCAGATGGACTAGATAGGCGATCTGGGGCAATAATGAAAGAAGGACACGTAAACTTTCATTATTTGGCTTAGATATTCCATTCCAACCAATATTTCGGAAACGCCAGCCATTTGAAAATTTCATGTGATTTGGCTTGTAGAACCTTTTGAAGTTTGCAAGCCGATTGTGGGCCTCCCAGACGGGCTAGAACGGCGTTCTGGGGCAATAATAAAAGAAGGACACGTGAACTTTCATGATCTGGCTTAGATATTCCATTCCAACCAATATTTCGGAAACGCCAGCCATTTGAAAATTTCATGTGATTTGGCTTCTAGAGCCTTTTGAAGTTTGCAAGCCGATTGTGGGCCTCCCAGACGGGCTAGAACGGCGTTCTGGGGCAATAATGAAAGAAGGACACGTGAACTTTCATTATCTGGCTTAGATATTCCATTCCAACCAATATTTCGGAAACGCCAGCCATTTGAAAATTTCATATGATTTGGCTTCTAGAGCCTTTTGAAGTTTGCAAGCCGATTGTGGGCCTCCCAGACGGGCTAGAACGGCGATCTGGGGCAATAATGAAAGAAGGACACGTGAACTTTCATGATCTGGCTTAGATATTCCATTTCAACCAATATTTCGGAAACGCCAGCCATTTGAAAATTTCATGTGATTTGGCTTCTAGAGCCTTTTGAAGTTTGCGAGCCGATTGTGTGCCTCCCAGATGGACTAGATAGGCGATCTGGGGCAATAATGAAAGAAGGACACGTGAACTTTCATTATCTGGCTTAGATATTTCATTCCAACCAATATTTCGGAAACGCCAGCCATTTGAAAATTTCGTGTGATTTGGCTTCTAGAACCTTTTGAAGTTTGCAAGCCGATTGTGGGCCTCCCAGACGGGCTAGAACGGCGTTCTGGGGCAATAATGAAAGAAGGACACGTGAACTTTCATGATCTGGCTTAGATATTCCATTTCAACCAATATTTCGGAAACGCCAGCCATTTGAAAATTTCATGTGATTTGGCTTCTAGAGCCTTTTGAAGTTTGCAAGCCGATTGTGGGCCTCCCAGACGGGCTAGAACGGCGATCTGGGGCAATAATGAAAGAAGGACACGTGATCTTTTATTATCTGGCTTAGATATTCCATTCCAACCAATATTTCGGAAACGCCAGCCATTTGAAAATTTCATGTGATTTGGCTTCTAGAGCCTTTTGAAGTTTGCAAGCCGATTGTGGGCCTCCCAGATGGACTAGATAGGCGATCTGGGGCAATAATGAAAGAAGGACACGTGAACTTTCATGATCTGGCTTAGATATTCCATTTCAACCAATATTTCGGAAACGCCAGCCATTTGAAAATTTCATGTGATTTGGCTTCTAGAGCCTTTTGAAGTTTGCAAGCCCGCAATCGGCCTCCCAGACGGACTAGAACGGCGATCTGGGGCAATAATGAAAGAAGGACACGTGAACTTTCATGATCTGGCTTAGATATTCCATTCCGACCAATATTTCGAAATTTCCAGCCTTTTGAAAATTTCGTGTGATTTGGCTTCTAGAACCTTTTGAAGTTTGCAAGCCCACAATCGGCCTCCCAGACGGACTAGAACGGCGATCTGGGGCAATAATGAAAGAAGGACACGTGAACTTTCATTATCTGGCTTAGATATTCCATTCCAACCAATATTTCGGAAACGCCAGCCATTTGATGTGATTTGGCTTCTAGAGCCTTTTGAAGTTTGCAAGCCCACAATCGGCCTCCCAGACGGACTAGAACGGCGATCTGGGGCAATAATGAAAGAAGGACACGTAAACTTTCATTATCTAGCTTAGATATTCCATTCCGACCAATATTTCGAAATTTCCAGCCTTTTGAAAATTTCGTGTGATTTGGCTTCTAGAACCTTTTGAAGTTTGCAAGCCGATTGTGGGCCTCCCAGATGGACTAGATAGGCGATCTGGGGCAATAATGAAAGAAGGACACGTAAACTTTCATGATCTGGCTTAGATATTCCATTCCAACCAATATTTCGGAAACGCCAGCCATTTGAAAATTTCATGTGATTTGGCTTCTAGAGCCTTTTGAAGTTTGCAAGCCCGCAATCGGCCTCCCAGACGGACTAGAATGGCGATCTGGGGCAATAATGAAAGAAGGACACGTGAACTTTCCTGATCTGGCTTAGATATTCCATTCCAACCAATATTTCGGAAACGCCAGCCATTTGAAAATTTCATGTGATTTGGCTTCTAGAGCCTTTTGAAGTTTGCAAGCCCACAATCGGCCTCCCAGACGGACTAGAACGGCGATCTGGGGCAATAATGAAAGAAGGACACGTGAACTTTCATTATCTGGCTTAGATATTCCATTCCGACCAATATTTCGAAATTTCCAGCCTTTTGAAAATTTCATGTGATTTGGCTTGTAGAACCTTTTGAAGTTTGCAAGCCGATTGTGGGCCTCCCAGACGGGCTAGAACGGCGTTCTGGGGCAATAATGAAAGAAGGACACGTGAACTTTCATTATCTGGCTTAGATATTCCATTCCAACCAATATTTCGGAAACGCCAGCCATTTGAAAATTTCATGTGATTTGGCTTCTAGAGCAGGGTTACGGTTTGGGAATTTATTTCCAAAACTGGTAACATTTTTTGTTTTGAACTTTTTTTGGTAGCTCTGTAACTTTTTTTTAGTTTAGGTAACTTATTTTCATTCAAAATATTGAATATTTTTAAAATTTCAATACATTAAATTTTACATTTGTAATATGCAAATATATAATAATATTATCGCCGCTTATATGAACCAGCTTCAGTTCTTTTTTTGTTTAAACGTTGCTCTGTCAAATATCTGCCGGTTTAATGGCAGACATAAACAAATTTTTTTGGACATAAACAAATGCGCTATTTTTCAGTTAACCGTTGATTCAAATACGAATTTTTCGAAGCAACCTCATTTCTATTTTCAATACATTCAAAGTTTTAATTTAAAAATACATTGATACATTTGTTGTGTATTCAGATTTTTAATTGTACTGTGTAAACTAAAGTTAATAATATTTTTTTTGAATTAATGAATTATTATTTAATAAATTTATTAATTAAAATGTTGTAAACTTTAACAAATTTATATATATTTTAAAACAGCGTTTTTTGATTTTTTTTTAAGTTGAAATTCATTGATAACTTTTGCTAACTTTTCATAATCTGAAATGGTAGCAAAATTTTTTCTTTACCGACAACCCTGACGTCGTTTCCTCTCCGATTGTTTACATGTTTACTGGTCGCCACATTCAGTGACTGGCCGCATACAGAGGAGAGACAGATAGACATGCGGCTTAACATTCGGTGTGGCGCTTCGTCTGAAGGTCGGCAAAAGGAACACATGTGGCTTCCGTGTCAGTCACTACAAACACTTCCAGCCAACCCCATTCTCCTCCTTGACCATAGTCAAGAAATACTTTCAAAAGAGGTCCTTTCACAAGGTTTGCCATTTAATATTTAATAAACTATAAAGCAATAGAAACATCAACAAGTACGATCGATACCGATCGAATATCACACAAACAGATAATAGATAATATAAATTAATCAAATACACCTAGAATAGGAGTCGTTCTGGTTTATCCGCCGGCCATACAACACTCTCGATGAAGTCCAAGTAGGAAGCGACGCGTGTATAGAGGCCCGGTGTGGCTGTGGCGCAACCAAACCCGGACATGATAATCCCTACCACACAATAATTCTTCAAAGTCTCATCGATGACCAGATTCAAGGGGCCTCCGGAGTCTCCCTGGCAGGCGTCCTTCGTGAAACCAGGATCCATGGCGCACATATGCTCACTCCTCAACTCGTGGCCCAGTTGTCTATACTTGACCATGCAACTGTCCAGCGGAACGATCTGCAACCTGGCCTTGAGCAGAATATTCGAGGCTTGATAATCTGTGGATAGTATTATTACATGGAGACCATACAAATTGGGCCATATACATAGAAGTGGAAAAATTGATATTTACTTGTGGCATTGACATCGCCCCATCCGGTCACGAAGACCTTTAGGGCCGGATCGGGGTCGGTGGTATTGGCGTACAGACATGTTGGAAATATTCTTTTCGTGTAATTCACGGCGAATTCTAGTTCAAGGATAGCGATGTCGTGGCTTTTGCGTAGGTGCGAGTATTCGTTATGTATAACGATTTCCTGAAAATACACCATAGATCAAGTATATCTTAGACAATAGTGAAAATACTTAAAAAACGGTGATGATGCCGAGTCGAGAGAGTAGGAAAACACTTGTCAATTATATGTATTCATAAATGCACTTTTTATTGAAATATTTCATATTGATATTATCAGTATTTTACAAAATATCAATCACTTACAACTATAATTTGACATATAGAGATTTATCGAAACAGGAATAAATATCACACATTAATCTGTAATTAACTTCCGCCACGGAGGGGGAGGAGCGGTTTAAAATCATGAATGCCATCGTGCAACTCACTCGCTTGGCCATACTATGCTCTCGATGTAGTCGAGGTAGGACGAGACTCTTGTGTAGATGCCCGGAGTCGCCGTCGCACATCCGAAGCCCGTCGAAATCACGCCCACAATGCGATAGTTTTTGGTGCTCTCATCGATCACCATATTCAGTGGGCCGCCCGAGTCTCCTTGACACGCGTCCTTCGTGTAGCCCGGGTCGTAGGCGCACATCTGAGTGTCATCGATGCCTCGGTTCAGGCTTCGCTGGGGTCCGTTCGCCTCGTAGATACTGTTGCACCGCTCAATTGGCTCGATTTGCAGTTTGGCCTTGAGTAGAATCTTCGAGGTTTGATGGGCTGTGGGATGAATTTGAGTTTTGAAATTTAAATATACTGCGTGTTTAGGGGGAAGTAAGAGAAACATTTCAAACATACTGTTCAGATTGATGGTGCCCCAGCCGGTGACGTAGAGATTGGCGTCGGGTGGGGGATCTTTGGTCTCGGTGTCCAGACATACCGGCAATATCGTAAATGAGTATTCCACCTCACGTTCCAGCTCCAGCAGTGCTATATCGTGGTACTTCTTGCTATTCGAATAGCTCGGGTGAATGTGGATAGCCTGGAAGAGAGCAATTTCTCAGATAATGAAATATTTTACACTTCATTTTGTAAATAAGATATTGTTGTATACCAAATCACCATACACTATAATTCTATAGTTGGATAAAATATATCCTTAAAACATTTTCTTTTTTTTTCTTTGCAATTGTCAGCGAAGAAAGAATTTTTGGAAACCACGATAGCAGTATTAAAGATGAGAAAAATTACACAAACTTGCAACACGTTTCACATATGAGCTGTGGGTGATAGGTGATAATGAAAAATACTCCCCACAATAAAACAAAACACATACTATGTACATGAACAATAACGATACAATAGTAGATATGGACAAAGACATCGAAACGAAATGAAGACTTAGTTCCATAACACAAGAATATGGAACTACTGTAGACAAGAAACCAGAACAACACATACATCCTTATGATATATGTATGGATAATAAATGGGTTTGTATATTAAAAATAGCTTTAGGAATGAAACATAGGGATATGTATCAAGGATAGGCTTAATTTAGAAATATTGTTTGAAGATGAACAAATACCCGAACAGAGATATAGATATGTACGTGTATATTTCCCAAGCACTCACCTTGATCGGTACGTCAACCGCCTTCGTGTCGTCGAAGTCGACCACGCCCAGGCGCACTATTTTGGCTGTCGCGTCGCGTGAGTTGACACAATGGGCCGCCGTCAGGACGAACTGCTTGTGAATGAGGGTGCCTCCGCACCGGAAGTCGTATGGGCCGTTATCGTTCAAGGTCCCGGTGAAGCCGATGGCCGCCATGTGCGGATACTCGCCAGGATCCACGGGGGTGCCGTCCAGAATGTGAACCGTAAGTTCGGCCACCAGATGTTTCTGGATTTCACGACATGCTGCAAGGACGAGGATGAGGAGAACTATAAATCTATTGGGATGGACTATCACAAGTCGATCACTCACCAGCAACTGCAGGGCGTTCCTTGACAGCAGGAATTGTTGTTGGGCGCGGTGTGGACAAATTATTCCCAGTGTTCAGGTTGGAACTGCGGCTGTGGAGATTAATGGATATTATACGACCATTCTACGCATTGATGGTAATGAGAGAGCGGAAAATAGAGTATGGAAAAGCTAATCTACTAGAGAGCAAATTGGAGTCAACTCCAATAGTTAATTAGTTAGTTATTAACTAAAACTTTGATTAAGGCAATTAATTAGTTATTTACAGTTGAACTACAATGATTGATGGCTATGCTTAGGAGAGGGCGATGATGAAAACCAAAACCAATAACAACCTTTCATCCGTCAGCCTGGACGGTGACCATGAGTTCACGGTTCCCGATCCGATCTGGTTGGTGTTGTCGAAGAACTGGGGGCGAAACTGAGAGACAGTTGTTGGTGGCGGTGTTGGTTGATTCAATCCAAACACTTGCTGCTTCCGTTCCCACGTCCGATCCACCGCATCCAACTTGGCCTTGACAATGTCCATGCCACCTTCAACCAAATTGTCAAAGATCGCTGAGATCGGATTTGAACTGGTTTGCGGCGACGGTCTGGGATTCGAATTGATTTGGGACGATGGTCTGGTGTTTGGATTGGTCCATTGTGTAGGCGCAGCTGGCCAATTGTTGCTCTCCGCCGTTACCATGTCGGTGTTCTCCGCCGCGGGCCAAACAACCGAGTTCCCACGACCATTATTGACGAACCGTGGCGACTGTTGACGACCATTTTGGCCGAAGAAGCCAACATTTTGATTGATATTATCCACGGATTCGAAATTCTGCTCATTCTCATTACTACCACCGCCAATACCACGGCGTCCATTGCCATTGCCTCGTCCATGGCCACGACCGTGTCCATTACCTCGACCATTTCCATTACCAGGTCCAAATCCATTACCGCGTCCAAATCCATTACCACGTCCGTTTCCATTATTACCACGTCCGTTTCCTATGACATTGACATCGTCGGGTTGTCCATTGGGAAATCCTCTAACAAATCCGCCTCCAGTTCCAGGGCCACGCCCATTTCCCGGTCCCAATCCGGGGTCCGAAACAAATTGGTTCTGATTTGGGCCGAGATTCGTATTTGGGTTCCAGTTGTTGGTATTCTCGTTGGGGTTCGGGAAAAAGATGCCATTATTTGTATTTCTATCTGTATTAGTCAGGCGCTCGAATTGTGCACTGCCAACAGACCCTCCACCATTTGAACCTTCACCATTGGCACCAACATCATCAGCACCACCACTACCACCAATATTCAAGAGTTTCGAGAAGTCGAAATACTCGGAATTCGTGGAGATCTCCTTGCCGCCAATGACGAGTGGTTTCGGGGTAGTTGTTGTGGTTGTACTTGACAATAAATGTAACCAAAAATCTGGTTGTTCTGTTGTGGTAGTTGTTGTTGTGGTTGAATCGTTGAGCTTCGCAAGTACCGACAACCAGAACTCTCCGTTAGCTTCTGTGGTCGCTCCTTCAGCCCCTCCTTTCTCTCTAAATTGAAAATTAAATCAAAGACAATTAAGCAAAGCACTACAAATACATGAAAAATACTACAATCGCAAATAAATTAACATACAAGGAGTTATATAAAAGTATATAACTGTGTTAGTATGAATAATAAGTAATACTGAAGCGAATAACAAGCACATGAATAATGAGAAATGTTCGAGAAGAGAGAACTACAAAAGGACTTTATAAATGATACTCACTCGAAAAACAACTTGTCTGGAGTTGTTGTGGGACGACCTGTGCTGGTATCGCTCGGACAGCAGATGATCTCGACGACGCCCGAGAAGCCGCAGTTCTTAACATCTTCCACAGCGATCACATGACGTTCGACAGCCTCTCGAAGGATCGGACAATCGGTGTGAAGTCGGCATATGCCGGGCGATTGGTCTGCCATGAGGCATGCGTCGCCCTCTGAAATGGATCATGTCATTTTATTATATTCACTTCTAATGTCAATCGATCGACTTCCCGTATTAACAAAAGGTACACAATCAGATAATTTTGAGAAATGATAGGGAGACATAACTACTTTTTATATTTCGCATTATAAAAATTTTGTTATTAATATAAACACATTCTTCAATCTTTCGTATTTCCCATTTCAACTACTGCCATTAGCTATCGTCAAAACATTGTGATGGTTTTTATATACTTATGATTTGTTTATTCCGATTATACTTTAATACGCATCAATTGGGACCTTGCCAAGCATATCGAGTTTTAAATAATAATATTTTTCGAATTATACTCAATTTCTTAGCTGATAGTGGATATCAGGGGTATATTTTTTTTTGAACAGCTACCATCTTTGATATACAGAACTATACATGACATTATATACATATGTATAAATTTGTTTTCTATCATGAGGTAATACAATATTACAAAATTTATTTATATTCCAGTGGCTCAATTAAATTTAATACAACCTAATTATATTGAGATAATATTTTTTTACTCGGGGTTTTGTTTGAGTTGTGCTGTGCTATATGTTATCAGCAATTGCATGAAGTCAAATGTAGAGCGAGTGTAGATGAATGGTAAAGTTCAGAAAGTCAATGGAGAGACCTAAACAAGTATAAAATGTGAATGTTGATTTCATTTATTTAACACGTACATAGAACGATGCTTTGGTTTTCTATAGCCTAATTTTGACGATCCATTGTCCTTGAGTTTTTTATATTGACATTCCGATAAGTTTGTTCTGCCAATGTAATTATATTTGTATTATAAAACCGCGATGAGTTCATGTGGTAAATGTGGGATTTTCTAATTCTTCACCACTGTACGAAAATCCCAAATGGAAAAAATTTACCCGAAGGTCAAGAAATTGGATTTCGCAATAAATTGGTAGCATTTCAAAATTCCGAATGTTAACTTCAATAAACTTGAATAATAACTGTAATCTGTTTGTTAACCTATTGCCACTGCCTTCCATACAATGAGAAGCCGGTCGAGAGGCGTTCGTCATCACTTGACACTCTTCGTTTAATTGCAATTAATTCAATGGCAGTAGACCAAGACCGTATGAATCAATTCGATTCCGTTTCGCTGTCAACTAGAGGCAACCCCGGCAACGTCTCACTTACCAAACATGCGAGCAGCTGCAGTGGCCAGCAGTGCAGCAACAACAAAGCCGAGCGCGGCGAACTGGCCGGCGGCGACGTGATTTCCGAAGGTCAAAACCATTCTGACGGCTCACAGCCTCGCAATGAATTCCGGTTCGTTTGGCTCCGAGCGAGATCCTAGTCTTGCGGTTGTTTACACTTCGTCGATGGCCCCCAACTGGACGATTTCCTACTTCGCGGTATAACGACGTCAATGTTTATTTGACTTTTTTTCCTTCTGCAACTGCTGAATTTTTCTATTGTGGTCTCCTATAAACAGAACTAGAAAGTAAAAATTATGAAGTGCACATTTTTGAAATATTATTTTTCTTCACGTCAAGAATTTTATTACATTATTAATTTATTGATTTCAATTTGATTTTCGCTTGTTTATGCTAATATTTCACACATTTGTACTATATTTGAGAAATTGCTGCGCTTTATTAACGTAATTTGGAATGACACACTTGTTTATATTCTTGTCTTTATTTGACCTTTATTGGGCATGTATCGCGTAGTGTTTGTAAATATATTTTAGTAATTTATATTATAAACTCAATAAGATTTTATTTTCAAGAACGAATCGAAACTTATAAGACTACACTTTGATCTTATATGACTTTAAAATTTACCACGTCGGACATTACATTAGCACTGTAAGTAAAAAGGTTTTGTAACTCAAATATACTCACACCAACATACTCCAATTTAAAAAAAAAAAACAAGTACAACTAAAGACGGATTAAAATTAAACTTTTTCCGAGAATCAGCAAAACTTGTTCTTTATTTAATGAAGTCCATTATTAATGAAGACGATCGGAACACAAATTATGTCAAAGACAGATTATTCAATTCGCTATAGATTATTGATTGTTATTTTTCTTAGAGCACGACTCTCGAGCGAACAATCGATCGATCGATCATTAATCACAAACCAGTCAAACCACACAATGTTTTATTAACATCTCGGTCGCACATAAACAAGTTAGAGTTGATTCTTTCCTCTTTTTCTCTCGGTGATTTTTATTTTCTTACTTTTAACATTTCTCTTTATTCCACGGTTTCACGCGGCGAGAATGACAGAAGAACGAACTCGACTCGATCGCGGAGCTCCAGCAACTGATCCGTTCATCTCAGAACAAAAATCTTCTGATCGCAAAACGATGCGCTCGCTTCGTTCGTTCACCGATCGTTTGATCGCTCAATTTGCCGCGAATAACATTCAAGCCGTGATTTTTCATATTTATAGAATACGGTGATACAAACAGATGATAGACGGACAGACAGACAATACAAGAACAAGTGGGAGAGAGTGCGAGAGAGGAACGAGAGAGAAAACACGTGGCTGAAAAAAGACTAAAACTAAATAAAAAGTGGAAGAAAACCGCAAACTGGAATTTCTGCAAAAGTGAAATAGTACATACCGAAAGACTCTAATTAAAGTATATATAATTTGGATCGGTATTAACATAATGTATGCAACATGTCATGTAGCTGATGACGTATTTGGGTTTTTCATCGTTCTCCAAAAGTGTTGACTAATTTTGCATTGTAGTCGGTTGGGTTTCCGCCGTCTTCCTCCTCAGCATGACAGCCCCGGCAACTTATTCATGAATGAATGGCGGAATGCGTGAATAGTACAGTCAGCTGACCGACAACCGCCGACTCTTCCTATAGTTTCATGTCATGAGATTTTTCGCTCTCTCATATTGTGAGACGGTTATTTTGTTGCTTCAATGGTGTATTATTATTTCTCAAACATTACGCATGGTAGCAGACATGACGTATACAGTGATCGATACTTACATACATTTGTCTGTACTAAATTAAATTATACCTTTTCAAATTCGAAAAATAAAGGAAAGTAATCGGTAATCGTGCTTTTATTCTTACGGCACTGAAATCGTGTTCTCGCATTCGCTTTCTACACATTGTGTTATTTTTTTCTTAAAGGTTTTCATTAAAATTAAATTGTATACATATATATGTATGTATGGGATGTTTTCATTGGGTTTTTGTACTTTTTTGTACTGTATATTTTCATGTTGTTTCCCATATTTTACTACGTTATCAATTAATATAAATCATTTCAATGATAATGTGTTTCCAGAAATTCAAATTAGGTTAAGGTTAATACTCACTTTCAGTAAAATGTTCTTCTTGTCTTTGATCAGGAGTACAGTACTTAAATACCATAATTCTAAGATTCGTATTAAAATTTGGAGAAATAATTTTTATTTAAAAGTCTCCTTCCTATCTTCTATATAAAAATGAATGTTTGTGTGTTCGAATACAATATATTCATGCTTCGTTCAAACGATTGAGACAAAACTTTGGTAAGTTGTTGACGGTACACACGTGATGGTTTAAGGTTAAAAAAATTATGCAAAAGCCATGAATTACAACATGTACATTTACAAATTGTTATTAACATTGTAAAACAAACAACCGTGTCAGTGAAGGTAGATAACTGGCCCAGGGCTCTCCTTATCTTTTATTAGCGGTATTGGGTGTCCAAATCGGACGAGATCTTTAACCGCAGTAAGCCAGTGAAGTGGACATGGAAAAAATTTAAATTTTTAAATTTAATTTTGATAGGTGGGTACACCAAGGGCGTAGCAGGCCCAGTGCACTAGTAGAAATAAATATTCAGGAAGCATATCTGCATTAACACTTATAAAATTCTTACAAATCATAACTGTTTTTTTTTATTAATACTGCTTGAATTAATATCTGTACGTAAACTTTTGCGAGACTGTGTACGTCTACTAACTCTTATATTAGAATACTTAACTAAACTCGTTTATTTCGAAATAGCTTTATTTCCAATAGCTTTTATTGTAAAAGTTCTAAATAACTTTTGCACTTTATATTTTCCTTTTATAAAAAATTACAGTTCTTTTTGGGTAGTTCTGGGAAGATCCGCATTAAATATGATCGATTCTGATACAATATCACTCAAATAACCAGTACATCCGTGTACTGCTATCAGTATAATAGTCTTTCCGGCTTATCCGCCGGCCACACAATGCCCTCGATGAAATCCAAGTAGGAGGCGACGCGTGCGTAGAGACCCGGTATGACTGTTGCACAACCAATACCCGACATGATGATCCCTACCACACGATACTGCTTCAAAGTTGGATTCAAAACGGCGTTTAAAGGACCGCCGGAGTCTCCTTGGCAGGCGTCCTTCGTTAAACCGGGATCCGCGGCACAAATATGCGTGTTCCTAACCTCTTGGCCGAATAGTTGAAACTGGTTTCTACAATTATCCAATGAGACCATTTGCAATCTGGCTTTGAGGAGAATATCCGATGCTTCATATGCTGTTGATAGTATTATATAGAGACCATACAATTTGGACCATACAAGAAGTGAAAAATTGTATATTTACTTGTGGTATTGACGTTGCCCCAACCGGTGACATAGAGCTTCAGGGCGGTATCAGGGTCGGTGCTATTGGTGTATAGACATGTTGGGAATATAGTACTTGAATAATTCACGGGATATTCCAATTCAATTATTGCGATATCGTTTACTTTTCGTATGTTTGAATATTCCGGATGTGTGTATATTTCCTGGAAGTACATGGTAGACCAATTATGGTACTCGATTATGGTATAAGAAGAGGTACAGAGAACACCTACCAATCGAACGAAATTCGATACTAAACCACTAACGATAAATATGATATGAATATGACCTAAATGTATTTTCTCTCGCACTCACCTTGATCGGTATATCGATGGCATTCTTATCCAATAGGTCAACAACGCCAAGGCGCACAATTTTGAGCGTTCCATCGCGAATGTTGACACAATGGGCGGCAGTCAAGACGAACTGCTTGTGTATGAGGGTGCCACCGCACCGGAAGTCATATGGTCCGTTCTCGCTGAGGGATCTGCTATACCCGATGGCAGCCATGTGGGGATACTCGCCTCGATCCACCGGGGTGCCATCCAGAATCTGATCTGCGAGATCGGGAGCAAGATGAGCTTCTAGATTTTGGCATGCTGAAAGAGAGAAACACGAAATATTCAAATGATACCACAATAGTAATATTCCAGTCTTGTTCTCACCGATCTCAGCAGGGCGTTGTTTAGGATCACCTTTTTCTGTTATTGTCGGACGTGGCTTTGTTGCATTACTCTCTGTATTCAAATTTGAGTACCGGTCGCTAAATTAATAAATAAAAATTTATTGATAAAAGAAATTGAAAAATTACAAAAAAGAAAAAATTTAACAGGGCACTCGATGAAGAATGTAATATCGTTAAACTATACCAGACAGGCAGAAAGAGCGACTTCCTAAGATTAGTAAGCTTTTTATGTAGATCATTTTATTTATTATTTGACAATTAGTTTACTATTTGAAATGATAGTCTTGCTTATGAAGGACAGAATAACAGATGAAACACCAACAATATCCACCTTTCCACTTCTCGACTCCCAATGTGATTATTATCGCCAAACAGAAATGGAGCCGTTAAAGTTGCTGCAGCTTCTGCATTGTTGGTAATTGGATCGAAGCTGTTTTGAACTTCAACATCGCGGTAATTTTTATTTCCGTCACCAAAGCTTCCATTAGTGTCTTTATTTGCTTGTCTATTCTGCAAAAGCCAAAATGATGCTCTCGCCAGAAAGGGATTCCGTGAAACGGATAGATTCCTATATGGCTTCGACGGAGCTTCCAATTCACTACTCGGGACTATTACTTTTGGCAGAAAAGGGTTTCCTGGATCGGGGACAAACACGGACGATGATTTCGGTAAAGGAGAGTCTCGTGAATTAAAGAAATTTGTATTTGGGTCATCTATGTTATCGAGTCCAATGTTCCTAGTCCTAGGTTTGATTGTTGGAGTAGTTAGAGATCGTATAAGAAATTCACCGCTCGGTACCAACACGGAGGATTGTTTCGGGAGAACATGGTTTCTTGAATTGGAGAGATTTCTACTTGGCTCCTTTGGTCCCTCGAGTCCAACGGTCCAAGTCTTGAATTTGACTGTTGGAGGAGTCAGATTCCTTGCTATTGTGAAAGTGGATGGTATCCAAAACTCATCATTAGGTGGTGATAAAAATTCCCCCTTTTGTTGATTCTTTCTAAATTGGAAATCGAAAGCATTGAGACACTAAAGATAACCGAAATACGAACAACGTGAAAATTACAACCATAGAACATTAGAATAGTTAGCAGTATAGTTCTTGACGTTGTCCACATAGGTAAGGCTACAACATATAAAAATCAAGATAATTACAAGATATTTACTCAAATATTAACTGCGACTCGACGATGGGTCGACCCGTCGTGGTATCGCTCGGACAACAAACGATCTCCTCGAGGCCCGAGAAGCCACAGTGTTGAATATCATTCACACTAATCACATGCCGCTCGACCGCCTCTCGTAAGATGGGACAATCGGTGTGAATTCGGCAGATGCCAGGCGATTGGTCTGCCATACGACATGCATCTCCCTCTGAAATATCACATTCAATGAGAAGATTAATTTTATAATATTCACATATGAAATACGTTCCCACAATGACTCTATTAGAGTTTTGATTATTATTATGGTATATGCCACTTAGTAATTAATAACATTCATCTTCATCGAAGTGTATGACAATAATTTTAACACAATACAACATCTAAATAGGTCCAATATTAGAATCGTTCAGTAATATAAATTTAATTTTATTATGTTAAAAATAGTTTAACAGAAAAAGAAATTATATTTGCAAAACGTCCCAAAATAAACGTTGATTCAATATTGAAATTTGATTCGCTTTTTCACGTTTTTAATTAGAATATTTATTTAAATCAGATCATAATCCTCATAATCACGTTTTATATTAGAAAAGAAAGATCATAAGACTTTATTTTATATTGCACATATCATGAGCATATCAAATTTATCCCCAATTTCTAAGTTGCCGACAATTATTTTCGAATTCTTACCCGATCAATAAAATTATAGCTAGGCTTACCAGATAATCGAGCTGCAGTGGGGGACAACATTGCAGCAACAACAAAGCCGAGCACAGCCAAACGGCTGGCGGCGATGTTGTTTGTGTAAATCATTCTAAATCCAATTCTTAGGCCGGCTTTTAGATTGAATTATGTTGAGATCCAGGTATTGTGCTGTTCAAACCGTAATACAACATATAATAAATTTTATATAAATTGATGTTTCAACTGGGAGTTCCAATGGACTAGTCTGTGGAAATTACAAATATAAATTATATACAATTGCAATGATTTCACATTTGAGTTGCGGTCATTTGTTTATTTTAATCTAATTGGTATTATTTCAAATATTAAAATAATTTAATTATAAGTTGAGTATATTTAGAAGTTTATTTTGGTTTTTGAAACGATGTGTTTTTCTGTTGTCACAAATTTAATATTAATAATTAGCAAAGTCACTACCAATAAAATGATTCCGCAATTGGTTTATACACACGTATCGGTGAGAAGATAAATATATTTTATATATATATTTCAAGTGAATTAAATTAAATTTATTGCTTCCAGGAACAATTATGATTTGTGATTGTACTTTATTAATAATAAATAAGTTTCTAAAACTCAAAAACAAATTATTCAATTGATTATAGTATCATCTCTGTTTCATTGTTGTGTGGGGTCCAACGAACCAGTCAAACAACACGATCGCACATAAACAAGTTTCTTCGTTTTCTTTTCATGATAATCGTTTGCGTATTTTTCTTTATCTGCTTTTATTTTCCTATTTTTAATATTTTACTATATTTTACTTTTTAATACGGCTGGAACGTTCTCGACACGATCGCGGAGCTCCAGCAACTGATCCGTTCAATCAGAATAAAAATCTTCTGATCGCCCGGTTCGTTCGTTCGCCGATCGTTTGATCATTCAATTTGCAGAGAATATCACTGAAGCCATATTTTATATTTTTAGAAACCGAAGATACAGAGAGAAGAGATCACTACAAGAGAGAGCGACAGAGAATCAAGAATAGCACATGAGTTGAAATAATGCAAAAATTATGCATATCATCAATTATCTATTGGTTCACAAAGATCAGCATTTTCAATTAGATTCTACAATTTATTCTAAGATTAATGGGTGCTGAGGGTATAATCAAGAATGAAAAAGAACATTTTTCCGCTGAACTACCAATTTCGTTGCTACATACTTTCAGGCCGCAAGTTGGTTTTCCATTAGACGTGACTTGCTCTGATGATTGACAAGATTCTGTCCCACTTGAAGTTTACAATGCACCCACATTACGTCACAAGACGCAGTAGTCGAAAAGATTGTACATGTTCAATCAATCAGATGTTGTTCCCCGTGGTGCAATCTGTGAGTGCAATTGGCGTTATCATAATGTAAACCATTCACATCCGGAGGTCTTGACAATGATATCGACGAATAATGTTGCCGACCGTGATAATGAAGATGTGTAACCGAACCCAATATCTTCAAGAACCCTTCGTGCTTGGTCCAAAAGGGTATAAAAGACTCCCTGCACTCAGGTGTCAATATACAAGTTGAGAACAAAGTCCGTTCGCATCGCTTTGTAGTTGTCGTCGTCATTGTCGTTCCCGTGGAAGCCAAAGTATGAAATCAATTCTGTCGTTACTGCTGTTGGGAACTGCTCTAATGGTGTCAACCACAAGAGCAGCACCTCCTCCATCAGGACCGCCGGTTGACAGCGATGCTGGCAACTTCAGTGGCTTGAATGGCCATAGGACGCCCATCGAGATCCCGCAGCGAAAGGCGAAAGGACGCAGTGTGTCGGACGACTTCACGCTGGGCTCCAAAGGCGATAGTGAGTGGCGAAATTGTGTCAATTTTCAGAAGGCCTCACATTGGAATCTATCTCTCTCTCTCTCTCCCCATCGATTCAAGGCGACATTCCTATCTATTCCTATGCGAACACAATTTACAACGACGATGCTTCGCCAGACTTTGTCGTTGAAGTTAATTATCCTGCAGCAGGTGGCGATGGTGATAATGATGATGGTGTGGCCGATGCAATAATCACACAAATCGACTCTCACGTCGAGGGCGACGATGGAATGGATGTCCAGGCCTATGTCACCAGTGGCGGTATCGGTGCGAGGTCCGTTTCGGTGCAGATAGTGGCCAGCAATACGGAGTCGCTTCGCTACGTAGTGGTCGTCTATGGCAACATGATGAAAAGGAATTAACTTCAATGCTTCGGCGAATCTCATGTAGCGAGAAATATACAGGGTTTTAAGTTTATGATTCGTTTTCTTTGCATTTTCACTGAACAGACATGGGCTAATACCCGGATTGCCTACTTTTGTGAAACCATTAGGGATGATTGTCATAGTTGGCTCTAAGATTACCTTTAGATAAGTTTTAGTTTGCCGAAAACATTTCAATGGCATACTTTTCATACTTTAAGTCACCCTCAGGAAATTACTAATTTCTGCGAAATCGTCACCATCAGGTTGTAAAAAGCAAGCGTGATGGAGATTTATTGCAGCGACTCAAAAGAATTCTTCCCATAGACTTATGCCGTTAAGTGTATGTAGAATGCCAATAAAACTCTTTACCAAAACCTTGAGTGCTCCAATAACTTTATAATGTTGAACTTGTAAACAAATAATACCACCCAAATTGTAAATCATCAAGGAAAGCTGTAAACAAGGGGAGATGGGAGATCTCAGTAAGGATTTTGAAATCAAATAAAATGATTAGACACACGCGTGTGTCTTTCTACAATCAACCAAATTGGCACAATCAGAGGAAGACAAAAGATATATATTCGACTCCACAAGATAAGCATTCAAAATTTTGCAAAATTATCTCCGATAAGTTATCATTCAGAACTTTTCAATTAGCTTTTAATTAGCCGGGCAATCAAAGGCGAATTTGATTGGGTTATGTGTGTGTGAATGTGTGCTGGTATTGTCGAAATGACTGTGTGAAGATGGCGCAATAGCGGAACCGATGCGCTGCGCAATTGCACAAAGATGGCGCAAATTGTTGTCGCCAGATCAGATCAGCGCTATCAGTTCATAATTTTGCTTTTTTCGGTTTTCGCCTTTCACTCGAGTGTGAGAAGTAATTTGACACTTTGGTTTTAAAATGATTTTCTTATATAAAAATATAAAAATGTATTTTTTAACAAATTAATGGGAAAACGAGGGCATAACTTAACCTAAAACCTAAAAGAATAATAGCCTACTTTACTTTCTTTTTTCTACTTTAATAGCAAGAAGAAGTCTTGATCACAGTACGATTTCTATACTTTTGCTCAGTTTTATCTTTTCATTCACAATTGATTTGATGTTTTTAGTTTTTAATTTCCAGATAGAATTGATATTGTGAAAATTTAGTAATTTCGAAATCCCTGCCAAACTCAATAGCCGTACATGAATATCTCGTAGGTGTAGTACTGAGTCTGGTTGCATGTGAGCAACATCTCGGCGTACGTGGAGTCGATGCCGCCGGCGACGAAGAAGGCGTCCGCGTCGTCGGACGACAGGTCGACGTAGATCTCGACCGCGGTGATCGTGGCGCCGTTTTGTGATTTGGCCGGATACTTCATGAAGACCTCAATATCCTCGGCGCGAGTGAACTGCGTTTCGTCGAGAAAGTTCAAGATAAGACGGTCACCTGCAACGAGAAAGGGAAAATATTTGTTTTATATCCGGCATAGATTGTTGGCAATAGAACTTTTTATAGCCAACATATTGCATCGACACTAACGTATCATCGCATCATAAATCAAGGTAATATACTATACTTAAGCCCATTGTTTATAGTTGTAAATTGTGGAATTTATATAAATCAAGGTGAGACGCTAGGCACTCTAAGAACTACTCAAGTGCTCAGGCTGATATCGTAAATAAACTTTGGAAAACCTCACCAAAGTTTCCATAGAAAACTATGGTGCTCATATATAAATATATATCTGTATGTTGGTTGTAAAAACCACAAGTTTAATCCACACTCACCGGTAATGCGTTCGCCCGCGGTGAAGACATAGTTTCCCTTGACATGGTGGGCCTTATTGAATGCCACCAACTGGACATCCGGATTCAGAGCCGTGTAGCGTGTCTCATCGGTTACCGTGTAGATGTCGGTGTAGTTGAGATCGACAGCGAGACAACCGACTGAGAAAACCGCTACGACCAGAGCAGCCAAATACTTTCCGGACATTCTACGACTTTCGCTATCTATCTCGTTCTTTGGATTTTAATTTCAAAAAAGTATATTTCGAATCTGGTTATTTCTGGTTAGATCTGCGTTGAGGTTTAGGATCGACTCGTGTCCAAAAAATTTCACTATATATGTTGTTTATATTGGGCGACTCGGTGCGATCGTGATTACCGTTATTGTATTTTCAGCAATCTGCAGACATTCACTCGGAATTATTTTGTATTTATACCAATTGTCAAGCCAAGCAATCCAACACCAGAACATGTCCGTGCCTTATCAGTGCGATATATACCTACATATAGAGAATATTTTACGAAAAAGCTCTCTCTATTCTATCGGGATTTTAGAAGATATTTTAAACTTTTATTTGTATGTTTATCAGGCGAGACCAACGACGATAAGATTGTGACTGCGACTAGAAGACCTGTAATAACACAATACATAGAACTATTGGACCTCCACAATTTACTCCACTCTAGTCGGACAGAGCTTTCGCCGAATGAAAGTTGGACACTTTTCCACTTTACAATTACGATCGAGTACCGCTACCGATCATTGGAAGTTTGGAAAGTTTCGCAACGAAGAGTTCTCTATGTAATACACTAGTATCGGTCGGTTGACTACTCTGGCCTTTATCGGCCTGCTTCTGGTCTGTCCAGTGGCTGATTGGTTTAGGCGTGGGAATTAATCGGTGCCATGTGCGCCACCCACCGGAGACCCATTGATCCGTGGCACATCTTATCTCATGGGTCAGGGCGGTGAAGTGCTTCTTTTGTTTACCAGCGTAGTTCCGACGCCATCGCTTCGCAACGTTCCGCGATATCTGGAAATATCCTCGCGCTCTCAAGTGGGCAATAATAATTATTTATATTTACTTCAAGTGCTTCGACGTTCATTCGTTCGTATGTAATTATTTGGAAGATATGGAGAGCGAGATACAGAGATAGAGTAATGTGGGCGTGTATCTGCAGATATAGAGGTTAGGATGCTGCATTCGCATCCTTCGTCCGCCTTCCGTTACTCCAACGATCACGTGCTGAGTGCCATCAACACACGAACAAAGGGAATCAGTTTAGAGCGCAGTTGAAGCAGATATTGAATGGTGGGGAAGGCACAGTCACTCCTCCTTCGATCAAATATTCATTTTGTTATCTGGTCTTTATTTACCCGTCAAACCATTGACGTCACACCGCACACAGGCGGGGCTCCATTAGTGCAGACACCCATCCATAGCTATCTGATTTATTGATAATAGTATTAATATTCACTTTTTTTATCGGTAATGCAAAACAATAGAAAACCTGGCAAATATCATGAATGTCTATTTCTATATCTTTCAGAATGAGTTAACCAAAAAAAATAGCCTATCTTTGGGTTTAAAAATAACCGAAAAACGTTGAAGAGGCTTTAAGGAAAAATAGAACAACACCTATATATTTAATTCAATTTTATCTCAAGTAATAAAATTATATTTTTAGCACAAAGTAGACGTAAATAAGTATTATTACTAATTTTGAAATAATATATTTATTATTTCCGTTGTGGTTTTCCATTCCTCAGTTAGACTCGCGTGCGTTTGACGTATTTCGATATGCTCTGACGTGTTTTGTACTCCGGAACAGTGTTCACAATGCAAAATGAGTTGTAACTGGTAAAAATTCCCGAATGCTCTTGCTCAAATGTCTCTTTGAAGTATTTCCAGGGAAACAGCTGTCTTATACATTCAATAGGAAATGTTAAGATACACATTTGTATAATTACTCATACCCCTTGACTCTTATCAACGGTAGTAGTAACAAGTATTATCGGTATTTAACACCAATTAATTAAGCATATACGATTCTATACCAAAATAGCCCCAAATAACCAAAATAAAAACCAAGCAGTTCATAAAAATCTTTCGAAAAGCTCTGAACAGTTGGTTGTTTATTTTTAGCTATATCATTATTATTGCTAATCTTTGGTACCAAATTTAATTGAACTACCATCAATCATCGCTCAACATTTTGACATTTATGGTCAAGTTTGAGTTCACAGTGTTGTTTACAATCAACTGCCTTGGTTTCTGATACAAACTTCAGGTGTTTCGAATGACTTTATTAAGTTCAATACATCCAATATCCTATCAAACCAAACCAACTCAATCTCGTAACAAATTCCATTTTCACACAAATTTTCAGCAAATTACCAAACTAATGCAATCTCAAACTAAAGCTCTATTGAATCTACACAATTTAGGAGCAAATGGAAATGGAATGGAATTACAACAAAACAAGCACGTTGGTGGTACAACAATTAACAAAAAATGATATTAGCCAAGGTGCATAAGGTACATAAGTATGTATATATTTTCGAGTTTCTTTATAAAAACATTAAACTATTAACCCATCGACTGGTATGTGAATTGTTATCAATTGCTGCCATAGTATTGCGCTGTGTATGCAAAGTTCTGCGTCTGATTTGCCTCAACGACAATCGCAATGAATCGCTGACCGATGCCGCCGGCGACCACGTAGGCGTTGCCATCGTTGGAGTCCTGTTGGCAAACCAGTTCCACGTAGGTTACGATGCTGCCAGTGCCAGACTCGGGATAGGTCAACTGGATGGTGACGTCCTTCTTGGCCGGATATGCAAAGACATCGGAGCTCTGAGCAACGAGACGGTCACCTGGATTTGAAATTATAAATAAGAAAAACATGTACAATATTTCAAAAACAATTCCACTACAGCTTATGCTGTATGTATGCATGTATTGTGAGCTTTCTGTGAAACAAGTATAGCCTGCTTTTAGGTGCCCGCTTCTATAAATACAGAATTAACGAAAATAGGTCCCCTCACCTGAGACGCGTCCACCTAGTGTATAGCGAACCGATTGATTCCTCGTTTTGCCCGATTCCTTCGTCATGCGCGCCAACTTGAGATTCGGGTGATTACGAGCGAAATTAATGATATCCTTCACCACAACGATGTCCCTCAGTTGGGTGGACGTTTCGGAGCCGCCGCTGATCCTGGCTTCGGTCAGGTTAATGGCCAAAATGACCGTTAGACAAACGATGGCGAAATTCAAACGGAAGTTCATGTTGATAATAATTGTATTTTGATTTCCTTCTCGAAGTGAATCCACTTGTAACACGACGCTTGACTTCTCAACTCAAACTAAATGCCAAATGCTAGATCGTGTATTATTTATATTTGTTCACCGTGCGGTGGAAATCGAATGGACACGAATTGTTTTTGTACCCTCAGCACAATTCAAATGGTGTACCCTCTCCAAGGGTTTCGATTACCACCGAATTCTGCTGATAACAGTTTAAATTGACACCGCGATGCGTGGATTAAATGCGGCGCAAACTTCCGATTGCCGAATCGTAGCAACAAAACAGTAGTCCGCACAGACAATCGATTGCTTGTTAGTGCGATTGGCTGTGCGGCGGTTATCATCGCCGTGAGTAATCAACAAATTAAGTGACATGCCGATAGCCGTTATCAGTCCATCGCTGTTTGTCATCAGCGCCCTGTGTTCGATTCGGCGAAAAAAGAACAAACCAATTCGTAAACTGAACGTGTTTCTCCCGTCAATAGATCGTAACTTTTGTTGTTTCCCTGATCAAATTATGGCCTTTATCATTGGGGGCTTCCAGCAGCTGTTGGCTATAACTGCACAATATTTTGATTTGGGAATGCCGCGGTTCCCAGAAGTTTGATAAAATAACAAGGGTATTTCGATTATCAATTAATTGGGATAAACAACGTGTGTTCATTCTTGAAACTATGACTAATATAAATAGTCATTGTTTGCAGAAGGAATATTACTTTCATTTGACCAGCGAATGGATATTTCCACCGGTTCCACAAACAACTGAAATCTGCGCAAATTATCTCTTTGAACAATTTGATGAACAAATTCATATATTTTGTTTTGGATTACGAAATTCGGTGGCGATATCAATAGAACTTCAAGTGTTTTGGAATTACATGAATATTTAACAATAAATAAATCTGCTATGGTTGATAAGAAAATTTTGAATATTTTTTTTATTTTACCCCCAAATTAGAATCCAAAATAATCGTTTCCTTTGATCTTCCACCATTAAAGAAAACACTTTTAAATAAATAAATTTCATAACTAAGAACTAACTAAATAATTCGAGAAATCTTGAAGATATAGTCCTGCATCAAAATAAAACAAATGGACAAAGAAACAACAGAAAAGACATTTACTGTATTGATATATTAATTAATTTTCGCATTAATAGAACGACGATAATAGCAGAATCTGATCACTGCCCATAGTAGCGAGCGATATAGCTAAAGTTTTCGGTCTGATTGGCCTCCACGACAATCACAATGTATCGCTGGCCGATGCCGCCAGCGACCACGTAGGCGTTGCCATCGTCGTTGTCCTGCAGGCAGAGCAATTCCACATAGGTGACGATGTCGCCACTTCCAAACCCGGGGTAGGTCAACTGAACGGTGACATCTCTTTTAGGCGAATACGAATAGGCTCCTGAGCCCTGTTCAACGAGACGGTCGCCTGGATTTGATGTAAAAATACCATTCAAATATATAACAACTATCTACTATTGAAATCTCCTCACCTGAGACACGTCCACCTATGGTATAGCGAACGGAATGATCTCTCGCCAAACTCGGACAACATTGCCGTTAAACAAACGATACAAAAACTCAAATATAATTTCATTTTGAGAACTATTAGAATTAAACTTTCTCTTAGAATTATTCACTTGAATTAAGTCTAAAACCATACTAAATACCGAATGGTAGATCATATCTTATTTATAGTTGTGATGGCACGGTCGAAATGGAAATCAAAATCAATATTGTTTTTGTATCCTCGGAACAAATCCAATGTAGCCACTTCAAGTGCTTTGATTACCACTTAAAGTTTAGATAATTTTAACTTCTTCTTTAAGAATCTTCTCCTTATTTCTTTGAGACAATCACATTGGTTATCTACCTTATTCAAAAAATATGCCGATATCAATCATTAGCATCAGAGAGATAGCAATTAGATTATTTGTTTTTATATTTTAGTTTTTTGATCAAATGTTGATGATTATTGTTCGGGGCTTTCCCGGAAATTTGATTAAATGAGGTTTCTGTAAATATTATAAAGGAGATATTAACATTATGCCAAATTTCGAGATTATTTAAAAAAAGCGATTAGTGTCTAGACGATTCTTGATTTATTCCATTCTGATCAATATTTTAGAAATGGGAAATTTTATAAATTTATATAGTATTTCCGGAAAAATCAAAATTTGAAATTTTTACTGTGCAACTTTGGGGGGTGTATCTCCACGCGTTTAGCATCTAGAGCGATTTAAAGGCTTCCAAGTAGATAGTGGCACTCCCATAAGTAATAGAACGATGAAAGGGGAACTTCAGAACTTTAATTATCTTCTTGATGTGAAATTTTTTTAAAATTACATGTTATTTCCGGAAAAATCAAAACTCTGAAAATTGGAATCGTTAAAAAATACGTGGTTTCCCGGAAAAATCAAAATTCGGAAATTTTTACTGTCAATTAAGCCAAACGAGAAGATCTAGAGAGCCTATGTATACACAATCTTTTTTTAATTAACCAGTTTTTGTGTCTTTTAAAGGAAATTTTAAGGCACTTGGTTATAATGTTTAAACTTTTAAGTATAAAGTGGCAGTGACCTAAATGGGACAAACAACACTTACATGAAAACATTAAAAGCGATAAGACTAATCGAAACGATTTCAGTTCAAAAATTGTCTAGTATTCAAATGTTGACTTATTTTATTTCAGACTTTAACTGCATCAATAAGTATAACTCAGTAATTAAATAACTTATAATATATTGTTTATTGACGTCGTACATATATCTATGCAATAAAACACTTAACAACTAACACTTTTAAAAAATTTTAAAAACATTCAAACTTAGTCTATGAACTTCGTTCTGTTCTTTTTCATGTAATCCACATCGATCGTAATAGAAAATATACTCAAAATCCGATGTTTTATATAGTGTACTTCATCTTAAACTACACGCAGTATTCAATTCGAAGAAATTGTCTTTTTCTACATAAGATTTATCACATAATTTATATACAATATCTGCATGCTATAGAAAATGAAAATACATGTAGTTTAATATTAAGTGGAAGAATTCAGATTAATTTAAAAATAAACATATTAATTACTTGGCAATGATTACATAAAATATTTTAATTATAATGTATATATTAGTATGAAGTTTGTCCTTATAAAAGAGAATATACGAAAACAGGAAAATTTCATAATGAGCAAAATTTAACGTTTTGATATAACTGCTTCAGTTACATAAGTTCGAATTTTTCAGATGAAACCCTATGTATTGCTTTTTCTATTGCACCCCTTATAAACTAATACAACTCGTCGTTGTTGAACTTCTACCAATTCGGCTTGAGTTTCTTGAACCACCACTGCTGGTAGCCATCGTTAACATCACAGATCGACAGGAACAATTGGTGGGTTGTCGGATGCACCGCCATACATTTTTTGTGCACTCGATGAAGCAAATGTTTCGTTTCCTCGTTGTATTGCCAGGGTCCGTCTACTGTGCCCAGGCGACAAACGGCCAACTTAATACCCTGACGATCTGCCTCTACACAGCGTTCACCAATGCCCAATTGGCCAGCGGCATTCAGTCGAACCAACTGATTGTTGCCCACACCATGACAATGAGTGAGTCCCATAATGGCTGGGGGTTGGTGCCCCATGGAATCGAGGCAATTCTCCATGGCCACTGAGCGCAATTCGCCCCAGTGTAAATTGGCTGGCAAAGCGGGGAATTTGTCGTAAACATCATAAGCGACGTTATCCATGAACCATTGGAATGATTTGCAATTGAGGCGTTTCTTAAGGGCCAGCTGCCCGCTTATATCTCCCATGTCCAAGTAACGAGCGAGTGGCTCTCGTGTATAGAAGTATTCCTTGTGCGTTTCATCGAACCACGTTTCAATGACACGTTTATAATTGATCGTAATCAACGGACCCTTCTTCTTCTGAGCTAGCTTACCAAAGTTGTAGGGCATAAAACCGCGATATACATGTCCAACATGGGAACACGGAACCCATTCGATGCTGCCACCACACTGCCAGATCTTGAAGCTCAACTCGAAGTTTTCACCACCCCAAACCAGGAGACCTTCATCGTATGCTCCGAGCTCTAAGAAATATTCGCGATTGATTGCAAACAGTCCACCAGCATGGGTAGGACTGCGATAGGGCTCTGAATTGTGAGCACGACGTTTTTGTTCACGTTTCGGCACCTCGTTTTCCTTGTACAGCATTCCCCACTCAAAGATACCACGATAATGGTTATCATTTCCATAGACGGGACGGTATTCGAAAGTCTTGTGATCAATGCCATCGATGATGGGAACAGTCATCACCGTGCGGTCGCGATAGATCGGTGCTAGCAAAGGTGGCAGCCAATTGGTGTTAACCTCACAATGAGCATCGAGGAAGACAATAATTTCGCCTTCGAAAAGTAAAGTAAATTACATTTAATTTTATGTACTTATAAATTAGAAGATATATTTCCTACCTGTTGCCTCTTTTGCGCCACGTGATCGAGTTCGGATGAGGCCCTCGCGTTCTTTATTGCGAACAAGCTTCACCAAGCCATTGAACTGTTCCAAATAGTTTTCGAGTTCATCCTTCAAATCCGACTTGTCCGAAAAATCGTCCACAAGTAAGATTTCATGCAGGACATGTTTCGGTGAACGATCAATTACCGAGTGAACGGTGCGCATGAGCACCGAGAAGCCTTCGTTATGGAAGACAATGATCACACTAGTCTTGGGCAAATCATATGGGTAATCCCAATGCTTGCACTCCTCCAGGCGGGTGTCGCGCACTGAGCGGTGCATTGAGATTTCATCGGAGCAAGCAATGTTCATGCCATATTCCATTTCTGACTCATCGGCCAGGTTCTTCTTGTCGGAGGAGAGAATGTGTGCTTCGCCATTTTCTCCTGGACCGGTACGTGGCGATATATTACGAGGCTCAAAGTTTCCCAAACCTAAAGAGACGAATAAAAACGAGATAAGGACACATAAAAACAACATAAACGTTTGAATACTGAAGATATTTGCAATATCTATAATTAAAGGTTATCAGTTGACATTTGAAGGAATTCGCGTAAAAACAAAATTGTCAAGTAATTTCCGATTGAAAATAGCACAGAACAAGAGCAATACACGTGGCTTAGCTTTTGCAATAATAAATCAATCAAGCAACTAGTAAAAACGAACTTATTTGTTTTTCCTACTATGGCTTGAGATGGAACTTTGTAGAATTCTTCATTTCTCTCATTCCATATGCCATATAACGTGGAACTCTGTTCTCAATGAAGAACACGCAGAGGGAAACAGGTTTCAAATGAAGAAATTAACATTTTACTCCCAATAAAATGAAATACAGTGCGGGAAACTACTTCATTTGTGCGTTTATAATTGTAAATTTCTGAATGCATGAGAGACTTTCCCAAAGTCAAGGTCGGTCAATGAACCACACGGTCTGAGGGCGATTTTCTGCTTCTCTGAAATAAACAAATCTCCCAAAATTTAAGCAAATACAATTGCCGGCAAGAGTAAATTGCTCAATCCCAAATATATGTACAAACAATCGGCACTAGGTTCAGAATCTTACCTTCCACTAGTTTTGGCACCTCTTTCGGTCGTCCCTCCAGCCGACTGTAATGGGCCTGGCCGAACTTAGCACGGTACACATCCTTAACACGTTTGTGGCTGTCGCTCCAAGTGGTTAACAAGTACAACAGCGGCAGTATGACTAGACAGCAGAGAGCCAGTCGAATGAGGCGTCCACTGCGGATATTTGTTACACGCATTTTCCAAAACCACCAATTTGTGCCAGAAAATCCTTCGTTTTGTTCACTTCTTCAACGTCGAAGTCCAATTCTGTCGACGTGTCTCAAACGAATCGCATTAGCTCCAGCTTGCAGTTCGAATGCCCAAACGATGACGACCGGCAGACCGAACGAACGAAGAAAGACCAAGTTTACAAACTCAAAACCAAGCGATTGGCTCTAATGCCCCCCAACAACAACAACAACTAAAAGTTAATCAGATAGACGAGGAAACGTCAAAATAGACGACACAATAAAACCATCATCATCCAATCTTGAAATCTTCAAACTTCCGCTACAACACATAGATGGCGCCATCATCAAAATCAACATTTCAGGGACGCTTTAAAAAATCAAAACAAAATGGCGGCGATTGCAAAATTTTCGATTTTCGCGTCCGAAAAATCGGGACGGTTTTTAATCTGACCAAGTTTTGTTTTGATTATGTCATTCGTAAACAATGGAATTTGCTGTTGCGTCAAAGCCTACTTCGTTCGATCGAAGTAAAATTGTTCGTTCGTCCACGTAATATTTTGACGTTTCAAACATGTGCCAGCTGTATTTAACAGCATTGCCATGCATAAAATTCAATTGACGTAGCAATTTGCTAATATAGGAACATTTCACAGATTTCACTTAAAAAACCATATATTGAGAAAGAATATACATGGTTATAATAATTTAATTTTGTATTATAAAATAAATTAAAAACGAAATAAATAAATTTCTTCCCAAGAAATTTCCTAAATCTCTGTTTTCACGACCAGGGTTGTCGTTTCGAATTTTTCGAGCGAAGTGTTAGACAAGAAAAAGTCAAGTGAAACGGAGAAAAGTGAAGTGCTTTGTAAAATGTATTAATTTCATACAAATTCATAATTAACACTTAAACATAACATTGATATTTATACAAACTCTTCAGTTTTGGCACGGTGTTGTCGGCATTCCAGTATTGAATTTTTAGAAAATGTTGGGTAGGTACAAGTCTGTCAGAGATTCTGACCAGTAAAGAATCGCGAAACTATATGTTTTTACAACAAATTTTAAGAAAAGTTCATTATGATTCAAGATTTGAAAAGTGAAATGTTTCCAAAAAAAGTGGAGTGCCGTAGTGTTTTGGGTCAAAGTGAAGTGAAACACTTCGATTGAAGTGACTTCGACAACCCTGTTCACGACGTCGAAAATCGGGAGCGACACAACTCGTTACTTTTCCCACTTTCTAAACCTTCCCTGGATTGTTTACTCGTTCGTTTTTTTTTTCTACTTTTTTCTCGGGGATTCACGTATTTCGAATGCAATGCATCCAGTTTTTTGTATCTGAGACTTAAAAAAAGTATAATTGAACAGATGAAAACAAGAATATTTTTAGATAATTATTGAGAGACAATGATAGAATACAAAAAGCTAAAATGTTCTTGTAATGAAATGTTTTAATCTGTACACAGTATTACATACACACATGTCAATTTATGTTCCTCTATATGTGGAATACCCAAATGGATTCAACAGAAGGGGAACATGATAATGCTCGCCTTGAACGCACTCGATCACAATCTCGATGAAAGGATAAAAGCTTCTAACTTGGTTCGCTGCGAAGTACGGACGCACATTGAAGTGAAGCTTATAAATCCCTGTTCTGAAGTCATTCAGAGCCACCAGTTGTGAACAACGACCATCTTCATTTGTCAAGTTTTGATTCAGTTGCACCCACTGATTATTGTCCAGGCGAAAAATTGTTATTTCCACATTCGCTGCTGCCTTGCCTACCGATGTGTCCAAGATATGTGATGAAATCGTCCGAGTCTCTCTGGGTTCTTCGGTCATTTTCTAAAAATTATCACAATGTTTATATAAATATGATTGTATAACAATAAGATTTAAATAATCAATAGTTGAATTATTAAAATAAATGAGGACCTCCTTGGTTTCAATGCGCAAGCGAATACGTTCCCAACCGTCGTTCATTTTCAATGTTAGTATTGTGGAAGCTGAATGCACACTAAAGCTTACAGAGTTAAGATAAAATTAATCTGATTGTGTGATGAGCTTATCAGTAGTAGTATCTACATTTTGGAAGACTATCAAGAAATGATAAGCAATTCATAATTTAAACTTATAAAGACTAATGCATACAACAGATATTTATCAACATAATGTGCGAAAATCTAGAAACTAGTTCACAATTTAATTTGTTATCGTTAATACTTCTTTTTTCTGCATCGTTATGCAAGTTAATCTCGGCTGGTAACGCGTCGGATGAGATTTCATATTGATTTACTTTATCCAGCCATGGTGGATCCTTGAAGCAAAAACGGGGATTTACATCGTTTTTCTTCGATGGGAAAACATCAATGGATTCGTTGTAGATCAAGGCATCTCCTTCTAGCTTCTTCG
Source organism: Coelopa frigida (assembly GCA_017309665.1). Taxonomy (NCBI): domain Eukaryota; kingdom Metazoa; phylum Arthropoda; class Insecta; order Diptera; family Coelopidae; genus Coelopa; species Coelopa frigida. Next base: position 8,295,891 of record CM029564.1, on the reverse strand, counting down.
AGCGACATTCTTGTTCCTCTGCGGATATCGTGGCAATGTGGCAAATTTTCAAAAACAAAATGCACGTGAATTACCTCATAAACATGGTCGGTGTGAAACCCCCAGTGTCACTTAAATCGAAGTGTACTTTTTTTTGCTTATTTTTTTTCAACAAAATTCTAACCGGAAAGGAAAATAAAGGATTAAACAGGGAAGGTGAAAAAAATTTAAACAAACCAAAAATTACATTTTTTTTGTTAACTTGTCAAAAAACAATTTTTTTTTGGTAGCGTTTACTAGTTTTGTCATTTCTATTAAAGACACAAACCAACATATGCATTAATTCCACTGCGAAAACGTAGATGTCTCCCTTAACCCTAGGATGGGCAACTGGGCCTGATGAGGCCCATTTTGAGTTTAAACATGAATATTTTTTTTGTTTCTTTATTAATCGATCTGATATTCCATGACTTCTTGCCGCTATGCTTCCTGAGTACAGAAAAAAAAATCGAGTCAATCGGGTTTAGTTGGTAGAAGAAAATTTTATGTTTACTGTGTCAACATCGAAAGTTACCTACTGGGCCTGAGTAGGCCCAGTCCACATATATGTGTATTTAGCCTGATTTTAGTGCGCTTTATTAAGATATTGATAGCTTGCACTTTCAAATTTGGTTAGGTTCGGTAAAAATATGATTGAGCCAAATTTTTTTCCCGATCCGATGGGGGTAAAACGTAGCGCATCGGCCCCAAAGTGGTCCAATATTGGAAACTATTCACATAAATCGTTCATAGCTTCTCCGGGAAGACTCGTAGAGGGGTCAAATATATTACCAGGTCCTATTATTTTTAACTCCCAATATTTCACCCATACATACCGACCCCCTATCTGCCCCCCTTCTGGAGGTCCCCATACAAAATGCTAATTTTTCATACATTACAAAAACTCACTCTAACTATTCAGGAGTTAGTCTTACGGAGCTCAATTGTATTACGAGGTCCTATTATTTTATTACCCCCAACATTTCACCCATACATATCTACCCCCATCTGCTCCCCTTCTGGGGGTCTCCATACAAAAAACTCATCAAAATGGGATTTCATGTATTAAATACTGCTATTGATGCTATGAAAGATATACCAAAAAGTTATATAAAAGTTAGACCATTTGGTTCTTCTCGCTTGTTGAAAATAGTTTTTTGTAATTGGCGATGACTAATAATAAATCTTGAAACTCCTCTTCATTCCGGCTGAGACTCTCGTTGTAGTCTTGGACCATCTTCACTCCTCTTTCTGCCGTATCGTTCACCACTCTCAACTTCTGGCCAATTTTTACAGCTTCTTTGTAGTCTTCGACCTCATCCCAAACGGTTGGAGGTTGATTTAAAAAATCTTAAGATAATTGTGACGAAATCGCTTAATTCGATGATCATGAAATCGTCGTTGACGTCTTTGAGTTTCATTGTTAGTTTTTTACGCCGCTGTGTCTGATTACATTAACTGCAGGAGCAGGTGTCTTTAAATGCCAGACTTAGAACACACGCTATATGAAATGATTGTTCTTCGAATTTATAGTGTAGTCCGAATTTATTGTTTAATTTCATTTTCTTACACATACTTATGCATACTTAGATTAATAAATCAAATAAATTAAATTAAAAAAAAATATTTTTTTTTTCTATCAATTTTTCATATTATCCTTTTCGGGAGGACTAACTGTGCACAAATATAAGCCAAAAATATATACAATATATAAGAGATCATATATAACATATCGTAGGATATTAATAGCATAGATATCTACACAATAGCACTCAATAAAAGGTACAAACTCTCGATTTATACGCATGGGCCTCTTCAGGCCCAGTAGGTTATGTTAGCGCCTCAGAGTGTGTTGCCCATCCTAGGGTTAAATATTAAAAAATAATCATTTCCATTTTAAGCCTCCGGCTCTTAAAAACAAAATAAAATTTAACACAATTTTTACCAACGGTTTTAACAAAATTATAAATTTGACAATGATAAAACATTTATTAATTACAAACATTAATTATAAACATTAGTGTTAAAGTATTCTGGCTGGACAGAAGAGAATTGAGAGTATTACGAGGATTTTCAAATTGTTTGTTGTTGATCATATTACGACGATCATATGTAGTGACGTTCCAATACCGGTATGTAGTCGATGCGAGTAGTCAAAAAGAAAATTTCAACTAAAAATCGGTGCGAAAAGAAGTAATCGGATTTGAAAGTCGGTATACTCGTACTCACTTCACATATACGTGCACGTATACACGAAAACCTACACTTTTTGAAACTAAAAGCTGACGTAATGTGTTTTTAACTAACAGTTAACAGTAAAATATTATATTCAATCAAATATTATGTATATAATTTAATTTATTTATTTTGCTTGATCCATTCAAAAGTCGAGGAAATCATCGTAGAATTTTTGTAATGCATTTTTGTATCAAAATTATAAATAAATAAAATATTGCAAGATATTGCCAATTTAGTCGGTACCGTCAAAATATTTGTAACAATTAGTCGATTCAAAAAATAATCGTTTAATGTGCCATTTACTCGAGTATACGAGTATTTTTACTCGTACTCGGACGAACACTAATCATATGTAGACGATTTCTTTTGGAGAATATCTTGGTAAACTTTACATCCCTTATAATTCGCAGTATGATTTTGCAGACAATGAACAATGGTCACCACCGCGGTGACCACATTGATGCGGAATTTCGAGTTTCCAATCTTATAATCTTTGATCTAAACCCTTAATTACTACTCTCTATGCACTCTCTTGCTTCAGTTAATAGGTGTGGAAAATTAGCTTGCTTGTATCGAAGTATTTAATAATTTTTCTGTATGAATCAACAGTTTTTATCATTAACCTAACTTGATAATCAAGTGATTCATATGTTAATTCATGCTTAGGTATAATACTACAAATATTACTTTGCCAGTTCAAGAAGCGTTCAACACCATCATCATTATCGTCATCCATTTCTCTTTTTTTTTTTTTTTATAATTCTCAAAAGAAAAGAAGTGTTTTTTTAAAGTTTTTTGTTTTTTTTCACAATTAAGCACAATCAATTTTTAGAATTAACAATTGTCTATAGTTTTACTATATTTTCATTGGCTTCAAAATCAAGTAAAACACAATTTCTACCAACGGTTTAAACAAAATGATAATTTTGACAATGATAAAATATTTTAAATATGGGTTAAACATTGTTTGCTGGATGGAGGCCAATACTACAGCAATACTACAGCAAAAATATATTTATCATACTTATGCATATCCATCTTACACAAATAAATAAATATTTAATACTAACAATAATTGAATACAAGGACTTGATCGCCTTTTAACAACATAATGTGCGATATTTTCACATCTAGGGTCAAAGGCATTATATCAAACATTAAACAAAGAGAGGTTTTAGATAATACAACCATAGATTTAAAATAAGATTTAGTAGAAACACTTAGTGAATGCAACTAGACATACATATAAATGCCGTAGAAGCTGTAGCTTGCTTTATCGCGGTAACAAAACAGTCGCCTGTTGACTGGCAAATTACGGATAAACAAATCATAACATTTTAGTAAAACACCGTCTGCGACTATTAATCAAACATTATTATTAACCTACGCCAGCTCTCATCACCTCTTAGTGCAGTGGAAATGATCTTCGAATAGGATTCGCCCTTAATACGAAGAGCCAATGGAAAGGTAGTTCTCTCACATCTCGAAGAAGTTTCAACTGCAAATACTTATATTTGTTAAATTATCATGTTTAACCAATGAAATTAATCCGACTGTTTGTATAAAGATGGCTGAGAGATAAAATGCAAAAGGCTGCCTGATTCGGCTGAAAACATTTAAAAGCCATTTGGGAGCCGATGGTGCAAGGTGCTCAAAATTGATGCGATTCTTGTGGCGCGCGCATACTGGAGGCAATCGTAAATGGACAGTTCGCAATTTCAGACATAATGGCAAAGCTGGAGAAGACCTTTACCGCAACCATAGACGAGGCTCTAGAAATAACGAGTAAGTTCGATCTATCAACCAAAAAAAAACAATTATAATTCTTTGCCGATGAACTCTGTTTTCCACAGGTTTCGGCAAATTCAACTATTTCATTATCATCTTCTCGGGCCTGGTACTCAATAATGTGATCCTGGAATCGGTCGGAGTTAGCTTCGCGCTGCCCGTTTTGGAATGCGACCTAGACTTGACCTATCGACAACAGGGCATTCTGGGGGCAGTTGGATTTATTGGCATCATTACCAGTTCACATTTATGGGGATTCTTGGCCGATACCACGGGTCGTAAGCGAATAATGCAGCCAGCTTTGTTACTAGGATTTGCGGTGACTATCGTTTCAAGTTTTTCACCTAATTTTGAAACACTGGCCGTAATGAGATTCCTCAATGGATTTCTGTATGTTTGGATTAAAGATGAATTCCCTTACATCATTAAATTCCCCGCTTATACTTTTAGGCTATCCGCCGGTTCGGCTACAATATTTGCCTACCTTGGAGAGTTTCACTGTCAAAAGTATCGAAATCGAGCGATTTTATCGGCAGCCTTCATCAGTGCCTTTTCCGCAATATTTTTTCCGATTATTGCTTGGCTCTTCATCAATCAAAACTGGTCGATTCACGTGCCCTACCTTGATATCGTATATAAACCATGGCGATCGTACATTCTGGCGTGCGGGGCTCCAGGATTTTGTTGTGGTTTGATGCTCTTCTATTTGCCTGAGAGTCCAAAATATTTACTCACCGCGGGCAGACAAGAGAAGGCGAAGAATGTACTTCAACGAATCTATCAAATGAATAAGGGCCGGAGCAATTGTGGAAAACCAAATAACTGCTTAAATGTAGGCATATTTTTAAAACCGTCTCAGTAGGATGACATCCTGATTTATTAATTGCTCAATTTTTCCCAGATCATAACACTTGTAGGCGATAGTGACACGCCCGAAATCCGCACAAACATTAGCAATAAGAACACCGTCAGAGCGATATGTCGATTAATGTGGAACCAGACAGCCCCCCTATTTATGCGCGACCATCTCAAGAAAACACTATTAGCTAGCCTAATACAGTTCATTATATTCTTCACTGCCCACGGAGTCTACATGTGGTTCCCCTATATATTGAATAGTTCCATGCAGTACACCAAGCGGTTTCCCGATTTCCGATGCCTCTGCGATATTCTGGAGTTCACGCAATCGGCCAATTTCAGTATAGTTAATGATCAGGTAAGAATTTTTCACTATTCAAGATGACACCGTTTTATTAAACCCTGAACTCGAACTAGCTCGAACCAGTCTGTGTGGAGCATTTGGAAATTTCTACATATCATCACACCATAATGTTGGAATTCATCTATATCGCATTGCTTTTGAATATTATGTACGCGATTGGAAAATTCGGCAGAATACCCATTCTTTGTGAGTACGAAATAATATTAAAGCTAGCTACACAGTGGAGTGATATTTAATTAATGTACATACATATCACACATTTTCAGTTACTATACTTCTTGTATGCGGTTCGTGCGGAATATTGGCCTTGATAGTCAAAATCCCAATTGTTGCCATCTACTTGTTCGCTGTCCTCTTGTGCTGTGGCTTAGGCACAACAGTTGTAAATGCCATTGTTGTTGACATTTACCCAACCAACTTGAGGTATATTTCACCTATTTCTACAAAACGCTCCACCATCGTTGTTAATCTGTTAATAATTCATTATAGAGCCATGGCTGTGTGCATTTCACTCATGCTGGGGCGCATAGGCAGTGTTACCGGAAGTAATGTACTCGGCGCCCTCATTGACACCCATTGCACAGCGACACTACTCGCTTCCTCAGGCGGATTAATTGTGGCCGGTTGTCTGGGCTTCTTGCTACCGAAGCCAAAGCCAATCGCAACGAAAAGTATTGGATCGACGGATATGGACCCTTCCATTACATGATAAGTTGTATATCTGCAGGGTTATGTAATAAAAAGTACAATATGGACTAAGATAAAGACAAACTTTTGTTGTGCACATATATTTCATATGGAAGTTTGGCGGGTAGAATTGAATATACATGTCCTTCTAAAACTTTTATAAGTACTTCAATAATTTATAATTGTCCACAACTTTCAATGATGATTTTCTTTGAGGGCTTTCCGGACTGACTACCGAGTGCTTCGATCTTCTTCACAACATCAATGCCCTCGACTACTTTGCCAAACACGACATGGCGATTGTCGAGCCACGACGTTTTTACCGTGGTTATAAAGAACTGCGACCCATTCGTGTTTGGCCCAGCATTTGCCATAGACAAGATGCCGGGTTCCGTGTGCTTAATAGTGAAATTTTCGTCGTCAAATTTGTTCCCATAGATGGATTTTCCTCCGGTTCCATTGTGAGCTGTAAAATCACCTCCTTGACACATGAAATTGGGGATGACACGATGGAACGTGGAGCCCTTGTATCCGAACCCTTTCTCACCCGTACACAAGGCGCGAAAGTTCTCCGCCGTCTTTGGAACTACATCCACGCGTAACTGCAATGAGAACACAATGAAAACACAATCTATAGTCCTTCAATTATTCACTAGGTTCTAAGATTACATATATGCGCATATTAATATAAACAATTTATTCAGACACTTTGATTTTTGTAATGAATTTACAACATTATTTTATTTCTCCGCAATCAGCTATAACAATTTTCTTCATAGGACTTCCGGCTGCGCAGCCATAAGATTCCAATGTTTTGACAACGTCCATGCCTTCGATTACTTGTCCGAAAACAACATGTTGTCCATCCAACCAAGGTGTTTTCACAGTACAAATGAAGAACTGTGATCCGTTGGTATTAGGGCCAGCGTTCGCCATCGACAGGATGCCAGGACCAGTGTGTTTCAACTTGAAGTTTTCATCCTTGAAAGTAGTCCCATAGATGGACTTGCCACCGGTGCCATCATGCTTAGTGAAGTCACCTCCTTGACACATAAAGTTCGGAATGACACGATGAAAAGTGCACCCCTTGAATCCAAAACCTTTTTTGCCCGTACACAGGCATCGGAAGTTTTCTGCTGTTTTCGGAACTATATCCTTGCGTAGCTGTAACAAAAATTTAAATTTGACAACTATTGTACATTTTTCGCTTGATCAGGTGAAGATGAAAATGACGGCGAACTAAGCACTCTATTACTCCGACTTTCTTACAATTAAACAATTATGTTTAACACACAAACAACTCAACTAATTTTATTCAACAATTCCATTCCTTGACCCATACATTTTGTAAAATAAATATGAACGAACAGACACAGTATTTAGTCATCGAGAGCTCCGCAATCAGCTATAACCACTTTCTTCTTGGTCTTGCCAGAATCAGTTCCAAGAGCTTCAATCTTCTTTATAATATCCAAGCCTTCAATAACCTTGCCAAATACGACATGCTTGTTGTCTAACCATTCAGTCTTTTCAGTACATATAAAGAATTGAGAGCCATTGGTATTAGGCCCAGCATTGGCCATCGATAAGGTGCCAGGTCCAAGATGCTTCAACTTGAAATTCTCATCATTGAATTTCGTACCATATATGGATTTACCGCCAGTACCGTTGTGGGCAGTGAAATCACCACCCTGACACATGAAATTCGGAATAACACGATGGAAACAGGATCCTTTGTATCCGAATCCTTTCTCACCAGTGCACAAGGCACGAAAGTTTTCACTTGTCTTGGGTACAACATCCGAACGTAGCTGAAATTTTATTAAGAAAATTATTTTTAAAAATGAATAACTATTAATTTACATCCAACTCCAATAAATCAGGATCAATTGAAATCAAACAAAAACACTCAGCTACTTATTATTTAGGTAAAAATTGTGATTCATCGTCGTTTGAATATGTCCAATAATATTCGATATTTATCTCTACAACATATCAGTTATTCCCAATGGTACAGCAAATATAATACAAAATAAAAACACAGATTTTGTTGTTTAAGGACAAGAAAAAAAGTTCTGAATTTTATTCATACAATAATAGAAAAATGAAGATAATTTTACACTTTAGTTTAGATGATAGTTAAATGCAAATTACTGCTTAAAATTATTTATAATGTACCGCAGTCAGCAACGACAATCTTCTTGGTTGTCTTTCCAGATTGGGAGCCATAGGATTCAATTTGCTTAACGACATCCATACCATCAACAACTTGTCCAAAGACAACATGCTTGTTGTCCAACCAGGCAGTCTTCACGGTGCAAATGAAGAACTGCGATCCGTTGGTGTTGGGACCAGCGTTAGCCATCGACAAGATACCGGGTCCGGTATGCTTCAAGGTGAAGTTCTCGTCCGCGAATTTGTTGCCGTAAATGGATTTACCTCCAGTGCCGTTATGGTTTGTGAAATCACCACCCTGGCACATGAAGTTGGGGATGACACGGTGGAAACATGATCCCTTGTATCCAAAGCCCTTTTCGCCGGTGCACAATGCACGGAAGTTATCTGCGGTCTTTGGAACGACATCAGAACGAAGCTGCAAAATTGTTGGTGCAAATATTTAGATTTTAGTCATTGCATTAAATGTAATTCAGTTGTAAATTTTGGAAAAATTCCATAGTATTTAATTAGTATTTTTATCTTGAATTCCTTGATTAGTATAGACTTCTGCACACCACCACCATCACAAATACAAGAAAGCAACACAGTATACACTAACAACTATACTACTCAAAGGATGCAAACACACAGAGGAATGAAACTGCAATATTTAGCATTTCTTATTAACATTTTATTCATAGACATGTAATAATCTATTTAACTAAGTTGCCCACAGTCCACAATAAGAATGGTTTTACTTGCGCTCCCAGCTGGAGATCCATAAGTTTCAATCTTTTCAACAACATTCATTCCATCAACCACCTGCCCGAACACAACGTGACGATTGTCCAACCAAGATGTTTTCACAGTACAAATAAAGAATTGGGAACCATTGGTATTGGGTCCAGAGTTAGCCATAGACAGGATGCCAGGTCCGGTATGTTTCAATATAAAATTCTCATCGTCGAATTTGTTTCCATAAATGGATCTACCACCCGTTCCATTGAAATTGGTGAAATCACCACCCTGGCACATAAAATTAGGGATGACACGATGGAACGTGGATCCCTTGTAGCCAAATCCGAACTCTCCGGTGCAGAGAGCGCGAAAGTTCTCAACAGTTTTAGGCACAACATCTGCTCGTAACTATAACAAGTGAGGAGTGAAACTGTCAATAGTTTGTTTCTTTCTTAGAATTTTAGGCTAACAATACATTGTAAAGACCACATCCTTTTTTTAGTAGTTAGATTGACAGACACTATGTTTAAGAGACCTCATTTTGAAACATTGAGATTGCTACCAACCAATGAACGCAGTCGCTCGAACATATATTGGTTCTATTCACAAAGTACCATAAAAAGCAGGTTTGTACAGAAATACCGACACACTCACATATACATAGAGCGTCTAACACTCTGTTTACAATACCAAAGATCTCACCTCTGGCAAAGACAGACCCGTTTTTGTTTATGACATCAGATTTTACGTAATCTCGTGTCTAAGTTCGGATCAATTAATCCCACAACAGTTGTCGTCGGACAGTCATTCCTCTTTAGTGAGGACTTTTGCAATAAGATAACAACAACATGAGAATAAAACTCCGTGCATATCCTTGTGAATACATATTAAATTATTAAGCAGCAGCTGAATTCATACATGTTTCAGTTCAGTTTGTTTCCAATGACACCAACGCACGAGTGTAACTTCCCATTGCAGTGAAATAGCCCACAAGAGCAAATTGTTGTCATGAAAAGTGAGTCATTAGATGAAAACAAATAGACGAACAACCGTTTAATTGCATGCATCAAATAGCCAAGTACGATACAAAGCAAAAGGAGTATATTTAGGTATCGATTTGAAAAACGATTAACTGGGTTATGTCCACCTAAGTTTTTCCAGTGTTCTTTTGAAAAAGGTAAACCATTGGAAAATGAAAATTTCGTATAAATGAATATAGTGTGCGAACAAATGTTCGGGTAATTCAAATGTATAGGCAGAAACTGTCTCTTTTATATTATATTGAAATGAAAATAGATAATATAATTAAATCAACATGATGAAGAATTTCTTTAAAAAGTGGGCGTGTCCACTGAAAGTAATGTTCATTTAACACCGTTTTAAAAATAGGCGCTTGAACATATTACTAAATAGTTTGTCATAATAATTGATGTCATATTCCAAAGATGGGTGCAAAATTTACTAATGCTAAAAATGTTTACTGCATTTATTCTATTGTGTTAGGCTTTGTAATTAATCAATACTTCGAAAGACTCTGTGGAGACTACTCCTTTACTGTGCGGACAGCAACTCATGCGCTCAAGGTCATGGAATCCGGCTGGTCACCACACGTTAGCTGAGTATACAAACAGCCATCTGTGTGTGTATCAACCGTTCTTTACATGTATAATATAGTGGTGAATGAATGTGAGGAAAATGTGGGCTCAAGTAAAATCCAGTATTTTTAGTAAATCGAAAAATACACGGCCGTGCAAAATACGATAACGCATGTAAAGTACTTAAATACACACACATGAGAACTCGCATATTTGAAAAAGCAGCAAGAACCACATTTTATCATTAGACAAGAACATTGTGGAAAATTCCATAGCATGCGATGCTTCCAAACTTACGCCAACTGCGACGATGGCGGCATCAAAAATGTGCATTTAATGTTTAAACAGTTCTAGAATTATAAGTAAGCATTTCCTATATGAAAAGTAAAGTTAAATTATTGGACACTTTCTGAAAAATCTGGCAGCGCGCGTGTATAGCCTCTGACGACGCCTCTGCCGCGTTTTTGATACGATACGACTAACAATGTTGCCTCTTTTTTTGAATGATTTGAAGGCAGTAATGAAGAATGTTATTTTGAAACACGTGACTAAGAAATGTAAAATATATTCGAAAATACTGTAATCAGTACCCATGTATTATTTAGTCGGAAATAGATTTGCAACCTCTGAGGGAAGACAACGCATCACATTTTAGACAAAGTGAAGAATTATGTGCGCTTTGCCTATGTAAAAAAGCGAGAAACTTAGCAGGTCTTGAATGTTATCTTACATGCTTATAAATTTAGTAACAAACACTACAACACCCGGTATACCATACACACACACACACACATCCATATACCCCAATACACTCTCCCAGATCAAATTGCAAATTTGCACATTGTTATACATCCTAAAACATGAAGCGCTCGTTCTACTTTCATCCAGTCATCTTTTCAAATAATGGAAAAAATCTAAGCTAATCAATTCACTACGAAAACTATTGAAAATTGGTAAGTTTTAACCTAACCTCAAATTATATGTACACTGATTACAAAAAACACGACTACCACAAAGATGGCTTTATTTAATTCCTCTCACTCCAGTAAAAAATCACCAAAAAGCCATAGCAATAAAATTACATAATGAAAACATCAAATAGTCCTGAGAATGAGCTTAGTTATTGAATTAATTGACTTACTTCCATTACAATGCGACCCACAGGCGCACCATCAGCGGTCATGTCGAAGAACACACGAGGTAAACCCATTTTATTGCTTGCGAATTGGCGAACACCGAGAAATCCAAATTGCGACTGACTGGTTTGACTTTGTGTCAGCAGAGTCGATGCAGCCGCTTGGAGAAGGTTCGATTTTTTTGCCAAGATGGCGAACGACGGCGATGAGGCGGTTTGCCGGCAGCAGCGTGCCAGTGTTGCTCCGAAAAATGCCATATTTTTCAGTGAAAACTCAGAAGAGAATAGCGAACTAACTGGTGGTAAATCGAGGGCCTGCAACACACTGAGCACGCCGGTTGGCACCGGGAATTGGATTTTCTGTTAATTAGTTCTCTTGGAGTATTGTGTAATACTCGTACGAGAGCTAGAATTGGTTCGGATCAGGGTTGTTAAATTTATATTTCACTTCACTCCACTTTTTCTAAAAACATTTTTCTATGGCGATTGTTTTTAAATAATATAGACAATAGGACAATATTTTGTAAATAATAGAATAATTAAGTGATCATATTTTTTATATATTTTATCTATTCAAATATTTGATTGCGGTAGTTGATACTAAATTTCATCAAAACCATTGACAACATTCCACTTTTTCCTTGCTACACTTTGTTCACAAAATTCTACTGCGGTTCCTGGGTTTGACTTTGTGTCAGCAGCAGGGTTGCCGAAGTTACTTCAATCGAAGTGTTTCACTCCACTTTTGATCAAAACACTCCGTCCTCCATTTGTTTGAAGAACACTTTCATTTTTCGTGGTTGATCTATTTTCTTCCGATTCCTATTCCAAAAACTACTTACAACAACTTATTATTTTTTAAACTTAAATAAAATAGTCACTATTCCAATTGATAATGGAAGACAGCGTCGCAAATCATGGTTTTAGGGAGGACATAAAAATATGAAAAAAATCAAATCGAATCGAAAAATCAAAATTTTGTTAAAAATTTCAACTAAAATGTGTAGTTAGGCATCGAGCTGAGTCATTCTCTCCAATTCTCCGCAAATATGTGATTTCATTGGAGAGTAATGATGGAGAGTTCTCTTTGTTAGAAAGAGTGTTGCTTGTTATATTATATCGAAACATTTGTAGAGAGTTGCCGGAAGTTGGGCTTTCGTAGTGTACGAACGCGATTGATTTCCCTCATTATCTCAGTAATTCACACCGAAACGGCGACGCGAAGTACGATGCTAAATTTTTAAATGAAATGAAATTTAGTTAGGACTTGAACCTCCATTCATAAATAACATTTTTTCCATCTTTCGTTCGCTAGTGCAACCATTTCACTGAAGAAATAATTCGGATTTCCTGACGTATTTGTTTTTGTTGAATTTTCTTTCTTTCATGTCCTATGAAAAGCGCACTGGTATATATTGCTGTTCCTTTTACACATGAGCAAGTAGTCGCACAGAAGGATTTTGTTATTGCGACACGATTGGCTGCTATCCCGTTTTCACACACTAGTTTGTTTGTAATGAAAAATAAAAATTGCACAAAAAAATCAAAAATATCCAAAATCCAATAATCTCAAAACAAAATCGCTTCTGTGAACATTTGTATAAAGAATAATAATTAATTAATTTATTATTACTATTAAATATCATTAAATTTCGGAATATCATCAGAAAGGAAGCATGTAAGTGACAATTGGACTGCAGGGAAGAAGAATACAAATTATTTTTAGATTCCCAAGCAATAACCTTCAAAATGAAGTCTATCCAAATTGGAAAACTAAAAGAATAGTTGTGGTTTTAATGTATACTATTATTTATTTATTTACATATACTTTCAAATCGAAAACCCACGATTATATTAATTTAATCAAATCGTTATTTCAGCGTTCACACCGCCAGCAGTCATGCCATCTGGAGGGGGGCCTGTTTACCAACCCACCACGGTCTCCTATGAACCACGTCCTGGTGGGCTATTGGGCCAATCTTCCGTCGGTGATTCGCCTTTGAAGGTGCTACGGAAGCCAAAGCCACAGGTGGCTTTGCTGATTTTCGCAGTGATTTCCTTAGCGGCTGGCGTGGCCATGATAGCTAGTGGTACGGCGGAATTTTTTGAACCAGATGATTATGTCGAGGAGCGAACACCTGAAAATATTGAATCGTCTAACGTTGAGCTACCACTTGGTGTGTTGATTGGAGGAGTTTTTATGACCATTATGGGATTTGTTGCTATCGGTATTGAACATGAAGGACGACGTTAACTTCTTTAGAAATTAATGCTCTATTTTTATTTCTACAGGCTTGTACTTGAAGGTCGCAGGTTGGCGACGCAACTGTGTCTGCCCGAGAATTTTCAACAAGAAACAAACATTGGCGCGTCAGTTGCAGGGCAATAGCGGCGGACAGATTATGGCCCTAAATCCATCGACGGATCCCCTTGTATCGCATACACAATATGCGCCGGTATCAGAAATGCCACAACGTGCAGAGGATGAAGAACGCAGGAACCTGATGCCAGATAGCAAGGACTGGTAAAAAAACGAAAATTTCTTTTACCACATGCATGCATAATTCCTAATTGAAATATTTCAGTTTGAGCAGTGCTGAGGAATCTGATCGTATGTTGGAACCAGATCCTCGAATAGTTTTGCGACCAATGGGTCGTGTGGAGGATGCTTAAAATAACATTTCAACACTATGAATGCAACTTTTATATATTTGGTTTTGATTAGTTCAAAATTGTTAAATTTATTAATCTCGAATATTCCGAATGTTAATTTTTCACATTCAACTAATTTCTGAGTATCGAAATATTCAAGCTTTGCGAAATATTCATATCAAAAAATAATATACCTTTGTTTGCCATCTTTGAATGTAGAAGTAGAAACGGAGTCATAGAAGCAAAGAGATCATTTAAAATGATTGTACAATTTCGTTTGAAATATATCAAACATTTCTCTTCAAATTAATTTGTAGCTTAAGGTTCTGGACTGCTAATTTTCGAATACTAACTGAAAACTTTAGACATTCTCTCATTTAATATGTAAACATTTGTGATTCATTCGAACTCAACACCTTTTTATTCTTTGTTGGCATTGAATCTTTTACAGTAGTTTTAAGAGAGGTACACGCCAATTTTTGCAGTTTGTTATATTGCACGTCCATTAATAAGTCTGTACAAGAATATATTTTTAAAGTACGTAAATGCTCTTTGATAATTTTGCCAAAAATGTACAACATTACAAAAGACATTTAATCCCTCCTCATATTTATGCTTGAAAAGACTGTTTTATTTTTAATTTTGGTTTACCTTAAATTAAGAAAAGTTTTAAATTTAATTATTATTTTGTTGCTTTGAATAAATATTGAGGCCGATTTGACTGGAGAATTTAGTAGTTAACAGTTGGTAATAAACTGTGAATGCAACCAAAATTTATTTTTATATCAGTGAAAAATATATTTCAACTCGAAGAAATTATGAAGAAGGACTCTTTCACTTTTTGTTTTATCCCAGTACATTTATTTGTTAATTCTGTAAGAATAAATGAGTTTAACTATAGTTCAAAACCATGAAAATTAATACTAATTGAATTAATACTCAGTTTAAAGGAACGGAATAACTACGAATATTATCAAATACGTAATTTGTTTACTAATTATTTGCTAACGAAATAAAATCGATCGCAGATCCTCAAAAACACAATAAATATTTTTTTTCCATCATTCGACAATCATTGGTTCGAGAATTACTTCACTCATTGCCATACTATCATACAATGTAAAAATTCTATTTAAAATTTTTTGATTAAAAGAAATCAAATTGTACACATCCAACTTCGTTTCTTTTATTTTCATTTTTACATATGTAATTAGTATGTAGATATAAGATTCTAAAGCAAAGGAAATAATCCAATCAAATACACAGGTGCAATTCATTTTTTTATTGATTAGAATTCCGCTTACTTGCGTACTTGTGTGTTATACACTATTCGTTTTTAGCATCTTCTGTTTTATTTCCCTCTTCTACACTGATTTCAGTTTCGAGACTTTCTTTAATATCTTCAACTTTCTTGTCTTTATCAAGACCTTTTTTATCCTTTTCATCTTCTTTCTTCTGGGTTTTATCCTTGTCCCTGGATTCTTTCAATTTATCATTGTCTTTTTCCTTGTTCTTCTCACCTTTATCACCATCTTTATCACGAGAGCTGTAGTGTATATAGAATTTAAAAAATATTATCAGTCTATAATATGTGTAAAAATACCTTTCTGATTTGTGGTCTTTGTCTCTGTTGAAATATGGGGATACCCTATTGTAAATATAGGAAAGCGTAGATTGTTGGTCCTTGTACTTGCGCTGCAAAAATACGTTTTGGCACATATAAAAATGTATAACAAAATATTAAAATGTTTATGCATACATTTATGGTATATAAATCCTGATCAGTGTCGCTCAATTTGCGGTTTAAACTTTTTACTTCGCTTTGTAAGTCCTTAATTTTACCACTCGATTTTGAATGTTCCTTTTGAAGGTCGGCGTATTGTTTGCTCATATCATTGTACAATTTCTCTAGATCTGAGTAATTTATTTCTGTACGTTTAATTTGTTCCATAAGCTTCCCAACGTGCACAACAGCGCCCTTATAATTTACCAAACCTTAAACATAATTTGTAAGATTAAACATCCGATTCAACATAAAACGTGCGTTACCTTCATGATTGTCGGTGACCTTTGTATCATTAGAAATGTCAGAAGTTTCAGCCGCTTCATTCTTAAAGATGGGATAATATAGTTTGTTTCCCAATGCTAATTTTCTCAACTCTTCATTCGAAATTTCGTCTGATTCTTCAATAGTTGGAGGGGCATCAATTGATTCCTCCTTTTCAGTGAGTTTTCTTTAATGTTAGAGAATATTATTGTTATGATTCGGTTTTTGCGTTTGATACAAGTGTACCTGTAGTAGAAGGCATGTCGCGATGCTGATTTTCCAAGAACTTTTCGAATTTGACCACGTGACAAATTTAAACCCAATATAGAAAATAGATCTTCCAAATCTTTTTCAAAGATATAGCCGCAGTGAGAGGTGTCAAAGTACACAAATGATAGCAGCAACTGCGGTTTTACGACGACCATTTTTTTATCGGAAGCATTCGAAGTAGTTTTCCGTTTCCGGTCAGCAGATGAGTTAATAGATTGATTATCATCATCTGGATCCATGTCAACACTATGTTTGGAAATTCTACGTTCTTTTTTTTCATTAGAGTTATCAATACTTTGTTTACTCTCAATAGCTCCATTATTATCTTTTGGCGGTTCATCTTCTTCATTGGGTTTGATTTCCTCTTTTTTAATAGTGGTGGACTCATTTGTTGTTTCTGGTTCAACTGGACTAGCTTCTTTTTGCAAATAAAGCTCCTTGTAAATATTAAAGCCGAAGTCACGCATCAACATCTCATTGAAAAGCTCGGCGAAAAGTGAAACCTTCATAGAAAAAAGTCAATACAATGGATTCTGAAATACAACAGTTGGATATACCTCAAAAAATCGCTCTTTTGTGTCCTCTGGACGGTAATCAAGTAAAACGGAGAGCGACATTACAGAGCAATCGAATTTCCCTCCCTTTGCAGATTTTGAGGGATGGACTATGACATGGGGAACACTTGGTAACGTGTAGCGACGAATCAATTGCAGCTTTTCCTTTTCGTCAAGTTCTTTATTACCATCATCTGGGTTTTTACTCGAGTCATATTCATCTAGTATTACTATGTCATTCATATCAACATCGGCCCAGTCCTCATTTTCTTCATGATCATCTTCCTTCTCTTCCGCTTTAGCATTCGTTTTTGTCGTGTTTAATTTCTTTTCAGCAGAGTCACATTCCATTGAAACTTCTGCTTCTTCAGAGTTATTGGTATCATTAGGTTCATCGCATGAATTTGAGTCCCCGTCAGCTTTTTCGGTGTTAACAGCTTTCGCCAAGCGAGCCATAAGCAAATTCCGGGCGCCTTTAAAATTTAAATCAATATAAGTTAATCTTAAAAGTTATGTAAAGCAAAATACCTTTTGACGGTAGATTTCGTGCGTCTAATTCATTGCGAATTTCTTGCAACTTCATTGTCTTTAAATCCAGTTTCGAATAATGCGTTGGTCCAGTTAAAGTATCCTGAAATATGCAATAAACATGAATCTACCAAATAATATTATGATAATCACGGATATATCTCAATCTTTACAATAAAGACTAATTTTCCAGGAAATACTTTTCATGAATGTAACTATTTTGTCTCATATAGGTGATTAATGTGTAAAGAAAATAGGGGCCAACCAAATTAATAAATCAACACGAAACGAAGGTGAATACATAGTTTTTCTAGTTATCCGAATTACGGGGTTTTCACCCTATATGTTGATCATATATCAGAAACGTAGACACGTAGGGGGAAAGGTAACAAAAATACTTAAAACTAATAAAACAATATAGTATGCATGTGAGAGTGCCTTTTCGTTTTCATTATCGTCACCATCAACGGAAACATCCATTACTTCTTTATTATCCTCGGATAGGTCTGGATTACAGTTGCTTTCCTCCTCAGCCGTTTCGACGTTTGTAGAAGTATCGGGAACAGCAGCACTATCCGGATTGAAATCATTGGCCAACGTTGCAGATCCAGTGGCTCCTGATCCAGACGATGATTTCTGATTTGCAATTTTACGGCTGACAACATTCTCCACAGCAACCTTGTAGCTCTGAGTTAAATTTTCCCATTCGCTGATGGTCGGAATACACGAATGAACATCTGGCAAATAAATAACAACTGTCTCAATGCGTGGAGGCCCATCTTTGTCCTTGTTTTTATGATCGGTGCGATGATAGTAGAGCTCCACAAAGCGGTACCTAGTCAAGAGTGGATACGCGAATCAACGTGATAATGAACCCCAAACAAAAGTATCATAATCAGCCGGAAATCCATTGGGTCAGTAAAAATGCAGTATCCAAAAAAGATACGTGCACCAGGATGGGTTATCGTTGACATGATGTAGATGTAATGACGTCGAAGGCAGCAGTTATTTATTTGTGGTATTTTTTGATTTAGCAATCACCAATGAAGAATATGGTGATTTGGTATTGGAGAAAACGAACATGGAAAAAGAAAGAAAAAAATCATAAAGAATGTGACAATACAAGTTTTTTCTTTTTTTTTTTTTTTGGTTTTTTGATGTATTTTTAGCAATTTTTGGCCTGCTGGAAAAGAATACGATTTTTATTATCTTATTTCAAATAATGGTTATGTTAAATGATGTATGTCTATTAAAATGGCACAGATTTTTTGGAACTGTACTCATTTGTTTCTTACATTTCTTACATTAAATACAACTTAAATGAAGAACATGTTGAGTATCATTATGTTCGTGGTCAGTTGCTCTTTATTAATCACATAATATGATTAAATTTATTTGTTCTGTTCGGATAGTATACATATACATGCATAGTATCCTGAAACCAAACAAGTGTCATTCTAAAACTCGTATTAATAAAAATCATATTAATAAAGTAAACATATGAAACGATATTATATATACAGACATACCATTGGGTGCAGTTGGACAAATCAATACCAGTCAAGGCTTTGCATGTTCGAATAGCCGTGCGAATCAATACAGATGGATCCTTATCCGGGTTTTCTCCATCTAACGATGGGCTCCACGGACCACCAATTGCCATTGGTTCATTGCGGCCTCTTGTACCCACAAGGAAACTTATTAAACGCGATGGATGCACTGTGTGCTGTTCGTTTTCATTGTCATCATCTTCGAAACATTTCTGATACATTTCTGCAATTGGTGGACAAGACATAAGCATGACTTTTGCCGAATATAAATAATTTGCATCTTCTGGTTCAACCACTTCAGAAGATTCATCCCTCAAAGGCTCTACTATTTTGTGCATTATATGAAACTGGCACGGACGTCGCAAAGAAAATGGATTAGTATGAGTGAAGGAATCGGACCATTTAATGTCAGCATGAAAGAAATCTGACGGTATGTATAGAGTAGAATATCGTTGTCGTAATTCTTGTATATCAGCACTTTTGCTAAACAAATAAAGAGATAATATCAATTATAATCACTCTTCACTAATTCAAATATAATCAACTTACAATGTAAGAATCGATTTGGGTATCTGAACCATATAACGTCTTATGGTACGTGTTCTACGAGTTTTTTGTCCCATGCGATGAACCGGACTACGCTCACGTTCCTTGTCACGATCGCGCTCTCGTTCTCTTTCTCGTGTTCTCTCTCTCTCACGTTCTCGATCCCTGCGATCAATGTTTAGGTCAGATTCTCGTTTGATTTCATCACGATCCCGTTCACGATCTCTATCACGATCACTTCGACTCATAACTGCATTGGAATTTCTTGTGCGATCCTTGCTGCGATCACGATCCTCTCGGCGACGTTTACGATCATGTTCATCCTGAAAAATTGCCATATATATTGGACGTTTTAGAGTGTATATTGGTCAATGGATTCTTACATCGTCCCTATCCCTTGAACGCACATTACGATCCCGATCACGACGATCTTTTTCATTGCGTGGATGTCGATCTCTTCCTGGCGACGAGCGTCGCGGTGACGCTCTTCGTTGCTGCTGTGAGCGCTGGTAGTCGTTTGGAGGCGGCACAGCATTGTACCCCGACCCAGACCCCTTGCTGTTATTGGCTCCGCTATTGCCCGTTATCAATGGTGGTGGCTGACTTGAGTTGAGTCGAGGCTGCGGCATAATTTGAATACGAGACGCATTCCACTTAAATTGGCCATTTGGATTATACGAGGCCTCGAAAATTACTCGTTCGCCTAGTTTCGGTATGGGACCCTTGCACACATTACGATAGAAGAGGATTTCATCGTTAACCAAACCGCAGTCACCATTCATTTTGGTTATGGTTCCAATTGAATTGTACTGTTGTTGTGATCGCGTCTGGGACGTTGGTTGACTGTTGGTGGGTGAGTTTTGAAATGCCACCGGGTTGAGGCCTGAACGACTTTGGGGGTACGAGACTGAAGCCCCGCTGCCTTGTTGAAACATCCCAGACGTTCCTATACTGGTCGGTGGCAATGATCCGTGGCCAAAGGTCATATTTTGCTGTGGCTGCTGGAGGAACATTGGCGCCGTTGCGCCTTGATGGAAGGATAAGCCGGCATTGGGAAGCTGGGTGACAGAAGGGCTGCCTGCGACAATCTGGCCCTGGAGCACGTTGTTTAAGTTATTACGTTGCCAGGGTGGGTTAGATTGACCGCTGAACGACATATTTGCTCTGGTTTAATACACTAGCAATATTTGCTACTTAATACACTCAATTTAAGCAAATCAGATATCTATTTTAGCAATTTACAGTTGTGAAAAACTAGAAGTGAATGAAAAGATTGGTCTTAACTCAGGGTTGCCGAAGTCACTTCAATTTAAATAAAACACTCCATCACTCCATTTTTTTGAAAAACACTTCACTTTGCTAAACGCAGATTTTCGGGATACTAATACCTAATTTTGTCGCGTTTTCTGAAGTTAGATTGTGAAAACCTTTTTTTTGGTTACCATACATTACCACCAATTTTGTTGGGCTAGATTTGGTGACTTCGACCAAAATTCATCAAATCACTCCACAACACTTCAAACACTTTTTCCACTTTTGCACTTCGCTCAAAAATTCAGACGCGGCATCCCTTGTCAAAACATTTTGTGTTTGAGTGTGTTCAGTCGAGTCATAATAATGCGTGAAGTCGAGCATTCGAGACTCGTGACGTTTATAGGGTTGCCGTCATATTCTATAGACGTCAAATTTCTTTTGTTTACAAAAAAACACGGCTTCTTGTCAAAATTTGCGTCAACGAAAAAAAAAAAAAAAAACTGCCATTTACAGTTTATTTACGTTTTTCTGTAACCTCCGAGTTTAAATTTGAAATTTTTTGAAAAAAATGGCGAAAATTTTTTACAAAAATTGAAATTCAAAGAAAAAATAATAAATATAAAAGAAAATGGAAAAAAGTGCTCCTCCAGTGTCGTCTACGAAACCGGAAACCGGAAATGGATGCACCGGATGCCGAAAGCCCAAGGCCAAACTCCAACAACAAATGCCCAGACAAATGCCCATTTGTCCATTTGATACGGATGTGGAGTTCGAGGCGTGGGACAACCTGCTCAAAGGATCCATCAAAAGGAGGCAGGAGTTGGTATGTCCAACCCACATTTTTAGGTAATTTTTATTAATTACTATTTATTTATTTTAGCGGGCAGAATTAATGGTGGGGAATGTGGGCAACCCCATTAAATTCGTCGATCACGTGTGGCGATCCATAATGAGCGAGGATGCCGCCCACCACTTTATTACAACAAAATATTTCTGACATTTTGAGAGGTTAGTTTTATTATAAATTAATTAATATCCTTAATATCCTTTCTTTATCGTTGCAGATGTGTTCATGGCACGGTACAGGACACTGGACTCAGCGGCATTCGAGAGGTGCACCACTCGCTTCATCAGGTATGCCAAAAACAACAAAAGGCGGATGAATGCGAGGGTGCATCGAAATCAATTAAATTGATATACAATCAATCAGATACCTACGGAAGTATTTCAAATTTTATGGATGCATGCATATGTTGTCAGTTGAACTTCGTCAAATATTTATACTTTTTTTTCAGGAGTTTCAAAATTTAAATTATGAGTCGTGCTAGTTTACCGAGTACTGCAAAACCGGATGTTAGAAACATTATAACGAGTGAGTCTGCCTTGGACATTAAATGAAATTCAATGAATTTAAATAATGAATTAAACATTTGAAGGTGAAAATCAGGACAATGGAGCTATTGAAAATATCGCTAGATATTTATCAATATTTCTGGTTGTTGTAACATTTCCCATATCGGTCTTAATATGTCTGTTGATTGTGCAGGAGTACGAAAGGGCAGTTATATTCCGTCTGGGACGCTTAAGGTCAGTGTTGACACAAATTCGAAATTGGTCTGTTAAGTGTGACAGTGTTTATATGTAGGAAAGGTGGTCCCCGGGGTCCCGGAATATTTTTCATTTTGCCCTGCATTGATAACTGGGTGAAAGTGGATTTACGAACAACGTCGTTCGATGTGCCACCACAGGAAATACTCACTAAGGATTCTGTAACGATCAAGGTCGATGCTGTTGTTTACTATCGTCTGAAAGATCCTTTGAAGGCTGTCATTCAGATCGCCAACTATCGAGCATCAACACAATTGTTGGCCCAGACCACCCTGAGAAATGTGGCTGGTACGAAAATGCTCATTGAGTTGTTGACCGAAAAAGAAGCTCTGTCGCAGAACATCGAACACATTCTGGACGAAGCCACTGATCCATGGGGTGTCAAAGTGGAGCGCGTTGAAATGTGAGTGAGATTTTATAAGAATCTACGACAATTAATACAATGGATCTACCACAGAAAGGATGTTCGACTGCCACCAGCCCTGCAGAGAGCTATGGCCGCAGAGGCTGAAGCCATACGCGAGGCTAAAGCTAAAATCGTTGCGGCCGAAGGGGAATTGAATGCGTCCAAAGCACTTAAAGATGCCTCTGACATAATGGCCCAAAATCCCATTACTTTGCAGGTACCACCTCACACTATGCCAATAGATTCTCCTCTTATTCACTGATAATCTTAATTCCAGCTAAGATATTTACAAACACTAGCGTCAGTGTCCACCGAAAGAAATTCCACCATAATATTTCCGTTTCCAATTGAAATGTTGCAATATTTCAGTGGAGGCAGAAGATCGTGATTTTCCCGTTGATGGAGAGAAAGATTTTTTTATATATATATCCGCTTGTATTTACATAAATATATACAAAAATATATAAAAAATATACAAATCAAAATTATATTTATCACATGAGAAATTACATTTTGTTCGGCAATGTATCCTCTATAGAACATTACCTAATCCTTCTATTATTTCTGTGTAAATTTCAATGCCTCTCAAATAGGTTTCGGCCTTAAGAAATTCGTCATGATCGTGCAGCAGTACAGGGGTATTGTTCATCGGTGAGAATCCTATGGCTGGGATGTTGACCTCTCGTAGGAATTGACTGTCGGTCCCCCCAACAAAGACGTGTGGTTCCACAGTGATGTTCCTGATTAAGCGAAATAATAACAAAAAGAAAGTATTTCAGTTTAGTCAAGATAGTGATAGTTACAATTTGGATGATGCTTCTTTAAATGCCTTCCAGTAAATGTTGTCTTCATTCAGTTTCGTAGCAGGAGCCGCATTTAATTTAGTCAGCCATTCCAACTCGATCTCTGAGCCCGCCTCTTGACACCATTGAATTATCTGAACATATCGAACTCTTCATTTGTATTTGATTTGTTATTTTCAATGCAATGAACGAACCTTCTTTTCGAACGCCTCCAAGTCGACATCAATGGCCAGACGCATGTCGAAGCAGGCCTCAATGGCAGGAGGCACTACATTCTCCTGGACACCACCGCGTAATAGCGTCAAGTTAATCGAGCTGACATCGCCAATATGAAGCGATGAATTTTGCTCTAGACGGCGCTCTTCTCCCACTCTAAAATCCATTAGTTTCCCAATAATGTAATTGAGCTTTTCTCCCACTGTCTTCTTCAATAACAAAGATCCGTGTCCGGCGGTTCCAGTTATTTTGAAGTTGATTTCTAAAATAAAATATCTCAGTCATGCCCGAAATGATTATCAATCTTCATGGGGTGATCAAACCCACGCCAAATGGTCCTCTCAGCAAAGAAAACGGCAAAGGTGTTTCCAGGCTCTGCCATGCCTTCGTCTAGAGCGAAACCTACGTTGAGTGCCAGAAAATCGTCGCTTTTTACAAACGAGGCCATTCCAGAAAGGCCACCGATTTCCTCATCTATTGAATGAAATTTATTCAGATCATTAGAATCAAGATGCCTACAGCTGTATAGTGTTTGGACCTGGTACAAAGGTTAGATGGATTGTGCGCTTCAATGTTACACCGGCTTTTTTGAGAGCTCGTATCGCAGCCAAATATTGCGTCCCCACACATTTCATATCCTGCGAACCGCGAGCAAAAATTCGACCTTCGCAATCCATATCAGCAGCGAACGGAGGGTGAGTCCAGTGTTCGGGATAAACTGGCACCACATCCATGTGAGAGTTCAGTAAAATAGATGGCAGTTTAGGCTCTGTGCCAGGCCATGTCATTATAAGAACCGGTTTGCTTTTGTCCCCATTAGCCAAATGGATTTTATAGCTGAGTCCTAAAGTGGATGCTTGCTTTGTCAGGAATGTTATGCAGGGCTCTGAAAGAACATTGTACAAATTAATCTTGGAATTTCAGATTTCTGCATTTTATTCGTGTTCGTTAAAACTTAAAAACAAATACAAATTAAAACTTTTTCGCACATTATTTATTATCGGTAAATAAACTTTAAGGTACTACAAATTATGTATGTATGAAGATTAGACATTAACAACCGCAGGTATAAGTTTCTTGTAGATCTCCACACCCCTGAGGTATGTCTCGGCCTTGAGGAATTCATCGTGGTCGTGCAGCAGCACTGGAGTGTTATTCATGGGGGAGAACCCGATCGCAGGAATGCCGGCGGCTCGGACATAGCGGCTGTCGGTTCCGCCTGGGAAGACCTGTGTGCGTATTTTGAGGCCCCTACAGGAGAGAATTTAGTCAGTCTATTTGTCTTCCACAGGTAATCGGATAAAGCTTACAATTCATCGATCGATTTCTTAAATGCTATCCAGAATGGATTCGAGTTGTCGATCTTAGTCGGCTCAACCTTAGGCTGTTGGAGAATGAATTCAAGCTCGATTCCACCGCCGGCTTCATCGCACCATTTACGAATCTTAAGCGAAAAGTGATTCAGTTAAATGATCTATGCATATAATATCGTGTGAACACACCATGCTCTCAAACTCCTTATGGTCTACGGTGATGGCCACGCGAACATCGAAGCAGGCTTCCATAGACGGCGGTATCACGTTGCTCTGAACGCCACCTTTGACCACCGTCAGATTGACAGTGGTTACGTCTCCAATCGTCAAACTGCTATCATTGTCGAGACGCGTTTCTTCGTGTTTCCTGAACTCCATCATTTTATTCAAGATATAGTGGAATTTTTGGCCAACCGTATTCTTCAGCAAGAGAGACCCATGGCCCGCATTGCCGGTGATTTTGAATCGTATTTCTGCAATTTATGGAATATTTTTATATTAAATGTGCCCGTATTGTTTTGAAGGGAACCTACGCCAAATGCTTCTTTCGGCATAATAAACGGGGTAGGTGTCATCTGGTCCAGCTATTCCTTCGTCCAATGAGAAACCAACATTCAATTTCTTGAAGTCATCGGATTTTACGAAGACTTTCATTCCGAGCTCACCGCCGATCTCTTCCTCTAAAGATATAATTTATCGTTAAAATTTTTATCTAGGTCCATATGCAGAAAGATTAAGTTCTTTAATGATCTGATTAGAAGTTATCATGAAAATAACTTTCAACTTTATTTGCATGAACTATTTACCAGGTACATATGTCACGTGAATGGTTCGCTTCAATGCGACCCCCTCCTGCTTGAGGGCACGAATTGCGGCCAAATACTGCATCCCAACACACTTCATATCCTGCGCACCTCGGGCGAAAATTCGTCCCTCTCCATCGATTTCAGCGGCAAACGGAGGATGATTCCACTTGTCTGGGAACACTGGAACCACATCCATATGTGAATTCAAGACCACCGACGGCAATTCCGGCTGAGTGCCAGGCCATGTTATAACAACAACCGGCTTCGAAGCATCCGCCGGATAATACACCTCAACGGGGAGCCCCAAACTCTCAGCTTGTTTCTTCAGAAATCGTACACAAGGCTCTGTAAAAAAAATTAAGATTAACATCGAGTTAAGTTCACTTTCTATAGCACATCCATTAATTTGTGGTGTCATTTAACTTGTACCTTGTTCTCTAAAACATCCTTGGATCATATATTTGTGAAATCGGAATATATACTACATGACACCATGACCACCAACAATATATACGTATAAAGGATACTCACATCACATTATTTGCATTCACTTCATAGAAAATTTTAAGGAATTTGCATTATTATGCATTGAAATCGAGCTAGCACTCCCGGTTAGTTTATCACATATATACATACATATATCCGCGAATGTTAATAGTTACGAGTTAATAGATTACATTTATTTTTATATGACTACATTGATATATACAGGACATTAGTCTGTCAATTTTACTATGTGGGTGCTTATTATTTGCATGAACTTAATGTCGCAAATCCCAAAGATGACCATTAAAATGTAAAGTTTGTAATAAGAATATGTTATACCCTTAACCAAAGAATATAAAGGTGAAGCGTGAATGGTATATTCACGTATAAGCAGTATAATTTGTATAGTATATTTTGTTCTATTAATTTCAAATATTTTACTCACCATAATCAATATCTGGGTGAACACTTGGTATGCGCAAATATTCCCTGAATATTTCAATTTCTTCGTTATTTTCCCATGAACTCATGTTTACGACGGAAGTAATCTGATGGAAAAATAAACAAAAGATTTGTGAATGGGTTTCAAAATCCATATGAAACGAAAATCAGTTTTCTGAATGAAATATATTATATGTTAAATGTTAACATGTTTAACATTTAAGGATATGTTTTTTTTTTAAGGATATGTTAAGTACATTTTTAACATTTAAATGCAACGTTGCTTAGGTTGAGCCACCACTCGCGTGTGACAACAAGAGCAACGTTAATTCGCAATGTGCAAAGAGAAAGAGAAAATTTTGATCTTGTGGGCGATAAATGATCGGCGTGTGGCACATTTAATGGCCATGCGAATGACGACAACGAAGACAAACGATTGAAAAATCGAAAATAAAAGTGTGTCTATAACTGGACATCACATAAAAGGACATCTCACAAGTAATAAATATGTATGATTTGCTCTGGATTTATGAATAACAAATTCGTCACTAAGGAAAGCAGTGCATACATTTTGTATATGGGTTTTACTTGAGAACGTGTTATCACTTCTGCTTCGAGCACTCGCGAATTTGTTGTATTTTGACAATTTCCACCGATCGTCTCACATCGACTTTTCGGCACTCACTAAACTAATTCGATCATATCTCTGGGTATTTAATCGCATCTAACGTACGTTTCTCTTTTCACTCTACAGTCGGTCGAGTTATACTACGACTGCAATTACTCAATACAATGACATAAGATAAATTAATTAATTACTTTTTTTAAATGCACTGAATCTTCACTGTTAGGTATACAATGTGTCTTTACATTGGACAACTCTTATGTAGGGAGCAAAATAATTTGGGGTAAACGATTGAAGTTTGTGTTTTATTTAATTTGCACATTATTTGTGGTTCTCTTTATCTCATGTGTGGTCGTGAGTTTCTTATCTCGCGATATACGTTTACAGCTACTCATTTGTTTTGCTCAAATCGGTAAACATTAGAATCCACGAAGATTTCAAATCATCCACTTGTTTGTTTTGACGGTTAAAAACGGTATGATAATGCACTTTAAAGCCGCAAACCAAACAAAGTAATTTATTCAACTGGATGATAAGTACATCCGATGCCCATGTGAATCCACATGAATGTATATAAAAATGTGTATACGAGAGACGAGTGGCTACGATAAAACATCTTTGTAGAATTCCCACTGTATTATATTATAGGCGATTATTCTTATCACTTTGAATTAGAGTAATAACCTCACCGGCAGTCCTAATAGCAGTTTTGAATAAAAAGTAATATCATTTCTAAATAAATGAATAAATGAATGAATGACATTTGATCATCAATATCAATTTAATTTAATCAATATTAATTTAACTATGAAAAATAAATTCAATTGTTTAGAAATTGGTAATTACATATTGTATATTATAAAAAAATAAAACGTTAAAAACTGAAACACATGATAGTTAGGTGTAATATATATATATTTTTTCATATTATTATCCTAAGATTTTAGTAGATCAGTGCTACTGGGGATAGTTAGTTAAATAATTTTGCTTCTCACAATTGTAGTCATGCAATAATGTATCTTGTTGTCCAATATACATAAGTCTCTACTTTTCAGAGTCAATCTAGCTATATTGTAATCGACACTTGACCTCGAGTGTCAGTAGATCAGAAACCCTGCAGCGGAACAGTTGTAAATTACAAGAGATCTGAAAATATACGGCAGTGAGAAAATCCTAGTTTTATTACAATAATGACTGCTATTGGTGATTGGGAGGACAATCCGGAAATACAATATTTTCGTGAATATCTGAGGATCCCCAGTGTGCATCCTAATGTGAACTATGGTAATTTCTTCAAGTACTGTTGGATAATACGGCTCCATTTCATATACATATTCTACGCAATTTATTTAGAATCATGTGTTGAGTTTCTTAAGTCTCAAGCCGCTGATTTAGAGTTGCCCGTGCAAGTTTTCCACCCAGTGAATAATGAGAATCCCATTGTCATTTTAACCTGGAAGGGAACAGAGCCCGACCTTCCCTCCATTATGCTCAATTCCCACATGGATGTGGTTCCGGTTTTCCCCGAACACTGGACTCATCCACCGTTTGCTGCTGACATGGATAGTGAGGGAAAAATCTATGCACGTGGCACACAAGACATGAAGTGCGTGGGTATCCAATACCTGGGTGCTATTCGAGCCCTGAAGAAGAGCGGAGCTCGGTTCAAGCGAACTATTCACATATCTTTCGTGCCAGGTAATAGCCTCATATACAACTGATGTCAATAGCCTACTAACGCCGTTTCTAAGATGAGGAAATGGGGGGTCGACTGGGCATGCGTCCGTTCGTGAAGACCAGTGAATTCAAGGCGCTCAATGTTGGATTTTCCCTCGATGAAGGCCTCGCCTCTCCCGATGAAGTCTTCCCGGTTTTCTACGCTGAGCGAAGTGTTTGGCGTGAGTTTATTGTATTGTATATTTTGAAATGAAATCTATTGTAATGCGTCGTGTGGCAGGTGTGTATTTCAAAATATCGGGAACCGCAGGTCATGGGTCGTTGTTGTTGAAGAACACTGCTGGGGAAAAGCTGCAGTATGTCTTGAATAAAATGATGGAGATGCGACAGCAACAAGTGCGTCGCTTGGAGAATAACCCCGAATTGGCCATTGGGGATGTGACCACCATCAACTTGACCCGTCTGTATGGAGGTGTGCAAAGCAATGTCATTCCTCCAGAAATAACAGCTTGCTTCGATGTCCGCTTAGCACTCGACGTCGATCAGGACGAGTTCGAGGCCAAGGTACAGTATGAATTAATGATAATACAATAGCAGATAATATTTTATTTCAACAAATATATAGTTGCATCAATGGTGCGCTGAAGCTGGAGGTGGAATTGAACTAGATTATGATCAGAAGAGACCGCGGGTAGAACCAACAGCAACCGACGAGACTAATCCTTTCTGGCTAGCGTTCAAGACGGCCATTGATGATTTGTATGTATTTGAAATGTATTTCGAGATTTACGTTAATCAGTGGTTCTGTTGAAATTACAGGGGCTTGAAAATTAAATTGCAAATCTTCACTGGTGGCACCGATAGTCGTTATATCCGAGAAGCTGGAATACCTGCACTCGGATTTTCACCCATGAATAATACTCCTGTACTTTTGCACGATCATGATGAGTTCATCGCAGCCGAGGTCTATCTTCGGGGCATTGATATTTACAAGAAAATTATTCCTAACTTGGCTAATGCGATGTAACCTGTCAGTGAATCTTACGTGCCTATTCATCAAAAATAAAATATTCAAAAATATAAAATAATATAATAAAATAAAATAAAATAAATTATTCGGTTTGGCCGAAGAGTCTTTTTATGTATTACGGGTAGTAGATGGAGAAAACTACCTGATCACAATAGGATGTGTGGGAAATGTGCGGGTACCGGACCCGCATATAAGGATTAAATAAAAATGCAATTCAATTATTCAATAATTAAATAACTTTAACTACCTTGAAATCTCGCAAAGGCACCTAAAAAGGTGCGAAAAGCCATTCAAGAAACCGCCAAGGGCAATAAATTCAAAATTTTCAAAAAACAAAAGGGTCAAAAAAGCAAAGGGGCAAGAAAGGCAAAAGGCAGAAAAGTCAAAATTTCAATTCAAAAATTTCAAAAAATCAAAATTTCAAAAATTCAAAAAATTTTCAATAAAATCAAAATTTTCATAAAATTCAAATTTTCAATAAAATCAAAATTTTCATAAATTTTCAATAAAATTCAAAATTTTCAATAAAATTCAAAATTTTCAATAAATTCAAAATTTTCAATAAAATTCAAAATTTTCAATAAATTCAAAATTTTCAATAAAATTCAAAATTTTCAATAAATTCAAAATTTTCAATAAAATTCAAAATTTTCAATAAAATTTAAATTTCAATAAAATTCAAATTTTCATAAAATTCAAAATTTTCAATAAAATTCAAAATTTTCAATAAATTCAAAATTTTCAATAAAATTCAAAATTTTCAATAAAATTCAAAATTTTCAATAAAATTCAAAATTTTCAATAAAATTCAAAATTTTCAATAAAATTCAAATTTTCAAAAAATTCAAAATTTTCAATAAATTCAAAATTTTCAATAAAATTCAAAATTTTCAATAAAATTTAAAATTTTCAATAAAATTCAAAATTTTCAATAAAATTCAAAATTTTCAATAAAATTCAAATATTCAATAAAATTCAAAATTTCAATAAAATTCAAAATTTTCAATAAAATTCAAAATTTTCAATAAAATTCAAAATTTTCAATAAAAATTCAAATATCAATAAAATTCAAAATATTCAATACGGACTTTTCATGGTTGAATACCACTCGTTGATTTGTAACATTTATAATACTTCCCTGTTTATGTAGAATCTTGACCGAAAAACATTCGGTGCGACAACGACACACCAACACGTTTTGTGTTCATATAGTGACAATTTTTAAATGCGACAGCGACAAAATGATTTGTTTAATTAATTACCTCTAAACATCATAATAAAACATGTAACATACCAAAAGATTAATAATTATCATATAAAAGTGAAAATTCTCATCTCTCAAAATTTGTCGACAGCGACGAACGACAATTTCCTCTCGATAGAACTAATGTAATGACATTTGACGTAATGTCGTTGCCGCATCGAATGTGTTCTATTGACAATTCGTTGCTTTTCGTTGTTGACAGTTTATATACATGAATTGTCAAAATTGCGCGTTGTTATATACATTTTTTGTCGTCGTTGTGGTAGTTCGTTTGCTCTCTCGCAAGAAAGAAAATTTATTTTATAATTTATAATCAGAAACTACAAATAAAAGTCTGACTAAAGTGTTAAATTCAACAGGATTAAACTATTTACATATGCATTACAAAAAGAACGCGCAGTACTAATGCAATAAAGACAAGAAGAATAAAGACTCACAGTTTCTAATCAGTCCCGGAATCGGCGTCCAACACAACCTTCGAATCAGCCGCAGCCACCATAAATCGGAAAAATGGTTTAAATCACACGCAATACTACTGTTTATACGACGTTAAATTCAAGGAAAACTCAAGAATTTAAATGTGATTTATACTGGTTTTTAATAATTGGGTTGAATTCGCATGAAAAGCGACTCGAATTGAGTTTTTTTTATTTCACTGTGAAAATCGACTATATATTGAAATACATATATAGGTATATATTTATATTAAGGTAAGTTTGCATTGTGTGTGGAGCTGTCTGTCTAAAGGATTTTACATACATATAGACAGACAACTTGACTTGTAATAGATAAGCAGAATTGTTTTGCGACAGCGGCGAGTGCCATTGACCGCAGTCAGTTCACCTGGCAATCGTTTCGCTTTCTTCAAAATCAATTTATAATGAACAATTAATGTTTTCGCATTGCGTTCGTAATAAATAGCTAATCCCAACTTTCATGGTTGGGTTTTAATATAACTCGACCCTTTGCCAATTTTTAGTCGAAACTAATATACATAGGTAGTCATTAATAATATAACAACTTTTCCTTCGTTATTTAGTATTTTTCAAAAAGCAATCCTTGTCCTTTTAGTTATGTCATCCACCGCCGGTAAACGTAAGGAAATTTATAAGTATTTGGCACCATGGCCTCTATACTCGATGAACTGGAGTGTGCGTCCGGACAAAAGATTCCGCCTTGCCCTGGGTAGTTTTATTGAAGAATACAACAACAAAGTCCAAATTATAAGCCTCGATGAGGACACAAGCGAATTTAGTGCTAAAAGGTAATCGATCTTGTTCATATAATGATATTCAGAGTATTAAACCAACTGTTTATATTTGTAGTACTTTCGATCATCCATATCCAACCACAAAAATCATGTGGATACCAGATTCAAAAGGAATTTATCCAGATTTACTAGCAACCAGTGGTTTGTATTCAGTGTGTGTTGTAATTTAACTATGTTAATGATAATTTTCTTCGGCAGGTGACTATCTCAGGGTATGGCGTGCTGGCGAACCAGACACACGTTTAGAATGTGTACTCAATAATAATAAGAACAGTGACTTTTGCGCGCCATTGACGTCATTTGATTGGAACGAAGTGGATCCAAACCTTGTTGGCACTTCATCCATCGACACAACGTGTACGATTTGGGGCTTAGAGACTGGACAAGTAATAGAAAATAGATATAAATTGGTTTCATAATTACTAGAATTGAATCCTTTAACTAAAGCCTCACGGACGCGTGTACGTTGCTGGACATGTGAAAACACAACTGATTGCTCACGATAAAGAAGTTTACGATATTGCCTTCTCGCGTGCCGGCGGTGGTCGTGATATGTTTGCCTCTGTTGGTGCTGATGGATCGGTGCGAATGTTTGATTTGAGACATTTAGAGCACTCCACGATTATATATGAGGTATGTATATGACTTCTAACATTTCAAATTCAAACTTATTAATAGTAACATTTTTTTTAAATTAGGATCCCGCTCATACAGCTTTATTGCGATTAGCATGGAATAAACAGGATCCTAATTACTTAGCCACAGTTGCGATGGATTCGTGTGAAGTTATTATTTTAGATGTTCGTGTTCCTTGTACACCTGTTGCAAGACTGAGCAATCACAGAGCGTGCGTAAACGGTATTGCGTGGGCGCCGCACAGGTATGAAGATAGAGCTTTGAAATAAGAACGTACGTTGACTTTACATCAATTTCAGTTCCTGTCACATATGCACTGCCGGTGATGACCACCAAGCACTGATATGGGATATCCAACAAATGCCACGTGCAATTGAAGATCCAATTTTGGCCTATACTGCTGCCGAAGGCGAAGTTAATCAAATTCAATGGGGTGCTACGCAACCTGATTGGATCGCAATATGCTACAACAAAGCATGTGAAATATTGCGTGTCTAGAACGATAGTAGCCACAACAACATAACCGAAACCTTTGAATATCTTAGAAAAGAGAATATAATGCAATCTACATGTGTGCATGTGTGTGTGTCTAAAATTAACATTATCTCGTATGTCTTAATTGTTTTAACTTTAAATCTACCATGCACATTTAATTTAATTTATTTATATAATTTATCCACAAAAATATTCTTAAGAAAGAATTTTTTTGTATATCCTATTTACAGTGTTCGATTAACTCTGGTTTTGTAGTGATAAGTTATCCGTTTGTACATGCAGAACACACACACACACCCACATAATATACAAAATAATGTCCTACCTCGTTTTCCATCGTGGATGAGTAAAAAAAAACAAAAAGAACCATGATAAATAGATGCGAGTTTACAAAAACCAAGATGATGAAGTAAATAAAAATGATAAAATTGATAAAAATGAAATTTTTAATTTTCGCTAATATTTTATAAATCGAATTGAAAATTTATATAAATAGAATAATGTATTATGAACGCTCTGTATTGATCTTATAAATATTATATATAAACAAAACGATTTAACTATATTGCATAGCATATTGAATAATCTCAAATAATTATTGTATATTTTTATTTACATTTACCAGATTGCAAAGCAAAAATATAACTGAGGTGCAGCAAATGACGATATTATTACAAGAAACAAACCACTAACAATAGTTTAATGTATTTATTGTAACGACACCAATAGAACTGAAAATAACCGAAATATTTATATTCGAACAATTTAGTTACAAAAGCAAAATAAACGGTAACCACAGTAACTTACAAGAGGATTCTACTTAAACATATATCTTTATTATTATGAGAGAGAGATAACAAGATTGTTGCCAAAATATTTAACTCGAACAAAAATAATGAAACCAAATTGAATCATTCATTTTATTTCTCGTACCTTGCATCTACAAGTGAAATGGGTTTATTCTGTTCGCCCAAATTAATCTTTTTTAAAAATAATGAAAAATAACTGCTTTAAAATTGTAAATTAATTTCATTGATTGGTACATTTTCGTAAATATCTTTTTAAGTTAATTTATAAACAATTTGGTTTTTTTTTCTTATATTGTTACAATAAAATTTAGTATACTGAATATGAATGAATATAAATTGTAATCACTAAAAAGTTATATCGACACTTATAGTAAAGAAGCAACCCTCTGAAAATTTGCCTTATGCGAGATTCCAAACAAATGCTGGAGTGAAGAGATTGCACAGAAATACAGACGTTTCCTATTTTGATTTCAGACGTTTTCAAATCCAAAGTAAACATTTTGCACGTTTTTGAATATCACCTTCAGAATTGACTTTAATTGTTGTCAAACATACGATAACTCCATAAAAATTTCTTCAACAAAAAGTTCAGGAGTTCGAACAAAAGCATGATCGAATACCATGATGAACAAATATTACTTTTAATATACGTTTATTGTTTTCAGAAACATACATATATCTTATTCATAAATACACAAGGAATAACCATAGCTTCATACTAGCCATGCATTAACTGACCTAAGTATTATACAATATCCACATTAATACCTAGTCAAACATCACATCACTTATCTCCTGACCTTCCAAATACACATCAATTATAAGAACTCATATTAGAAGCATCCGTAAGATTACCTTAAGAATATACTCTCTTGTAAAAACCAAACCCAACTACATCTTCTTAAGATTTTCATAATCGGGTTCCGGTCGTTATCCGAATATCCGCCCGTATTATTTCATATTAATTTAAATTTTCCTCAATCGATTTTAATTGAATTGTCATTCGCCTCACACTCGTTCTTCAAGGCTTTTGTGGCAGTATCTTCTAAAAGAAACAAGGCAAAAACCATTTGGAGAAAATTCAACCATTAAAATGAATTAAAAAAAAAAATAGAAGACAATTAAGAAACGAATAAATAGTTTGTACAACAATAATACATATAAATTAAAATATAACTAAATATGTAAGTAACTTTTAAAGTGTAACATATTAATAAAATAAAAATAAGGAATTAAAGTCGAATTAACACCGCTCTAATTTCATAACTTTTATAAAATCTATTTTAACGAAATATTTTTGCAAACTCAATCAGTAAACTGAAAGCAACAAAAACCAATTTTTGTGTTGTATAAATTCATGCAATGAAGGAATTCAAAATTTATTCTAAATTATTAAAAATATAAAAATGTACTTATTAAATTTATCAACATACAGTAGTGGCTAAATTAAAATGAACCTTACAGGAGATGTGAATACTTTTTATGGCCGCTGCTGTCTTTTGTACGCTACAATCGGTTTTCACTAGTTTATACAGTCTACAAAACAATCTAAATTTTGTATACATATGCTTAAAGCAACAATAGAATGTGTGAAAACCACATCGAGGATATTATTTCAATTGACCCTCTAAGAAATGCATTATGATAAAATATGTATTGGTTTTTTATCAAGGACACAAAAAGAAAAGAAAAAAAAAAACAACCAACCGACAGAATATACTTAATAATTGTAAATTTTTTATTTGCTACATTTTTGAATGTACGTATTTAAAGTAACACAGAACGAAATTGAGGATAAATAAAACAATTTTTAATTACAAAGTACAATAATAAATAACATTACAATATTTCTCATATAAGTTCATATAAGGTCGGGAAGATCTTCAACTGCCCCAGGGTCGCAAATGGTTTTAATATTCACCGTTCCTTTTAATTCGTTGCCGCTGAAATTATGAATTGAATTATTTCCACGTTTGGCATTAATTTATACGAAAAGATTACCTCTTGGATAGTGTTTTATTGCTGTTAAGGTTACCTGTAATAAAGAACATATAACGATCATTTAATAAAGATCGAGGTAAAGTTATTGGACATACCCTTTGGTTTGAGGAGAGGTGTCTCCTTAACGTGCAACTTTGGAACACGAATAACCAGTTGTCCAGTGATTTGAGATCTCTGCACCGACGCCTCTGATATTTGAACCTCCTCGGCCAGAGCAATTTGAAATATTTTCCTCTTGACCGTGACGCGAATGTAGTTTGTCTCTATTTCGGCGTTTATTTGGGAGGTGTCCAGGTATCTGAAATATTCCAAAAATAAAAAATGCACAAGACATTACTGTGATTACTAATGACATACTTGTAGACATTCAACTCGAGAATGTATTCTGTAATTTCATCCTTGAAGGCAAACTTCAGTTTCGCCTGATTCAAGTTGTACGGTCTGCCACAAGGAGCAAACAGCTGTGGAACCTTCCGTTGTGGCCGTGCCTCAGCACCGGAATCCTTCGCTTTCCTGCACTCCTTGTGATATCTGGCGATCTCGTTTCGAATCTCTGGACAATGTTCGCTCTTCGAATCCCAGAAGGTCTTGATACGTTCCTCTTCATCCTCGATGTTGGCCATCTTCGATTCGAGCTCTTGTTTTTGCTGCTGGAATCGGATCTTCTGCTCATCTCGCTGTATAGCGTAGTCTGCCTGTTTCTGCACGATAACCGCCCGATATTGCTGGAGTTTCTTCTTGGCTCGCAATTGATCAGATCTCTTGACCTCCTCACAGTCGAAGCGCTCCACCTGAGGTAGTGTGGCTATCACGAACTCCTTATAGTGCGGATAATCGCAGCATGGATTTCCCGTCAGGATCAGCTCCTTAAGGTTATAATTGCCGCGCAGACTCTCGATCGAGGTAAGCTCTCCGATGAAATTCAACGTCAGGTCCAGCTTGTTCAGAGACTCGAGTTTTTCCAAATTTTCCACACGCTCAATGTTGTTGATAGCCAAATTCAGATATTCCAGCTTCTTGAGTTTGAAAAGATTTTCAATTTTCGATATTAGGTTCGATTGCATCAAGAGTATTTTGAGGTCTCGGCACCAGTTGTGCAAGTGTTCGATGCGCTCGATGTCCTCCTGGTGCAGCGACAACTCCTCCAGAGTGCTGATGAGCGATTCATTATGTTCCGACTTTTTGCGAACCAAGTCCTCAGTAACTAATTTTAATGCACATTTATTCCTTTTAACATCAATAAATTACAAATATCTACTTACTTTTAACCATAATAAATGATTTGCAGTTCAATGAAAAAGTGGAATAAATATTGACAACAGAATTGATCTCGCAAATGTTTCCATAACAACAGGTAAAGTTTATATCATTGTTTACAACGGACGCTTTCAATGGAAGGAACACTCTTGAAAAAAATGATTGGTATTTGGGGAGGAGGGCAGCTCTACTTGTTCTCCTTCTTAAATTTTTAACCAATAGCCTATTGGTCATCGTTGGCTCACTTCATTCAGTGCGTATCCTTGAGTGGGAGGGTGGAGGCATCATCATAAGAAATTATTTTCGTTACAATTTCTCGGTAAACTTTCGACCGGAAAAATTTCGCCTATAAAAAATTCCCGTCTTCCGTCGTTCAAATATGGAAAAACACGTATAAAGATATTTTGCATACAATTCGGCGACGGATGATCATCATTGCGATCATGAAGCCATGACCCACTGAATTATTTGTAATCTTGGATTTTCATATCCGATAAATTCAAAGAAATACCGAAATACAAAACAGTGATAATACAATATCGTATGTATTTGTGTGCAGTTGTTCTACTGATAACTGAGAGTCAGATTAAAAAACAAGAGGGAGAATAGTTATTCGGAAGCCATCGTTTCGGTCAGTTGTGTTTTTTTTAAGACATTAGACAGGTAGAGTTTAAGCCAATGACCTCAACACGTGTAGAGGACAATTTGAAATATGAAATGGACGACATTCTAAGACCACTGAATAACGAAGAGATGGATGAACTTATGGAAATATACAAAACAAAGTATACAAGTAGGAATTTTCACTATCTTCTGATGTACAATCAGAGGAAATGGGACAGACAATTGGACCACATCGCAGATCCTGATCCAGAAACCCAGAACTGGATTGCATTCCGAAAGACTTTCTACACTCATCGCAACTGTGATTTTCGAAAATATGGCACCTATGTTAGCCTGCATTGGGATCTGGTGAGTACGAATTTACTTCGATTATGGGGATCATGATAATTTTTTGTTTTCCTTTTTTTCACTTCTAGGTGCAAAGTGTTTGCTGCAATTCATGGGAGCCTTCGATGGCGGAATTGAAAGAGTGCTTGACGCGTACCCAACTTATCAGGTGGTCGGATGGACCATTGCTAACCAATGTCGAGCTAGAGTTTTGTGATGACATCAAGCGCATCGCCGCCCAGGCAGGCGCAAGTGTGCAGCGAGCCCGTCGCTGCCATGGTTTGATACTGCCTCATGACAAGGCGTCGCAGGTGAAGGTGGGAAGGTATGTGTGCAGGTAACGGCAATGTCAACCACCCTATTTTCAATTCGAAGTCTTCCAGCTGGGTATGCTGTGAGAGCGCTTCGCCCGGATCACGCCGAACAGATTCATGCCCTGTGGCCAAATAACAAAGAGGGCTCCCTGCAATATGTTCGAGGACTCATACAACTAAATAAAACCCTGGGCGTTTTTGCCCTTGACCGTGATGAACTGGTGGGATGGATTTTCCAAAACGACTATGCTGGACTAGGGTGAGCCGTATTCTACTAAGTTCAAGTTCAAATCGAAAATAGTCGTTTATGCGCAAATGGTTCTCTAGCATTTTGCAAGTGCTTCCCGAGGAGCAGAGAAAGGGTTTTGGCAGCATTCTGGCAGCACAGCTGAGCAAGGAACTCTCTTACGACCAGGAGGTCGAAGTATCCGTTTGGATAATTGCAGAAAATTTCAAGTCCCAGGAGCTATTGAAAAAAATCGGTTTTGAGAAATATGTGGTTGACGAATGGATACAATTGAATAAAGCTAATTGATATGAAGAAACAGAAACATGTTGAACAAAAATAATGAATCGCAAATACGTCGTTGCTGCAGTTTCTAAAACTTTTCTACAATGTAGTTTTCCTTTCGTCACATTAATTTTTATTGTCCTCTTGATATCGATAAAATGTACGAGTGAATCAGTTTGTATTGAACCAATGCGGTCTGATGTCTGAGCGTTTTCATCGAAACGTGAATAGTTCCTTCACTACGACAACCGAATATTTCTTGCCTTCAGTACAGCTATGTATAAGTCTTGAGACTTTGGAAACTATTCAAAACGTCTGAAAACTTGTAACAGAACATTACGTGGGAAGTGGTGATAATTGGCAAGTAATGTTCTTTTATTAGGGGGCGGGCATAAAGTTAACGATAATTGAAATCAAACAAATCGCACTGAGTTTTAAGAATCGATCCATATAGTCATTAAAACCAGCTTACAAATTTACAAAACAGCTGGACTTCTGTGAAAATATTGTGACTACCGTGTACCTACAACCAACTGCACTATCTACATACCTACACACAGGTATGTAGGAATGTACATAATTACAGATTTAATATGAAAAAGTTTTCAACGCAGTTTTATCGTCTCCCAGTTCGTTGTTTGAATGCGCTTATTTTTAGTTTCCTCTCATATTCAAGTTCAAGTATAAATTTCTAATGTCGAGGATAGAACTCTGCCAGTATCGTGAAGGTTCTTGGTTGGGAATTGTGTGTGTGCAGTAATTGACTTCATTTGAAAATCATAATGGAGTGTTCAACACCGCCGCTCAAGGACGATGTGTTGAAGGAACTCGACCGCACTGATCTAAGCAACATACTAAGTGAATTGAAAACCTATTCTCCGAAACACATTCGCCCATACAACTACGTATATAATTATCTGCTGCACTTTGACCGAATCAATGAAGATAGGTCAAAAATATATTCGGGCAGGTGGAATGTAAAATTTTTCGGCCATCGACGCGGGAGTCGAGGCAATTGCACCTTCGTGACGATCCCCGAAAAAGATGTGAGTTCATAGTACTCGAACAAAACCATTAGAAACCGATATAGTTCTATAGAACATGTTTTCCTGTGTCATCATCTAATCTTATATATTTATCAAAATGTACATATTTAATTTTGTATTTGTACATATGTATTATTTGCCAAACAAAACTGTTTTGCATTTCGTTGATAGTCCAGTAATAAGGGTTCCGAATTAAATGTTAATTATCTGTTATATTGCTTCAGGACTATTGTATAACAGTTTTTTCTTTGGAGGAAACTGCGTCTGAGTTAATAGAATGCTTAGTTGAAACACAACTCATCGATTGGAATCACACGCCCTTTTCCCTTGCAGTTGATCAACAGCATTTCAACGTCGTCAATGAGATATTAAAGAATATTGGCGATGGTTGGAAATATGAACCATCAGAATTCATAATGTATATGGAAATGGAAAAGATTATGAAATTGCCAACACCAGTGTATGCTAAGCTAAACATCTATGTACTTCGATTTGTAATCCCAATATTTTCGATTGTAGACTTCCTGTGACTATTTATGTTGAGAGTTTGAATTCAAAGTATGCTAAACTAATAAATGACCGTTGGGCCTACAAGTACGAGGGATCGGAGAAGTTAATAAAGCAGTCCATTGAACTTAATGGCGGAACAGCGTTGTTCATAAAAGGAATTAAGGATCCAATTGCGTGGATAGGAACAAATGACTTTTTTACTCCGGGGTGCGTGATCAACTATATCCACATTACTACAACTGATTTAGAAATAATAATCATTCCAGATTTTTACATACCACTGAGGCGGAACGTCGTAAAGGTTACGCTACTGCAGTATTTACCCATGAACTGAAGCGTTTGGTTAAGCTTCACAACCTGGATATCTTCACGTATGTTGTATCTACAAATAGAGCATCGATTCAAATGCACCGTAGACTTGGTTTCAAGGCTGTCAATAGCATTATATGGATTGTCAAGTGAATAAAATTTCTATCTTTCTATTAAAAATGCACTAAAGTTTTCTTTCGTTTTATACATCGAATTGCTTTTTATTATATACAATCAATTTTTATTATTTTTATACTTTTGTGATGTATACTGTCAGAGTAAATGTATTTTTCAATATATGTACAAACTATTGCATTGTTACTATCGTATGTATCAGTATAATTTTGTTGTTTACTTCTGTTAAAAAGTATTTACAAGTATTTAACAGATGCTAAATTTCGCAAATATTATACTCAATGAATTCGACTAAGTCAGTGACATCAAAGGCCACATATTTTGAAAATATATCGTCGATAACATAAAAACATACTTCAATTGATTCATTTATAGATTTTGTTCAAAAAATACTGCACTAATAATTGTGATATTTCAAACAAAATAGCTAACAAATCAAATTTTGATGTTATACAGAAAAAATTGCCTACACAAAAAGTAATCTACTAGGGATGTCATTGGACATTCCACTACCGTTCATTAATAAACTATTTTTAGTGAATTTATTATCACTCATTTTACTCGTCAAACCATTTGCGTGTCCGTTGGGAACATTGTAATGGGGATCAATGGTATTTTGCAATGGTGCATACTTAATATAATGATTTTGTGTAAGCGGTAAAACTGCATCTTTCGTTTTCGTTATGTGTTTGGCCTGTAAATGTAAGATCAATACATATTTTTAATTGTGTTTCTTTTAAAAAAATAATTTAATATTTACCCTATTGTAACACAAAACACCAAAGATTGCCAAAGTCATTCCGAAGCAATTCACCCATGTAACAGGATTCCCTAAAACTAATAATGACACAGCAATTACAAAAATTCGTTTAGAAGCGCTGGCTACTGCATATGTAAGGGGTGTGACCAAGGAGAGTACACTGAAAGCTATTATATTCTGCAACCAATTCAAAACACCGTCAGCAAAGAGCAACGCAATTACGCGATAATCCAAACTCGTCTAAAAACATATCAAAAATATTAATTAAGTATTTATTGCATTAAAATGCATTTAATATAAAGACTTACTATTGCGGGATGTTTAAAGACTTCGAAACTATCAACATATAGCCAAATTGGCAAGAACATGAATAATGCCAGTTTTCCTAGTAAATGTAGAAGTCGTAAATGGTGAATGCCAGTATCTTTGAGCACCTAAACAATAAACAATTATTTGATATATTATTTGTATATGATAATATTTGAATGGAGCACATACTTTTTTGGAGAATATATTTTGTAATGAGAATCCCATGGTCGAAATAAGAGCACTTATTAGGCCCAGCATATCGAAAGAAATTTCGGTCATTGTAGCAATACCAACACCTGTTATGATGGGTATTAAACTTAAATACACCAGAGTGGGTTGTTTCTCTCTAAATATAAGACGTGTCAGTATAACCGTGAACAAAGGCATCGTTGCTTTTACTGCAAAGAAATTAAATAGTTTCA
This sequence comes from Coelopa frigida, assembly GCA_017309665.1. Taxonomy (NCBI): domain Eukaryota; kingdom Metazoa; phylum Arthropoda; class Insecta; order Diptera; family Coelopidae; genus Coelopa; species Coelopa frigida. The sequence goes on along the minus strand of CM029564.1, from coordinate 8,252,502 downwards.
AATTATGTAATAATGTTTCATTTTTTCATTTCATTTCATTTGTTCTAATAACTAATAATATTAACACCGAAGTATTCAAGTAAGCTATAGTTATTTACTATGTCTTAGGTCTTATCATATTACGAAGTACAGGTTCAAAAATATACTGATAAACGCCAAATCAACTATACAACAGGTAAACACCAAAAGACTCTTAAATAAATTGAGCTTGTTGGCCAAACATATTATAATTGACATTCAAAAAATAATATATGCCACCAAATTGTGACGTGGTCGAAAAAAGTTTTGCATTTCTACTAACTAATATTTGGAATATTAATATATTTCGAGGTTGCTACCTGTGTGGGCATAGGAAACAGGAACTTTCCAAATCGATATATGCGATGTCACCGATGCCAAGAACTTTCCCAGTGCAAGTGGAATAATCAGACGTAGATAATATGGGCGCGGGATGTCCTGATATTTGCGAATCTTCCACAGGTTGAAGAACGGACCACTGTACAGTGTGATGCTGCAGAGTTGAATCATTGTAACCGTCACAGGAAAGGGAAACTCGTTGAGAACCATCTTGCCGATGACATTGTTACTGGATGAAATTATGTACCAAAGGATGCACAGTATAAGCACAACCATCACATGCCTTGAGGCGGTGCGTTTGCCGCCCCCACTGCCTCCTTGCATTTTTTCCTTTTCTAACGTGTGGTGGTGTACTTATGCAAACGTAATTTTCAATAATATGAATGAACTAACTAACTATTTTAAGTTGTACATCATCTCGCTTAGGAGGGAGGACCACTTGTCCAAACTTTGGCAGTTTTTGTAAATAAAAAAAAACTATTTCGGTCGACGTTGACAAAAACTATCGACCGGGGTTGTCGTTGCGAATTTTTCGAGCGAAGTGTGAGACAAAAATGTGGAGTTGAACGTAGAAAAGTACAACATTTCATTGCCTTTTATTCTTTTAACATAGATACACAAAACAAACTTTTAAATAATGTACAACGAAGCATAACATAGCATTAACTTTCAATTTCGAATTTCGTATATATTTTTTGAGCGAAAAAAGAAATATTTCCTTTTTTGAGGTGCCGTAGTGTTTTGGGTCAAAGTGAAGTGAAAGAAACACTTAAATAAAAGTGCAACGACAACTCTGCTGTCAACCAGCCAGTGTTGATTAGCGAAGTGTTTTTCGTACGAATAAGTACCACAGATTACAGTAATCTGTGTAACATACTATTTATTATTTTATGGCACTCTGACAAAGTCACAATAACGCTTTGCGGTTCAAATGACAGCTGTCACTGATTGATTGTACACAAAACCGAAAGAATTTCCGCCTAATTTCCACATTTTGCGAGTGCTTCTTTTTTTTTTATTTTTTTCTGTAAATTTAGATTAATTCAATATACAATGGAACCCATGAATTTAGGCAGTCCTGGAGGAAGTCCTGCAACAAATACTAGTGCTTATTTACCATCATTTCTCATGGGAGAACCTCAAGCTCCTGCAACGCCTCGAAATAATACTCTCTCTCCGAATAAAGGAGGAAGAAATCTCTCTTTCGGTATGTGAAAGTTGATACAAAATATATAAGATAAGAATAAACAAATTATGTATTTAGCAACATCGCCTGGGCCCACATCCCCCCAAGATTTCAATCGATCTACTCTTGGACAGAAAACTTTGTTTGGATACCAGCAAACAACACCAGTTGGAAACTATCCAGGAACTCCACTGCAAAGCCACAATGGAAGCATATCTGGTCCACCCACTCAAGGCCTTTTTGATTCATTGCGATCGGAGCGTAACCAAGTACAAACTCCAACGCGCTCCAATAATCCTCAGTCACAGTTTGGTACACCTGTTCCACAAACATCTATGAGCGGACAGTACACAAATAATCAATCATTTCAACAACAACCGCCACAGCAGCAATTCAACGATTCCTATCTAGGATCTACCTCTTTCAATACATCAAGGATTACATCTCCATTAGGTACTATGCCATCGACTCCACTGGATTATCGTAGTAACGGTTTGGGAACCAGCGGATCTTCCGTCAATAATTCTCATTTGATGCAGTGCCCACCGACCCCACGGTACACCGAGTTCTGGGTAACTGTATATGGGTTTCCACCCAGTGCTGCATCTATGATTTTACAGCACTTTGCGCAGTGTGGAACTATTATCGATAAAGTATTTCCCACGCAAAATGGAAATTGGGTGCACATCAAGTTTTCGTCCCGTTTGGAGTGTGATAAAGCTTTGAACTACAACGAGAAAATTCTAGCAAACAACATTATGATTGGTGTAACTCAGTGCAAAGACAAGAACATTATTGACAAGGAGAATATATGCGATAACAATACGTAAGATAGATGCAGTCTGTTTATTGATTGACTCATTAACCACAAATGTATTATTTTAGGCAACCTTCTAAAGTGCGGCCATTGGCACAAGCGGCGTATAAAAGCGTTCAAAATGATTCCGCTGTAGTAGCTAGTCCAAGTGCTCCTCAAAAGAGCTCGGGTCTAATGAATAAAGCGATGGATTTGTTCTTTGGATGGTAAAAAATTAACGTGAAATTACATTCAGAAAAGTTTTGTTGTTGATGGACAATACTTTTAAAAATTTGTAATTCCAAATTTATATGTTGCAAGTAAATAGAAATAAATCATTTTGCAATTAACATTTAATAAAAATTTTAAAAATTCAAGCATTCTATTAGTAATTAGAATCGAATCTTTTATTGTTATCGAACTATTTTTATTTACTACATTCTTTATATATAATTTCATTTCAAAACTTATTAACAAAACCTGTATATGTATTCTTTTCACTTCGGTTCAATTAATGCCGTCTCCAAATCCTTCATTTTTGGATAACAGACATCTTGATTATCAAGTTTAGCCTGTGCCCAAAGTATAAGTTTGAGTAAATACATAACCTTGGGAGTAGAGTCGGTGCGATGTTCACATTTAAGAATGGCAGCGTTCAATTCACTTGCAATCTGAAATATAAAATAATAGTCGAATTCTTTGTTACACATCCTTTAGATTTATATTACCTTCTGCCTGTGTGATTGCTCTAGCAAATCAGAAAATGGACTATTTTGTGGTTTTTCAAAAGCCAACAATGCAAGAGTGCGTTCCAATTCACTTAGGGCTTCTGGTATGTCTTCTCCCGCTTCGGACAGTTTATTTTGTGCAAAAGTGAGAGCTTCTTCTATTTTGCCAGCCCTTAAAAATAAGAAAACCCATATAATACATTGAAATAAATTTGATACTAATCTACGCAATACCGAATCAATTCTATAAGTTGCAACTGTTGCAAATGGAAAAACAAATAGCGATCGTTGTCCAACAACTCTGGATGTAATTGATTAACTAAATGAGTGGCTTCCTGAATGCGACCATCTTGCACAGCTTCACGAATAAGTATTCGATCATCCAACGAGCTCAACTCGATGGTTGGGTCTAGTCCAGCCTCCAATTGAAATTTTTCTGCCGCTTCCTTAAACCCCTCTGAAAAGTTACATTGTATGTGTATTCCAGAAAACAGTTATATATACTGTGAACCTACCTGTGACTAGGTAGTTCATGATGAGACGATTCATGTCGGCCTGCTTGAATGGAAACTGCGCCAGACGCATCATCCATTCTTCCTTTGTTATGCTCTCAGTTTTTTCGTTGTAGCTCATTTTCTTTGTTTTTCGTATTTTACCAATTTTGAAGCGTATATGTTAACACAGTATTAAAAAATGAACTAAATTTCTTTAGTTAGTTTTCTATTGCTTTTTATTATTGTTTTCAAAAACGTTCGTTTTCCAATCTTTCGAGAAAACAAACGAAAGCAAAATAATGCACAATTTTAATGATTTCAAAAAGTGTTACCAGGTGAGAAATAGATTGATGATAAATTACCATGGTTGTTTGATCATTTTTGTGCCGTTGTGCATTTCAACAATTAAAACAATTATGAATTTTGAGCTATTTCAACAAAAAAAAGACAACGTAATTACTTTTCAAGTTTATTTCCATATTTTAAAAAAGATCAGTTCTACAAAAATTCTGTCTTGATTTGAATTTGATTCGATATTTCAAATTTCTCAAATTAAAGTAAGCCTGTAGTAGTCAGCAAAAGATGCCGCGCTAAATTTTGTTTGCGAGTGAGTATTGGTAAGTGATTGAATTAACCTTTCTTGTTTATGAAAAACATTCTTTTAAAAAACGGGGATTACATAACTGTATGAAAAGGAAAAACATTTGCATATTAATTACAAAAAATCACTCCTAGGACAGTACAGTGATTCCTGAAAAATTGGAGTGGCGTAGTCGGCTCAAAAGTGAAGTGAAACACTTCGATTGAAATACTTTCGGCAACCCATGTCGGCAATAATGTGGGAAACACATAAGATGCGGCAACGACACACCAACAAGACGACAACATGGCAGAGGATTTAACTGTCGTCGACTTCTCAAAAAGTGCAATTTTTTGAATGTGGCAGCGACAAAATATTTTGTATAAAATATATATATAACATCCCAAACATTCATATTAATAATATAAAAGTAAAAATTCCCTTTTAATTTGATAATTTGAGAGAAAAATAAGAAGAGAAAAGAGTTTTCACGTTTTATGCTTGTCGTCGTCTCTCAAATACGAAATAGATCCATGTTGACGACTGCGACAGAGTACATTTTTCATTTTGTCGTCGTGTTACTTTCAAAATAATCATCTCCATGAGAACTAAAAATATTTTGACGTTTGACGCATTGTTGCTGCCGCATCGAATGTGTTTCCCACTTAATGTAAAAATATTTTGACGTTTGACGCATTGTCTCTGCCGCATCAAATGTGTTTCCCACATAATTTCTTTTGCATCTTTAACGTAGACGGCACAGATTACCAGATATGAAACTAGAAATGCCGCTTGTATGTGGTTGTTAAAATGGTTTGATGGTGTGTGTGCATCACACGAAATAGCGCCAGCGGATTTTTTTGGAACCTACATTTGTTGTCGAAAAGCGCCAGCGGAATTTTTCGGAACCTACATTTGTCGTCGAAAAGCGCTTTATTATTCACCACTATTCACCTCCGCTGTCTGAAATTGCATCTCTTGTTCTTCTTGAGAAAGAATGTGAAAATTTTAAATTTTGGAAATCCTCTCTCCCTTACTTGTTAGAGCCTCAAGGCAATATACGCAATCTAGGCTATGCCCAAAAGCTATAGTTCAATTTTCAATCAATTTGGATTTCCCAAATCAACATAATCACAAATTACATTTCTGTAATTTTTCCAAATTTTTGATGTTTGGTAAATCTAATTGAGATGAAAAACAGCTGATTTGTTTCACCAAAAGTTGACTTTTAGCGATGCCACTTTTTTATAAATAATTCACCTCAAAATGTTTCGGATTAGAGATTGAATAAAATTTGCACTTACAAATGAGATATGTATTTCAAATTACAAAAACAAATACAGATTATTGGCCTTACAGCACCCGAAGGGCAATAATTTGTGTTGTGCGTTTGTAATGCTTTACACCAATGAAATATACTACTGCCGAAAGACAGTCTAATGCCGCATCCGAACGTCTGGGGTGAGAGTTTTTTCATTGCAAGTAATACTAGCATTACTCGCCGAGATGTGAAGGCCGTAAAGAAGAATTGATGTTCCCGAAACGGGAAGTGAACCCGACACTGTCGACTCGAAAGCAATGCATTTAGCCACCGATGATACCTCCACGTATTTTAAAGCATTTCATATCTGAGAATCTGTGACTTGCTCACTATTAGTGTGGCAGAGAAAGTGAACCAAATTCCAAATAATGTACTAATATACCCACATTTATCAACAAAAGATATGGCATTGCACTATATTTGATGTTTAAGAGGTGAACTCACGTACACAATCTGTGTATTCACCAATAGCATAAAAAAGAGATTTTTTTTGACGTTTAGCCTCAAATGTCAGAAGTTTCATATCTGGTAATCTGTGGTAGACGGCGTGTTTTTTTCACTGACAAATTTTATTATAATTAGTTTTTTTGAGGGCAGCCAATACATTTTTAATGTGTTTTACGCAAATATAGAAGGATACAAGCGTATATTACCGATATACCAAGAGAAGTCTCTACTACTTCAACTGCAATTTTATATTTGATCATATGTCGAAAAATTCCTCCGGGTATGAGTTATTACATATTATTAACTATACATTGTTCCATTAGCAAATGTTTTTATTTTAGACGAGATCGGGAACGAGACCGGGATCGTGATCGCGAAAGAGAAAGGACTCGTGAGAAACGCCGGTATTCTCGGAGCAGGTCGAGAAGTCCAACAAATCGCTCGTCCCGCAATGAAGATCGTGTGAATAGAAACCGTGATGACCGGAAGAGAGATCGAGATCAGCGGGAAAATGATCGCAGACGTGATGAGAAGCGTAGAAGACGTTCAAAATCACAATCCAAAGAGTATGAGCGTGAGAAGGCGTAAGTTTTGTATTGTGGTAAAAACAAAAATATTTTATTTATGTTATTGTTTCTCATAGTCGTCAACAGGATAGAGAACGAGAGCGTGAACGAGAAAGGGACCGAGAACGAGAACGTGACAGAGATCGGGATCGAGATCGAGAACGCGAAGTAGAATTACGCCGCAATGATACACCGCCCATTGTAAAATCGAAAAAAGAGGAAGCTAGTAGTTCCTCCGATGAAGAAATTGATAAAGAAGAAGAGCAGCGGCGATTGGAACTGGAAATGATAAAACGTCGGGAACGTATTGAACGTTGGAGAGCTGAACGTAAAATGAAGGAGTTGGAAGCAAATAAAAAGGACATAAAATCGTTGATACCACCAACTTCAAGTTCGGCAAAGAAATGGAGTCTTGAAGATGAGTCTGAGGAAGAAGAAAACGGCAATTCTGTGGAAGCAGCAGTTAAAAAGGAACCAGATTCCCCTCCGTCAAGGTTTCATCGTATTAAAAAAGAAGAAGATGATGATGTAATAATAACCGAAGAGAAAAAGGAAATTGAAGAAGAGCCTAAGGCTATAGTTCAAGAACAGGAAGTAGTAGAAGATGATATAGATCCCCTGGATGCTTATATGCAAGAAGTTGATAAAGAAGTGCGTAAAGTAAGTCACATCATTAGCCAGCCCAAGAAACAACAAGGAGTCGTCATTCTAACCGGTGTTGCAAAGAAAACGGCAAAAACCATTGATAAGGGTGAATTAATAGAGCAAAATCAAGATAGTTTAGAATATTCAAGCGAGGAAGAACTTGAGGACATTAAAGATACAGCTGCTAACCTAGCAAATAAGCATCGAAAAGAGTTGGCTAAAATTGATCACTCTGGGGTGAACTATGCACCGTTTCGTAAAAACTTCTACGTAGAAATTCCAGAGTTAGCCAGAATGACACAACAGGAAGTGGAAAAATATCGTGCTGACTTAGAAGGCATTCAGGTTAAGGGCAAAGGTTGCCCGAAACCTATAAAGGCAAGTGATACAGTAACGAAAATAAATATTTTACTAATTGCATTTATTTGCCTATATATCAATATTTTAATTCTCTAATTGTTGTATATTCATAGACTTGGGCGCAATGTGGTGTGAGCAAGAAGGAAATGGATGTTTTACGAAAACTCGGTTTTGATAAGCCAACTCCCATCCAGTGTCAAGCTATTCCCGCCATTATGTCCGGACGGGATCTTATAGGTATTGCAAAAACTGGCAGTGGCAAAACGCTCGCATTTATTTTACCAATGTTTAGGCATATTCTCGACCAACCAGCACTGGAAGATGGCGATGGGCCCATTTCGATTATAATGGCGCCAACTCGAGAGCTCTGTATGCAAATTGGAAAAGATATTCGAAAGTTTTCCAAAAGTCTCTCTTTACGTGCGGTGTGTGTTTATGGTGGCACAGGAATATCAGAGCAAATAGCTGAATTAAAGCGAGGTGCGGAAATAATTGTCTGCACTCCAGGACGAATGATTGATATGTTAGCAGCTAACTCCGGACGAGTCACAAATTTACGACGCGTGACTTATATTGTTTTAGATGAGGCCGATCGTATGTTCGATATGGGATTCGAGCCTCAAGTTATGCGTATAATAGATAATGTTCGTCCTGATCGTCAAACGGTTATGTTCAGTGCAACATTTCCACGACAAATGGAAGCGTTGGCACGTCGTATTCTCAAAAAGCCTATTGAAGTTATAGTTGGAGCTCGTTCAATTGTGTGCAAGGATGTCGAACAGAATGTTGCCATTTTAGAGGACGAAGCAAAATTCTTTAAACTTTTGGAGCTATTGGGCGTTTATCAAGAACATGGTAGCATTATTGTGTTTGTGGACAAGCAAGAGAATGCAGACATTTTGTTGAGAGATTTAATGAAGGCGTCTTATCCTTGTATGAGTTTACACGGAGGAATAGACCAGTTCGATCGGGATTCAACTATTCTTGATTTTAAATCTGGTAAAGTACGCTTATTGATCGCTACTTCAGTTGCTGCTCGTGGCTTAGATGTGAAAGACTTGATTCTTGTCGTGAATTATGATGTACCGAATCATTATGAAGATTACGTTCACAGGTTTGTTGAATATATATTAATTTGGATATGAACAGAAGTTAATATTTATTTTGCAGGTGTGGACGTACAGGTCGTGCTGGGAAAAAGGGCAGTGCATGGACGTTCCTTACAAATGAACAGGGTCGGTTTGCAGGTGATATCATTAGAGCACTTGAACTCTCTGAGTCTAAAGTACCCGAAGATTTACAAAAACTCTGGGATGATTATAAGGCGTCACAGGAGGCAGAGGGTAAAAAAGTGCACTCAGGTGGAGGTTTTAGTGGAAAAGGATTTAAATTCGACGAACAGGAAGCTAATGCAGCCAAGGAGAGTAAGAAATTGCAAAAGGCAGCGCTAGGCCTAGCTGATTCTGATGATGACGAGGATATTGAACAGGATATCGATCAGCAAATTGAGCAATTATTTGCCGCTAAAAGAACCGTTAAAGACACGTCTGTTCCAACACCGGCAGTTGTTACCACAGCCAGTTCGGCAAATTCTGGTGGTTCAACGAATTCAGGTGCTTTGGCCAGCTCAGGTTCTGATAAATTGGAACTAGCAAAAAGATTAGCGTCAAAAATTAGCAGTAATAAAAATTTGGGATCAGATGTTAAAACTAATACACAAGTCGCTGCAGAAGCCATCCTCAAGGGAAGTTCCGGATCACAACCAATGTTAACTGCGCGTACTGTGGTAGAACAATTGGCGGCCAAACTTAACAATAAATTGAATTATCAACCGAAAGATGACGAAGAGGGTATCGGAGTTCTTCTGCCTAATCAACCAAATTCGTTTACGAAATATGAGGAAGAGTTGGAAATCAATGATTTCCCACAGCAAGCCCGCTGGAAAGTCACGTCTAAAGAGGCATTGGCTCAAATTTCAGAATATTCAGAAGCTGGACTTACAGTGCGTGGAACTTATGTACCCACTGGAAAGAATCCGCCCGAAGGAGAGCGTAAATTGTATTTGGCGATTGAAAGTTGTAGTGAATTAGCCGTACAAAAGGCAAAACGGGAGATAACGCGGTTAATTAAGGAAGAACTCTTGAAGCTTAGTTCTGCTCATCATGTATTTAACAAGGGCAGATATAAGGTCGTCTAAAAATTGTTTTCTATATTATTTTATGAATAAATCAATATGCAACAAGAATCAATATTTCATTTAAAATTGAAAATAAATTTAAAAGAAAATAAATAAATTTGTTTGGCTATGGATTACAAAAAATATTGGTATTTTACCACTCACGAGTGAAAAAAAACGTTTTACGAACCTGGCTTAAGACTCAGGAGGAGGCAAAGGACATAGATCTATGGTAAAGGAGTTAGGATTTTAAAACATAAATGTTTTTACATTGCTTCGAAAGAATGGAGGAATTTCAGGCAGCGGAGTTGAATAGTGGTGAATAATTAAGCACAAAAAGTAGTGCCGATAAATTCCACTGGCGCTATTTCCACTCTTTCACACCATTAAACTATTTTAACAACCACATGTGTGCTGTTGCGATTGCAACTTCGGTACAATTGTACCAAAATTGGTTTTTTTTCATTTGGTACACTGGTAAACATCTTCTGATTTGGTATATTTTGAACAGAAAATGTTTTTATTTTTTTTTTTCGAAAAATATTGTTCAAATGATAATTAAAAAATTGTAAATAAAAATTGTCGACACCAGTATTGCAGCTTTTTTGAAGATATTAAGTACAAGTGTACATTTACATTGTTAACAAAGAAAGAGAAGAGAAACGTACAAGTCATAAAAAACGGAATTTAAGGACCAAAACTGATTTAAAGAGTTCTGTTGAATTTTTCTGTACATTGAGCAGTTGTGTTCATTATTATAAATTCAAATTTTTCTTAAATTTTTAAATATTCCAAATGTTAATATCAATAATCATTCATTTTCGGTATATTTTTCCCAACATTTTGGTACTTAAAAAAATGTACGAGTAGCAACCGTGGCTGTAGTGTAGGGTTTGCTTTCAATGCAGACAACATGAAAATATCAAACTTTTTAAATTGAACTTGTCAGGTCGTTAACGTTTTTGCAAGTGTATGGTCGTGTTAGAAAAAAGGACGCTGATTGAGTTAGAAAGGTTAATACAAAATTATAAGTTTTAGTTACTATATAAAATGAATGCGGCTGCTTTATTTGTGCAACCCCAAACGGCTCAGCGAATGGGATCCAGTGCTACTTTAAGCAAGGCTAAACATGCATACGATCATCCCAAACTTGCAGCTATTATGTCGCACCTGAGTTACGAATATGCCGACTTCAAATACACTGTCTACAGGTGTGCCGCTAAATTTGTAACATTACAGAAGGTTTTTTATAGTGAGTAGAAAGAACCTTATTACACAGTAGTATGTACAATTATTGAGTGTTTTTTACAGCCGCTAGCATACCATATAAATTGGTCATTGCTATTCTGGAACGCCACAATATAAAGAATGCAGATGCAAATTTCATGGTCCCTCCGTTCCAGTTGACATCTATTGTGCACGACATTTACTTCGCATGTGAAAAGTTAGGACACTTTACAAAGGCGGCATCATACAACTTGGAGAGCGCCACAGCAGTGTTATCGAATTTCTTTTGGAATATCTTTGATCCGTTAGTTAATCATATACCATTAATATGATCATGATTAATATTTCTCTTCGATTTAGACATCGTAGACATTCGATTTCTCTGTTGGAAATAAAAGTCACATTTTTGTTGCTTTGCAAGCTTTACTCATCCGATCAATTAGTGACGGAGTTCTATCAGTTATTGTGCGATCAAAAGAACAAATGTGTTTCAAAATTAAATTTTGAATACTTATTGAATATACTCGTTAAGATCCTTACATATATTGGCGAAGGAGCCGCTTATGGAGCTCAAAATATGAATCTAGTGATAGATCAATGCTTTAGCAGGGTAAGTTCTGGGATTCAATTTTATCAAATTCAGGAATAACATTTAATTAATTAGTGCCAAAACGGTAGTGGACTTACGGAGTATCAGTTTCATTGCATCTGGACCAGTTCTCAAACACGGTTCCTCATATATACAAATCTCATAGCACTAATAAAACGAATCGAGGACACAGAGAAATTAATACACAATAACAATTGTGCGTCCTGCCGATCGGAAAAAATTATTGGAATACGGTTCAAGTGTCAGACATGCAAAAATTTGTCATTATGCCTTAAATGTTTTGCGACAGGTTTCTCTTCGAATAAACATGAAGCTGGTCACCGCATGTATGAGGTCTTTACTGAAGTAGGTATATAATTGGAACTCGGCAGTTCACATCGTAACATTTTTTTATGTGTATTGTAGGATTTACCTCCAAAGAAATTTTCGCATTATTTTTCGAAACTTTGCAATATGTTTTTCCAAAAGAATGTTGAAGAGATGCAAGGTTTTTGCAATGACACCTGCACAGCAAATGAAACAGAGTTGGTGACCATTGAAACCCACCGTTCATCAAATGCTTCAACTGTGAGTGCTGCAGCTGCTGTAGCGGCTAATAATGTTGCATTGGCAAAACGGAAAATGCAGGAGGCAAACAATGTGAATGAAATGTACAAATACGAATGTAAATATGGGATTCCTTTTATATTCGTATGTGATATTGTTTATTTATTTTCTTAGCTTCATTGGTTGGATTATCAACAAATATTACGGCTTCTTCAAATGCATCTGAGCGAATGCAAATTATAATTGACAGACTCTTACAGCAAAATGCGTGAGTGTTTACCACAGGGTTTAAATGGGCAGAAGGTTATCAGTAATTCTCTGCTTACAGTAAAATCGAGAATCAGTTGAAGAATATACAAACTGCATCTACGGAAGAGATTTCAAGCTTCTTGACGGCTCATCAAAACTTTCTGATTGAAATAATTAATGAGATGCGCAATTTCTCTGTAAGCTTACAGATAGATTAATTCGATTAGTTTATTTATTATATTGAAATCCCTTTAGAATTCGTCTCGATCTCTCAGTTCGTACCCAACTTCCAGCACGCCAAATCGTTCAATATTCGCTAAAAAGGCAATAGTTGAAAGCTTTGGAGGTGACGCGAATCTAAGTCATTCAAGTATGTATACGAAATTTAAATAACGACAACAAAAACAAATACATTTTTTATATGTGTAGTGAATGGTGCTGATATTAACCGCAGTTACTTAGATGCGAATAAATCGGATTATTCCATTGCTGATTTAAGTTTGTGGTTTAATCAGAGGAGAATGTCTATGCCGCTTAAGAGTCAACCACTGAGCGTATTAAAGGAAATCGACACAACCGCTGATGTAACTGACGTTGAATTACGAGATACAGAAATGACAAATTTTAAACTCCTACTACATAAAGTGAAAGAAATCGTTGAGGATTCATACAGTGACAACACCGAACTAGCGGAGGCGACACAGAACCTGGAAAATGTTCTCGACAGTATTATTAAGAGCGAGGAGGGTCGACGAAGAAGTACATAGTTGAAAAGTATATCACTGATTTAAAATATCTGAGGATACGAATTAGTATTACTTTAAATCGGTACTTGTATCATTCCTCTATAATCAAACATCGTTGAAATTGATATAGACATAAATGTATTTTATATTTATATGCCTGAAGCACTAGAATAAGTAAAGCTTTATTTTCAGTAAAGACGTTTTATGTTTATACAAATATGAAAAAAAAATATATATATCTACATCCATAACAATATCTTTAGCATTATTTCAACAAAGATTGTGCCAACAAATCGGTTTGCAGCTCCAATTGCAACATGTTTTGTACAGCAGTATATATTTTCTCACTATTTAGTGTATCGTGGTTTTGACTACAATTTGACAAAGCCGCATTTAATTCTTTACGCAAGTCATTTTCAAATCTTATTACTTGCATTTCTGATGTGTTACTTAAAGAAAAGTCAATTTCTATTATGTTACTTTTGAGCATGACCAGATCTGCAAATATCAATTGCAAGAGCAAACAAGTTTTTGCTTCGGATTTTGTGTAAAATTTCCATTTCGTTTTTACACCATTAGCAGTGGTATCTTTTCCAATATAACGGACAGCCAATATGCTAAACCAAATCGACGATTCCTTATGATTGTAGTATAAGTAATGCGAAAATTGGTTCCTTCCTGATGTTTCTGTTTCATCCACTTCCATATTTAAATCGTTGCTAAGTCCTTGATGAATCGAATGTTCTATTTTTTCAAAATCAAACTTCTGCATCAATAATTTTTCAAAAATTTGACTATCATTTTCATTACCGAACGTCAAACCAATACTCGTTTCTACAGAAGACATAGCAATGGAAAGTAAATCCTGATGCAAGGTGTTTTTCTTAAACGTAATTTCATGAGGACGACGGTTCATTAATAAGGCATTAAAGTCGATTTCCTTTATAAATATGTGTTGCTGGAAAGTCATAGACTTTATCTCATTGATAGTTATATCACGCTCTATACTGAAAAATACAAAAAGAGGTACTTGTGCTAACGAAACAATTTCAGAAATTCTTAGTTTAATACATAGAACAGCAAACGTCTCAGGAGTCAATTGGCCTGGATGTCCTTCCGACCAGCTATCAGGTTCCAGATCAGATTCTTCACCTTGGAAGAACAAATCTACTGATTCAAAGTTGACGAAGCGCTGTTTTAACTTATATAAACGAAAACTGTAGTGCAGAACTGTATCGGTGGTCAGAAAAACGGGTTTTATATTTTTTAGAAGTGAGCAGGAAGACTCAGAAATATTGTTCATCATTGGTACTCCAACAACCAGTTCATCGCCAGATATCAGACGCATCCAAATATCACCACACCTAACTAGCATCATCTTTTCTTCGAGTTTAAAACTACGAACAAAATTGCATCCAAAAGTCTGAGTGTTCTTCAAACGGTAAAATTCTTTTTGGGTAATGGATTTGTGCACAAGTAGTTCCGTCTTCGAATTGCGTATGCGCTCTAATAATTGCTTGAAACGATCATTTTTCATAGTTTTATCTACTTTACTATGGTCACCGTCCATGTGTGCATTCTCGTGGAAATCGGTTTTAACAACGGATCCATCTAGGAAACGTATCTGTACAGCTGCTTGAAATTTAATTTTACCATGCACTAATTTAAACGAGGACACCTCTTCGTACTCAGCTACAAACGATAGGCTCTCGTTATTGGAATGCAGCAGGACCACGAGTTTATCCCAACATTTAATGAGCAAGTACAGTTTGCGTATTTCAAAATTTTGATAAATGTACTTTCCAAAGCAGATGTCGGTCTCCAACATAGAAAAACTACGATTTTCGTCGCAAGGCATGGGGTTCTTGATATCGTGCCATTTTCCACGTATGCCCCTGTAATTCTCCAGTTGAGCCTGGATCTTCTTCAAGCATGTGGAACTTAGGTCAATCCTATTTATTGCCACTTTGCGTTGGAATTCATAGAATGTGAGATTCCTCATTAGAACAAGGCACGATCTGTCTTTACGGTTTTGCGTTAAATTATCACAATATACAATATCTTCTTTGAGAAATTCTGGAATCGCTCTTGTTACATTTTCATTCATGTTATTAAATAAATAATATTATTAACAAAGATAAATTATTAATATTAATTTCAAATTAAAAAATTAAAATTAAGCGCAATAATTTCGATAACTACCTATTCACGATGGTATCAATAGAAACCACAGGTATCTATTGTGAAGCTTCGCTATCATAGGTGGATGGGAGAATCTATTACAAATAGCTGCCAGCCCGTAAACTGTCATCAACTGTCAAAAATTTCCTCTTAAACTGCGCTATTTTACGTAATTTTTGCTCGGAAGATATATTTCGGTAAATATTAGAACAAAATTAAACTAAAACCATATATAGAGTCGATCTCTGTAGAGGCGAAAGAATGAACCAAACTGAGAAATCAATATTTACAGGCTTCCAATCATGGGCAATGCATACGCACGCTATTCCAAGCCTGATGTCACGCCAGGTGCCGATGCTGAAATTACTTTTGACCCAAACCTGGGATTTCCCAACGGTCGTAAGGAGCGCGTTATGATAGCCACCCGAGAGGAAATGGAATCAGCTAAGATTCCCCTGGAGGATCGCGACTATTGCGCACACAAGCTCCTTAAGTATCGTTCTTGTCGTGCTGATGTGTTTCCCTTCCTGTACAAATGCCAACACGAAAAGCACGATTATCTCACGTGCGAATACGAGGACTACTTGCTGCGTATGAAGGAATACGAGCGTGAGCGAAGATTGCTAGAGCGCCAGAAGCGTATCGAACTAAAACAGGCTGCTTAAGAAAACAACAATAAACTAGTTTAGTTTGTACTCTGCAACATTGTTGAGCGCGAGCAATTGGAGCAAATATTTAGTGTGTTGTTAAATTTTATAAGTCGAATCATTATTTTGATTTCTTTCAAATATATTTTTGTTGAAATCGGTGCATTCTGCGTTTCTATGCAGCTCAAGTGACGACAAAAGTGTACAGATGCTGAAATGTAATGAAATATAAGAACTCAATTTGTAGCATAAACAATACACAGATTTCGATGCGTTTTTTTTGCAATGATTTCTGACATTCTTCACTACCTAGCGCAATTAAAAATTAATAAATAATTTGAAATACCAAAACAATTTTTTGTACATAAAACATTATATTGGTATATAATCTTACAAGAGTACCAACTAACAGATTATATTTTATTAAAAATATGCTTCAATTATTATACATAGACTAATAGCTAATCTAAATTAGAGACTTTCCGCCTCCCTTCGACTTTTTCCCAAATTTCATTTTCTTTTTTTTAGGTTGCTGCTCTTTTGTCTCAATTTCCAAAGCATCATCAAGGCGTTTAACACCACTTGAAGAAAAAAAAAAAAAAAACAATTGTAATATTCATTTCAAACTGTGAATATTTCAAGATAATTTACCTTTTCACTGAAATCAATTTCGATTTGTTGTCTGTATTGGAAAGAGCCTTTGACCAGTCCTCATCTGTTCCCTTTATGGCGAAGTCTTTTAGGCTTTCCATTTTAAGTTTCTTCAACTCATCACGTTGCTTTTTAGACAATTCTCTTGCAGTTTCATCGAGTTCATCATTGAGAGAGAGCGTAATGGGTACCAATTCTTCACCGCGATTCAATTTCGTTTCACTGACCATGGAGCTTTCAATGTGTCCCTCGATAACATTCAAAAAGTATTTGGTTGCCTTTTTCATCAAGTCATAAAATTTTGCTAGAATTTGATTGCCAGGCATGTTCAGTTCGGCTGCAATTGCATCCACAGTTTTTCCTTGTACTCCAATGGCGAGAAGAATGGCCTTTCATAGTATTTGTGATTAATGAGTATTTATACAAATATGAATTTAAGAATTACCTTTTGAAGTGTATCAATTTGTAGGCCTTCGATTTTTCCTTGGAAGTACAGATAACTTACATCTGAGACAAGATCCAGAATAAGACGGTATTCAATTTGATTCCGTGAATATGACTCAAGTCGTTGAATATCATGGGGCAAAAAGTATACATCCAACGTGTCTTTGTTTAATTCTAAGAGAATACATAGTTTATAAGCTCAGTTATTTGCTTTAAGGCCATTACTTACCCTTGTGATCGATTTTGGCCGTTTTATTGTCCAGGATCGATAGAGCCAAGCTTGTGCCGAATTCTCTGAATGTTTTGCCTAGTAACTTCAAGATGCGTCTTCGGAAGTCATTAAAGTATAAGCTCAGCCATTCCGCGCTAGCTTTCTCCTTGATACCAGTTTTGTTTAGAGTATGCAACATGATACAGGAATGTTCGCCCGTAAGATCGTTTGCTTTTTGACTGTAAAGGCAATTAACACTCATATAACTCTTTACCGCAAATTAAGCTATGTCCCTTACGTACCTAATATACACTGGAACGAATCCCAAGTTTTTCCAGAATTTAAGTAACTCTTGGGTCAATCCATATGATGTGCCCAAATAATCCATGTTTTCCGGAGGCCGTTCACTCAAACGACGCAATAGCGTGGGAATCTTTCGACGTGGTGTGATTTTTTCCTTGAGCAATCCGAGATCTTCTTCTTCCACTTCTTCGATACCTTTAAATGAACAACGCTTTTGAATATACTGCACAACTTCTTATAACTTATTATAATATCTACCATTGGAATCTTCGGTGCGTTCTGCATCCTGCTCATTTAAATTAGTGAATTTGCCTTCATAGTAATCCCTGAGCAACTTAACTGCCCTCTTTCCATAACCCATCTGAAAATTTAAATCACTTTAGACGAAAGATCGATTAAATTTAAGTATACGAAGAAATACCCTTTGATAATTCGGATGTGTAGCAATGCGCACAATACGCAGACCAGATAATTTGGGGAATTCGCGATCACCAAATTGCTCTGAAACATTCCATGGTATCAAATCACCACTAGCCTTTTTCCCTCTGCCGAGTGAATCTGTTATGGTTTGTGAAGAAATTTCTCCTTCAAGGGCAACCTGAATGACTACTAGAATTTCTGGTAAGTGGTCTGTTCTTTGTATGGGGCCCAGCAAACAGAACAAGAGATGTGCTGGTGCATCACTCATCATTTGCAAATCATTAGGGCTGTTTTTATAGTGGGAGGATACGTAAATAGAAACCACACGATGGAGGAACGACTCTGCCGCCTTGTGATAAGAAAACAATGCATCGCGATCAATGAAATACAGCTCGCATACGTCAGGTGTTGGGCAACCTGAGCTGATGTGAGGGATAGTTGTAGCATCCAGACAAAGCAAATTAATTAGCCATTTTTCGACGTCGTCTCCCTCACGGTAACGGATGGGATCCTCAAGTTTAACCTGTAATTTAACCAAAATTGGTTTAACGTCATCTCAATCAGGCATAATTCTGTACTTACTGGTGGCGGCGCATTGTTCTCTTTTTGTAGTTGAGAAATAAGTTTTAAACTGAGAGACCGCCCAGTACCTTCATAGCCATTGATTGTAGAAGCCATGAATATTAAATATGGCCCCATCATCTTCTTAACTAGGGGCAAGGGAATTGCAGCTGCTTCATCGATCAATAGCAAGTCAGCAGCATTCAACAGGTGAGTATCGTTTGGCGCTATGTATTGGATTGTTTGCCGATTGGAGCGAGTGATATTAATGCGAATAATGGCTTTTTTATAGTCAGGATTAGTCGATCGTATGATGGTGTAATCGGAATGTTCCTGATACTCCAATGCATCGAAGCCTTTGAGCACAAATTCGAAGAGAGTTATTAAGTTCTCAGGATGCGGTGAAGTAACGTATACGTTTACATATCCAAAGGCAATAGCTGCTGCTATGGACAAGCCCATGGCAGCTGATTTTCCACGACCACGGGCAGCAGTTAGAGAAGTAGGTGGTCTGAAAAACAACCACATTAAACAATAGAATTATTAATAACAAAAAAACGACGTATTTGGTAAATTACTTTAGTTGCTTCTCTGCTAATGCTTCGATAAACTGCGCCACTGCTTTAGCCTGATCATAAGTTTTGCATAAATTTACTAAGGGACCAGCTGGTGGAGTGTCATGTAAGCTTTCCTTAAGATCTTGAAGCATTTCGTCATTTTCGGATTTGCCGGCATCGGAAGGCTGTAAGATAATAATTAATTAGTTGCATGACTTATAGAATGCTTTATAGCTTAACTTACATTTACAGGCTCCACGCTGATTGTTTTTGAACTCAAAGGCAACACGGTTAAGTCGTCATTTACCACCAAGCAGCGCCTGCAGTCTGCTAGCGATAGAATCAAACGTTCATTGAAACGGCAAGTGACCGTTTGGTGGGCCTCTGTACGGAAGCGTTTATGCACATCCATGCTCATAGTATAGAGTTGCTTCAGCGACTGCAATGTTTTCAAGAGCAAAATAATCATGCCGCCTCCTTCTACGGTCTCCACAGTGCGGGCAAGTAGATTAGGAGTCAGAGCTTCAAAATCCTAATTTGAACGTAAGGTTTTAGGTTAACAGATGTGATGAATGTGTAATCCTCAATTCCAACCTGTAATACACAAACTCCATAGGTGCGACCTAAAATAGCATGCGTCTCGGAATAATATCGTCCATGTATGGTGGTGGATACTCGAAATGTGTCAAAAAGGTCCGCCTCGTTAACATCTATTTTTCCGGCAGCTATTTTCTTTGCGCGCTTTTTGCCATGACTGAAAGTGGGATAAATAAATGCTCATTGTGGGCTCTACACTGCAATTGCACTTACTTGGAAATAGCTTCATCTTTGTTTTTGTAGCACCACAGTACAGTGGGGCGTGCTTTCACCGTGGACTTTGTCAAAATGTCGTACAATATGGGAACCTGAGACACACAATGGAATTACTTCGTTAACGAACATTTCAATGCAAAATCTCACCTGGTCCCTAGCTTTGTCCCCGATGATGATGAACATTGTGCGGTGCCCTAACTTGACGCCATTTTCAATCATGACGCGAATGCGATTGTCGATCTTCTTTTTCACCATTTTTGTTATTTATTAAAGAACTTTATTTATTAATTCAAAATTAAATTGAACAAAGAACCCTTTTAAAATACGCGTGCAAACGGTAGGTGGAACAGAAAGAAACCAACAACACGTGCGTGCGGCTGCTTGACAGTTAATGTGTTTGTTTTGGTTTTCATTCCTGTTGTTCTCCGCATTCAGCCATACACGAAATTGCTGGATGAGAAATTAAAGAGATACCTACCAGGGTTGCAAAACACGAGTACTCATTTACCATTCATTTATTTATATTAAATCAATTTTATTTATATATATAAAACATATGTTGGATGTTATCACTCATAACATTGTTTTCGTAAGCGAATGATAATATGCAATATGCAACTAATTTAACATTACTTAAGCGATTGGAACTTAAAAATGATGACATATCATTAAATATTACTTCTTCCTTTCGTATTTGAAGGCGTACACGGGAGGGGCGTCCTTTGTTCCCTCGCGGATTTTCTTCGGCTTGAGGAGTCGGGGCTGCCGCAGCACACGTTTCAGTTCCAACTTCTGTTGAACCACACTCAACTCTTTTTCTCTGTCTATGCGTTTTGACAATTCCTGGTATGCCTGTTGCTTCAGAGAACTTGCCTTTTTCATTTCCTGAAATTGAAAACAAAAATGGTAATTGAATCAAATTAAATGTATTTGGGCAAATGTACCTCTGGACTGATTTCGGGTATATTCATTTTCTCCAGGTCCTTTAAGCGTGGCCGGTTTGTCTTGCGTTCGAGGAGACTGGGATGTGTTTCAAGGCGCTCAGCCAAAGCTATGCCGTTGAGTTCCTGCTCCACACCGTCGATGAAAAATGTGTGCCTGTTCTTCACCGAATTAGCATAGTCTATCATGTGTAGTTGTGATTGCAGTCGTTTTATTTTCTTGGTCTCCATAGTTCGCTTCATGGCGACATATTTCAAATCCTGCGTCTGCATTAGAGCTTCTTGTTCCTTTGAGTGTTCATCTTTTTTCTCTTCCTCGTGGTGGACATCATCACGAAGTTTCGAGTTGATCATGTGGTGATAGAACTCATCTGGGTTCTTGTTCAGTGCTCGTTTGTGTAAAAGTTGCAAGGTCTTTTCCTTTTGGTGTGCATCGTGTGCGCGTTTCTTGTAGTCCTTCTTCTTTTCGAGCAATCCCAGATGTTTGCGTTCCTCTGGCTGATGACGTTCTCGATGGACCTTTTGATTGCTTTTCGATGCCTTTTTCCAAGAAGACATATTTGCGACTAAAATGTTTAGTTTTTGTATTTAATATTTATTTACAATTTAAAAAAAATTATATTCGACCATAACAACACACGCGGGTTGGGTATGTCAAAAACTGTCATAAATTTCACAAATTTTCTCCGCTGAATATAATATATAACCAGAGTTGCCGTTCTGCTTGTTTTTTTTACCTATATTTCTAGATTGGGTTAATTGGTAATTTTGTATTTCTGAAGTTAAAATGTACGGTGCTAATTCCGTTCCGCTAACATTTTTATAATTAAATAATAAAGTAATGCGAATTTAAATGTTAGTTAATACCTGATGTTAACCTTTCTGCTAGAATGTGTTATCAGTAAAAAAGCAATAACTTACAAACTACATACGAGATATTTTCAGCGAGCGACAACCCTAAATGTAATAGATCGGTTGGAGCAGTTATTTGTGAGGTCACAATAGAATTGTATACAAAAGTTATTTGGAGGTTACAATAGAATTCTGTGGGAGTACACTTTAAACATGAAAATTTAAATAAAAATTTTAATTTAAAAATAATTATATAGCCTGTTTTAAAACAGAAGACATTTTCGAAGAACAGAAGATTTTCCCGCAGGTTTGAGAGTAAAGAAACATATTTGAGATTTAGATTGGTCGAAAATTATAATAAAATTGAATATTCTCTAATCAGACAAAAAAATTAAATAAATTGAATCAGTTTTTGATTTTTATGGAAAATTCAATATTTGACCATTTTAATAAAAAATTCAAAAGTTTATCATTTTCTTATTAATTTTGATATTTTGATAATTTTCATAGAAAATCAAAATTTTCATAATAAAAAAAATTTCGAAATTTGAAATTAAAAAATTGATAATTTTCATAGAAAACTTATCATTTTTTTTTCTATGAAAATTCAAAATTTTATGATTTTCATGGAAAATTTAAAATTAATTTTCATAGAAAATTCAAAAATTGATGTTTCATAGAAATTAAAAATTTTCATAGGAAATTTAAAATTTGATAAAAATTTTGAAATCAAATTTGACCATTTTAATAGAAAATTCAAAAATTGATAATTTTCATAGAAAATTAAAAATTTTCATAATAAATTCAAAATTTTTATAACAAATTCAAAATGTTCATAACAAATTCAAAATGTTCATAACAAATTCAAAATTTTCATATAAAACTCAAAATGTTTATTTAAATTCAAAATTTTCATTTAATATCAAAATGTTCATAAAAAATTCAAAATTTTCATAAAAAAAATTCAAAATTTTCATGGAAAATTCAAAGTTTGATTTTCATAGTAAATTTAAAAAAATAATTTTCATAAAAAATCAAAATTTTCATAATAAAAAAAATTTCAAAATTTGAAATTAAAAAATTGATTATTTGCTTACTTTGTAGAAAATTGCTTACTTTTATAGAAAATTCAAAATTAAGAAAATTCAAAAATTTTATGATTTTCATAAAAATTTCAAAATTTGATGATTTTTATAGAAAATTTTAAAATTGATAATTTTCACAGAAAATTCAAAAATTTTTATAGAAAATTCAAAATTTTCATAATAAACTTAAAAATTTGATAATTTTCATCGAAAGTTCAAAATTTGATAATTTTCATAGAATATTAAAAATTTCATGATTTTCATAGAAAATTCAAAATTTGATGATTTGAAAATTTACTGAAGTATTACAAAATGTTCTTCAGTTTTGGAAACAGGCTATAGCTTCGAATATACTAATCAATGTATATTTCGGATTTATTTACATATACTAAAAAATAATTTTCCTAGTTTGGCTAGTTTGCTTCAATTTGTTTTCATTCTCATGCTGTGCGCAACATATTTATTAATCCTTAAAATACAGATAAATACAACATCACGACCAATCAACAATCAAGGACCGCTGCTTGGTGGGACACCGACACCTTGGGACAAAAGTGGGCGTACGCCCTGCAGCTAATGCAGTGAATGGAGATGTCGTTGGCCATCTCCGAGCTGTTGCTGATGGCGATGGTGGGTGGAACTGTTGCAAGGCCAATCGAGACTTAAATCCCGTCACGGTTTGCCCGAACGCGCGTGGATCCGGTGTCGCCCGAATCTAGATAGCAAGTGATATGTGCGTCCGCCCGATCCCCTCCTTTCCTTTCCTTTCCTGTCGTGTCCTGTCCTGTCGTCGAAAGCGATGCATATGACATTTCTAATCTCAGTCCGCAGTCTCCTCTCGTCTGCCGCCGCCTAGTGGTCACAGGGCGGCGGGCTTATCGTGACGCACGTGTCGGCACGTGACTGTCGTTCGCACGTGCAGCTCACGTCTGTGCCGATGATAAGCCAAAAATTGTAGAAACACTCCGTGGAGAGCGCCCTTGAGCAGCGGGCGAACTCCTGTCATTCGAGACGGATAGTGAAATTCCATCGGAAGTGGGCGTGCACTTCCGCCCAACTCTTTTGTTGCGACATTTACTTCGGTTGTTTCCTATAATCACATTATTCAGCACTTGCCGAGCGGCGCTTCCCGGAGCGATCCGCCCCGGGCGTGGCCGCTGATGTTTGTCATCCCCTGGCGTAGTAATTAAGTGATTATTGATGGGGCTGTGGGAGACTTTTGCGCGCCCGGATTTGCCCAGATCTGCCGATAACCGTGGGAGATGGCGGGAATCTGACTCGTGGTGCTTGACCTTAACCCAGCCAAATGAAGGCAAGTGCAATACAATCGCCCGATAAGAGATAAGACATGTAATGGAGTTCCTAGATGTCCGCACCTTCTTCATATATTCTCCATTGTACATATGTATATACTGAAGAGGACGACGGAACACGGCCAGTGGCTGCGATCGATAGAGGAGGACATCCCCATTTCAATGGGATGTCGGGGAGTTACACGTGATGATTTTGTTGCAGCACCGTCTGAGTGCATTACAGCAATGATACGATTGCTTACGAAGCCCAATGACCGGAGGCCGGAGAGAGTGTAGTTGACAAATGGCATTAATTGCTTCCATTTGATGTAATCGATGAGAATATCTTCGGACGACTTTTGAGGTGGTCTGTCTAGGAGTCTGCTCGAGTATCTCGGCTCAAAATGGACAAAGGTTCGTTGCCCCAGGTAATGGGCGCAGGACCAGGCATTTGACACCCGGTCTCAGCCATCGCTTTAATTGCATGAAACCAGAATCTCGTCCTTAATCGAAGATCAGCGGCAACGCGCCACTCGTGAGCTCAGATTCCATTCGATATGCAATATCGTTCCATCACTGGCACGATCACCACAAGTTGGTGAGAAAAAGAACCCAGCAAAATAACAACAACATCCACACCACATGAAAAGGGAACACTCAAGCAGACAAGCAGACAAAAGCCACCTAAACCGGTGAACGAATCAACAAAAGCGATAAAAGCATATGACACCATTACAACAAATAAATATGCATAAAATGAATGGCTCTGTTGACATTTCCGCCAGGCCCATCGAAGCCCTCGAAAACAACCCTAATCGACTCGTCATCGTCCGTCCGGTTGGGTCGGGTCGGGTTGAAATTGGTTTGGTGAACGACTTTCAAACACTCCTGCGTTTCCTGGCTCGAATTTAAATTCCAATTTGCTCTTGTTGCTCTTCCGATTCTGTTCCTGTTTCTGTTGCTCTTATTCTGGTCTCCGCCTCGTCTCCGTCTCGTTGTAGACGGGCCCAGTTAGCAATAACAACAACAGCAATAAACGTAACAACCATCGAGTCGACACTGTGAACAAAACACAATTATAAATGTTGACGATTTACATTACATGCACAGGTTCGCTCCGGGTCCTCGTCGCAAGGGTCCTGAGGATGGCCTCCGGGAGTCACCCCCTTTTACGAGCTAACGATTTAGCTCATTGCGCAACCCCTAAGTTGACCTTAAAACTCCCAAATGCACAATTTATCATTTCCGCGCTATAAAGAGTGATTGCCTCGAATACGGAATAAAAAACACGCCGACAGACCGATCGACTGGTAGACGCAGTGACAGACCGAGAGAAATCAGGCGGATGGCAAAACAGGGCATCAAGGAAACGTGCGCCGAGAAATCTGAAGCCGCAAAGAGGCCCGATGTGGTTACGGAATCTTCTTCTCTATGGACCGGGGGGGTCTCGTTCGTCATGGTTTATAACTTGACGTGGATTCTTCGGCATAGGGCTAAATTCAATGGGTTGAACAGGTTGGTGCTGATGATGTTTGCCGTTCGTCCGTTCCGTGGGTGCATGTGGGAATTTTACAGTGTTGCGCAGTGTGAGATGGACGTCGTTCATCCATCGAGCTGACTCCTGCGAATCCCAATCTCAGTTTGGCAAATGATATTGTTTCGAGTCGATTCAAATTTCAGAATTAAAGTTCCAAAATTAAAGTATAAAAATTAAAGTTTCAGATATAAAAAGGAATGCACAGATCACGAATCAATTTGAAAAGTATTCGGCTTTGAATATGGTACCAGATCTTCCTCCAGATTTTACCGGCGGACCAATAATGAACATCAGCCATAAGGGCGAATAGCATCGCAGAAATGTATGAGTTGAATGGGAACCGCTAGTGCCCTAAGTGGCTGAAACTTTTTCTCCCCCAACTGTGGACCGATGGATAGAAACACAATTCCAGAAAGTGTGAACAACATTTTTCATAAATTTAACAACATAAGAACGATGCAGGAGTCCTGGCGCTCGCTCGGCAGGGTGGCGAAGGAACCCTTGCAACAGAAGCAGCAAAGCAGAAAAAACTGCAACAACTCCCCCAAAATGAAATACGAACACACTCATAAAGGTTGCAAAACAAATAGTCTCCTGCGGCTGGTGTCCGCAGGGTATCGTGGAAGCTTCTGCACCCTCAACGTGCTGCTCAACATCATCGACAGGGACAACAATAACCCGCAAAATACCACCAACAACAACAACAATAACGACAAGAACGACATCTCAAAGCGATGTTTACTAGACCGCGATGCTCAGCGCTCGAACCCCGCTCCCAGCCCAATAACGAACCAATTATAAACATATATTGGCCACATATTAAAAATCGAATGGGAAGCACATCTGTCGCGGGATTCCCTGGAAGGCGAACTTTCGCAACTGTTTCGAGCTATGAGCTACAAGAACAACAAGAACCACAAGAACAACAAAGAACAACACAAAAAAGATGACCCACCTCTGATGGAGAAATTTCGTGCGATGCTGGTGGTGATTGCTTCCCTTCCTTTCGATCACCCTCATCCTCTCGCCCCCCTCAGAGTTCTCGGGGTTGGCGGCGGTAACCTGAGGGCCCAGGTCCATTGTTCGAATAACGCGTCCGAGTCCGCCTTCTCCGAGCCCTGGTCGAGGGTGAGGACGAGGGCGAGTGCGAGGGGTGTTAACTTCGGCTCAGAGGCGAACGCGCTAGCGAAAACGAAAGCGAACCCAAATATGATTACGGAATGATTATAATAACTATTATTATTATTATTATTCTTGATGTTTTTGTTGTTGGATTTTTGTTCTTGTTGGTCCTTGTGTTGTTGTTGTTTTTGTTGTTGTTGTTGCTGGTTTGATTGGCTTGCGACTCACAGATGTTCCGTGAACTGTTACACGGCGTTGACAATACCGCCAACGACAGCAACAACAACCAATACAAAGACAGCCAGCGACAACAGTAAGATGGCGAAGAAGAGGGTTAATAAACCAAGGAGGACCAGGGCGTCGGGATCATAATTTGTGTTTAAGCGTGTTGTGGCTGCTCGTGCACGCTGACACACACACGAACACCAAGCATCACTCACCACTAACTCACTCACTCACACTCCTTGTTGAAGGCCAGGACCTTCCGCATGGGGGCGTCGAGAATCCGCTTAAGGTGAGGCATGCATTATTTATGAGCCACTGAGTTGCCTAATAAGGTGCACGAATGGCGCTGCCCTAATTAGGGAGGTTGTCGACGAAAACAACGACGACGACAACGACGACGAGGAGGACGCCGTGGAGGAGTGGCGGCGGCAGGCCTGGGGTGTGAGGGACCAGAGAGCGAAGGTGTTGCTGTCGATAGTTGCCTGCGTTCGGTCGCAATAGAATTTTAAATCCTTCTGGCGGTGGCAAGCCATCGACATGGCGAGGGGAGACGCTTCAGGCGGGTTTAATATTTGTTGACAACTGTTGGAATATGGAAAATAATAATTAGTGTACGGGTGGGGAACGACGGTCGCTTCCATGGGTTGTGGTAAATTGATGACCGGCTGACGGATCCCCCAAATAGCCAAATTAGCATTAGGTGGAACGACAACCTGGACCTTCATCTCCTGAACTTTCATCTCCTGGAACTTCATCTCCTCAACGCCGATTTAATCTTCGGGCAAATCGAGTTTGAGCCAGAATTTATTGGAGCAAGAATTTCATCTCTGAAATTGGGGATGAAATCCGGGCGTCAAGGCGTCCGGAGGTGTCAACGGTCAACGGTACGAGGAGTTAATCAAGAAGGGCTGGCGACACTGACGCCGACGGCTCTGGCTGGCCGAGAAGGAGAGTCGGTCAGGGAATTTTAATCGATTCTAGATGGGACATTTCAGGGAGCACTTGATTCGTAGCAACATCGATCGGGCGGAGGCGGTCGAGCAGGAGTTATTAAATCACCCATCTCGTCTCGTCGTTCGCCCACCCCTCAAATCCCTTCTGTCAACACTGGGCGTGCCGGAGGAACCGCTGTAAATAAAGCGTGCCGAGCACCGGCAGAGGCGGCGAATGAAAATATATCACGAATATCATTTTCACTTTATCCTGTTAGATAAACTTCTTATGCTCTATGGCAGAGGGTAAACATGCCGTTCGACCATTTATTTATCTTACCGTCCATCCATCCATCCAACCATCCACCCAGCCATCCAACCATTCAGCCACTGAGGCCTCATCCTCATTAATCCTCATCCCCTTGTTGCTTCTGTCGTTCGGCACAGGACTTTTTTCCCTGTTTAAGGATTTGGAGTGGAAACGATTCCAATGAAATCATCTACACTTCAAATCGACTCCGACGCTCCGATTCCCATCTCCACCCCCTTCCGAGCCTCCCCAACACGGGGACGGCGACCCCGACAGCGAATGCGACTCGAGGACCGAGGCGAACATCGATTACGTTGCCGAATTCGAGTACGAGCTGCTCCCGGGCCGACTCCAGTTGAGTTCAGTAGTCGACTCGTATCAATCAAAACAGACGACGATGACGACGACGACGAAAATGCGGAGAACGCAAACCCTAAGCCGAAGATTTGACATGGATCAGTAATCTAATGCCAGATTACGATTCCGCATGGGTCGTCGCTCAACGTCGTCTCTGGGCGCCGCGTCGGTTTGATGGTTCGTTGACTGAGCGGAGCGGGGCGGGGCACAGGGCGCATCGTACCGAGTACTCGAGTCAGCCCACCAATCACCACCCACTGTTCGTCCTCGTTTTTACGAACGTCGGAAGGTGGATGGATGGACGGATAGATAGATAGATAGATAGATAGGTGGGATGGAACTGTTGGGGTGAGGATTTCAAATAGACCAAAAATATTTGATGTATATTTCGCAACAACAACAACAAGCTCTCGATGCCCCACGGCACAGCCAACGAAGGCGGCGCACAGAACCCGGTTCCGAACTCCGAATCCAAATCCCCACCTTCTCTCGTCCTTCGACCCACCCGCCCCACGGCCGCGGCCTCTGCCGTTTACCAACTACAGCAAACCATATTCCAGGCGTTGTGACAGAAATCGTTGTTTGGTCTCTGCTACGTGCCTGAAACGTTCTTTCTTGTATTTGCTTTACCAACCCCTCCCATCCCTTCTCCTCGACGGGTTGGGTTGGGTCGCTCGGTTCGACTGGTGTCGATGTTGCTTTATTTCCGCTCCACTTTCGCTCGTGCTGCTCGTGCCAGGCCTGTCATCGGCGTCACAGGCATCGATGGAGACGATGGAGCAAAGCTGACATTGGCTCAGTTTACCATGATAGGCAGATAAAGTGATGTTGTTGTTGTTGGAGTTGGTTTTTATCTCTCACCCTCTTTGTTTTTCCTTTTTCTTTGACTCCTTTTTGTTATTGTTTTCGCAACTAGCACAGGGGCAGGGGATGGCTGTGTTTGTTGTTGTTGTTGGAGCTATTGTATAAACACATAAATATATGCATCGGTCGCCGACATCAGAGGCGTTGCAATGGGGACCACGAGGTATGGATCGTTTCCCCCTCCTCCTGGAAGTGGATACCAGCGAGGACTCTCCAGCTGGCCCAGATCCCAGAAGCCTGCTCTCTCCCAACGATCGGAACGTACGACGCCATTGAAATCCGTCCAGATCCGGCCGACGTCCGTGAACCAATTGGGGCTGATCCATAGCCCCCGTGGGAGCGATGGCGACGCCGCCACTGGAGTTCTCGCTACTATGTATCCGAAACGTGACTATAAATTCATCCACAAGCAAATGGAAGCATCCGCACTCAGCGGAAGGACGAAGGACGGACTCGGGGACAGACACGGAGCCAGCGAACGAACGAACCAGCGAAGAGTGAACCAACCAAACAAACAGATAGACAAACAGACAGACAGACAGACAGACATAGAGACAGACAGACGACAACCATTTGCACCGACGCCGGCCCCAGTCGAACTGAGCCATTCAGGAGGGTGCCGTTCATTGTTGCAGAAAATAAGAATTTTCGCTTGATGTGTACAAAGCTCACACAGGCTCACAACCCACCCACCCACACAGAGGCATACACACAGCGAGACAGAGAGAGAGAGAGAGAGAGAGAGAGAGAGAGAGAGAGAGAGCGAGAGCGAGATAGAAATAGAGGCAAATACAGCACGGGGAAATCCTCAGTCGGAAAGCTCCGGCTCACCGCTCAAAGGAGGGCTTTAAAGCGAACAGTGGTAGCAATCGTACAGTGCTCGAATGTTTTTGTTGTTGTTTTTCCCTTCTTCGTATTGTTGTACCTGTTGTTGTTTTTGTTGTTGTTGATGCTGCTGGCGCTGTTGTTGTTGTTGCTGTGTGGCGTGAAGGTTGCACGAGCCATCCAGGCATCATCGTCCTGGTCGTAGTCCTTGTCGTCGTCGTCATCCATAAACCGTCGCCCGCATGAGCAGCGAAGGCAACGAGTTCCGTTTCCGGGCGCGCGATGGGGCCGTGAGAGGAAACGGGGAGTTGTTGTTCTTGGGGGATGAAAACCGTCAAGTGTATAAAAGAGTGACATGCGCTTTTATTTTTGCACGTAGTATAGATACGGCCCAGGTTTACCGTTAAGAGCTCGAGCTGAGCCTCTTTCATGTTTATGGCTGTTGTGTAGGTAGTAGTGTTTGTTGTTTTTGTTGTTTTTGTTGTTTTTGGGTACTGCCAGGACGACAAGCTGACTGGCTGGATGGCTGGCTGGATGGCTGGCTGGCTGACTGATGTCGTTCTTATCTCTTTGGCGAATGTGTCTCTGGGCTGTCATTTTCATTTCGATGGATATCTTTGGCAGCGTCCTCCACGTAATCGTAATCATCATCAACATTGGCACCACCACCACCATCACCAACATCAATACACCAAAAACACCAACAAGAACATCAGAAGAAGAACAAACGATGACTACGCCGAAGTCGTTTGTGGAAAATAGCATCATTGAACCGCAGCCCGGGCCCATCTGAATCGCCCAACCTCCCTACGACAAGAGCAATATCATCATTTCAGATCTCTCTCTCTCTCTCTCTCCCTCTCACCCCCTCAGTTGGTCCTTCCGTCCGTCCGTCCGTCGTTCGGGTGTGGGCTAAGGTCCGTCAGCCCTGGCAGATTCGGGGGTCATCGCGACCGATGCCGGGCGCCGCAGATGAATATTCCACGCTCGGGCGCAACTTGCAGTCGATGGCGTCGATGACTACGCGCTGCCGATGGAAAGATATCGTGGTTGTGGTGGAGTTGGTTGGCTTCTGCTCCGAGCGAGGGATTAACATAATTATTCTAATACCATGGCTTCGGGTTTTTTTCCAGCGTGTCTTACGCTTCAGTGGCTTGTACTTCGAGTTGTTGTTGTGGGTTTTGTTGATTTTGTTTTTGTTGGCGAAGGTGTTTCGGCGAATGCGCGTTGGAAGGTGTTCATGCGGAAGAAGTCCATTTCGCCACCTCCGGAGAAATATCGCTGTGTGGTTGGGTTGGGGTGAGAAAATTTGCATGGAATTCATATTTGCCGAAAGCCCTCAGGGGGCGAACGAGAGCATCGTTGTAGCTCCGACAGACGGGACTCTTATTGTGGGGGTGACATTGGAGGTTGGGGATGAGCAGATTCGAAGCTTAGAGCATTCGAATCTTAAAACTTTTGACTATCCTGGCAGACATTTCTGTTCAGGCTCCCTATACATGCTCTCTACTCTCTGCGAGGGATTACCGAGCTCCTAAACGAATGCGGAAAGCAACCACCTAATGACCTTGGTACAGAGGCCATATGACCTCATAATTAATCGTTTTCAGGATCCCCTGACTCGAATTCCGGCCAGACGTTCGATCGCAACGACCTGTTAACAACATGGAGCCACCGTCGGCCGTTGACAAATAAATGAATGAATGAAAAAAAAATAAATAACAGACCAATGCGAATTTATACCAAATTACGACCTGAACACAAACCCCATGAACTGAGCGTTGCGTGCCGTTCCGTCCCGTTCCATGTGGCTCGGTTCGGTTCGAGATGCGCCCTTCCCTGGGCCACCTCTGCCATCTGCCCACTGGGACATTTCGAGGACACAGCGGGTCGAATCCCTGTTGTCTTTCGGCAAATAGGAAAGCGCTTTGCTTTGTGATGGAAAACTCCCCCGGGAACGATGTCAAGCAGGGTCGCATCTGCTGCTGCCACATCCGATGGACCGTGAGTCGCTCGGTCGAGGGGTTGTAAGGGGAATCGTAGAGGATGTGTTTAATGTCTTAAAGAGACAACGACTTCGGCCATTTCGTCTTTAAATCCGTCCCGACTGGACCGATTGTGATTGTGAATTATTTCGAAACCAAACACCTCGTTCATTCCCTTTTGGTTCAAGGCTCCACCGCTGCATTCGACTGTATACCGGAGCTCGTTGTCGCATTTTCGTTAGTAACATTCTAATTGCATCCACTCCATGCAGCTTTCTCCACTTCCTCCGGCGGAATGTGACCAAATGGGAATGATATTTTCGGCAAATTATTTTAATTTTGTATATTTCTGCTGTGCAACTTTAGAGGCTCTAACTCCACGCGTTGGGCTTCTGGAGCCATTTAGAGTTTTCCTTTCAGATTTTGACCCTCCCAGATGGGCTAGAATGAAAGAGGAAAAGAGGCCGTCGTCCTTCGTTTTGTTTCATCGCCAATTGGTTCGCCGCTGGCGTCCCATTCAAGGTCTCCCGCAGGTGCTGGTTTTCGTCACCCCTTCCCTCCTGCCGCCCATTCATTCATCCAGTTATCCGTTCATTCGGTCGTCCGTCCGCGTCGATTCGCGATGCACCAGGCGCCCTTTTTGTGGCATGTGTGTCCGCTATCATTTGGTGGGCAGGCGTCCGCGCAGCTTCCTCGCGAGCGCCCCGTCGTCTGTCTGAGAGGCCCTCGGTGATGCTTTGTTCCCGTTGTTGTCGTCGTCCCTGTTGTTTCGCTTGTTGTTTTCAGCACTTGTTTCTGTTGCCATTCCGGCACCCTCGTCCACCATCCCTTCCTCCCCTCGGCGCAATTGCAAATCGCACCGATTCAAGTCTCGTCGAGTTCTTCAGAGCGAAATCAGTTGCGTTAACATATGACCGAAGCTGTCCAAACAAGTGCCGCAGGCAATACCTCTATATTTGCACGCACAGACAGACAGACGCCCCTACACACACCAGCGTGAGTGTCCTGTGTCTTTGACTATGTTTGTGTGTCCGTGTTTGCTTGTATCAGTTCGTTTGCACCCTTCAGAATAAGGGTTGTTGTCGAGCGTCGGGATGGAGTTCCTCGAGCACGATCTCTATTAGCAGCACAGTGGGATGGATTCCCGCTCGCATCTGCTAGGCCTGGAAACGTCTATCGTACCAAATCCTCTTCAGACTCGAATCTACATAGGGGATTCAAAATAAACTCGATGGTGCAAATTGCTGCGATTTCTTTAAATTATGAATTTATTGCTTTAATTGATCACTTGCGATCATTTGTTCCTGCAATCGTAGTCGTCGAATTCACAATTTATGTTGTAAAAATAATACAAAACTGATTAAAGTACTGGAAAGAATGAAACTTGTTCTGGGGGGATTCAACGAATCCGAACGAATCGAAGATGACTCATGCGAGGCGAACGCCGAGCAGGGACGCCAGAAGGAGAGCGACCGAATAGCCGAACGCGCCGACCGAGTCGCGTGCCAATGGAATTTCGGTCGAGTTGACGGGCAGGAAGTTACACCCGACGCCTTCGCAAGTGTAGCAGTTGCTCTCGACCACGCAGAGCTTCTGCTCCTGGGCCGAGGAGAGGCAGCCGCGCGTGAAGCTCCCAGTGCCGTTCACACCTGAAATCAGAGACAATTCTTAGTCATGAGGGGATGGCGCTCTTCTCTTCCGGGTCCTCGAACTCACCTGTCTGTCGGATGTAGCACTTGTCGCCCAACTTGTATATCGGACAAACTGTGGGCTTCGCGAACGCGTTGGTGGCGCACTCGCTGGTGCTGTTGCCGTCACACTGCAAGCACTGGGCGCGATGGGTGGGGAACACCTGTCGGTTGCAGCCCTCCATGAAGGAGCAGACCAAACACTCCATTTCGTTGTTGCACCGCGCGACAGTCGAGTTGTCCAGGTCGGAGGCACAGCCACGTACCGTTTTGCCATCTGGTTCAGAAGAATTCACATGTATGTAGGGATATTCAATCGGTTTGCCGAACTCATGCAATAGATCTTACCTTGCACCCTGGTATAGCAGAGCGAGGAGGAGTTAGCGCATTGCTTGGCCATAAAGGAGTCAGGTTGTGTCGCGCATTTCGGATCGGTGGCGGAGTTGCACTGGACACATGCTTCTGCAATGGACATACGGCGAATTAGGAAATAATATATACCAGTTTATAATAGAGAAGAATATGATCAGTAGAACATAATAGCATATTCTAGTTGGTTCTATTGCTGGGTTATTCCATGT
This sequence comes from Coelopa frigida, assembly GCA_017309665.1. Lineage (NCBI taxonomy): Eukaryota > Metazoa > Arthropoda > Insecta > Diptera > Coelopidae > Coelopa > Coelopa frigida. Next base: position 8,218,084 of record CM029564.1, on the reverse strand, counting down.
ACTGTGGGACAGATAGGCCTGCTCTTTCGGCGAACAGTCGAAGGTACAGTGTCCGCAAAATAGTCCATATTGACATTGACAATATACTACGAGAAAGTCTGGTGTTTCTATAAATAAGCCGTGTATGTAACAACTGCAGAGACATTTGCTAAATCAACATATGATAAGATAACTAATTTTGAATGCAATGTCAATATCTGTCGAAAATATTTCTGAATTAAATAGTGATCTATTATAAGAAATATTCTCACTCAACGGACTAAATGATATATCGGTATTTAGCTTCGTAGAATGCTGAAAGTTTCAATATTTTGAACTTTCGGACCATATATTGACAAAAATATATGTAGTATTTAACCAATTCCCTTAGAAAATAAGTACTATATGATGATCATTGAGTTTAGTCAATAGTTAATTGTTCGAGATTTCTTGTTAAAAAAAACCATTGGGAACACTTCAAGCCAACATGAGTTAGGTATTAACTACATGGTTACTGTACAACAAATAAGTACATATAGTGTATAAGAACCGGGAGGCGGGGGTCTTCGTGGCTATGTTCGATAGGTAAATAAGATAACCGATTAGTCACATCCAGCGATACGTTATGCAATGGGTTATCGATCAGTTCTATATGTATTTGTCCCATAATTTATACTGAGCTCCACACAGTTGCCGATAGTGCTGTAGATTCTGTCCCGTTGTCCCGTTAATTACTAGGTAGATGGTATTGGGATCGTTGTAATTATTTACCCGAGCTCACGTATACGACAAATGCAATGGCAACTAATACCAACAAAATGTAACGCATCTTGCTGTCCTTTCGATATGACGACCTTGTTCACAGAATAAAATCAAATTCCTTTGTATTTCTATATTCGATCTACACTCGTTGAACTACGATAAACAACTGACTGAAGTCGGCAACTTTTCCAAGCAGAATAATTCTAATCTTATCGGACGCACTTCATTTTCCAGCGATAAGGAATTTTTATAGATTAAACTGGGCTCCCACGACCACGATGGCAACTCTACAGCGACTACCACGACGTCTATTGATTCTACACATTCACCATACATTCGATGGAACCGGTGAATAATTTCCTCGGGGAGCAGTTGACGCCGAATCACCTGCAATCGGTGTCCGTGGTTGCGGTGACTTCATGGGCATGGCCACTTGTCAATATTAACGTGGTTATTCATTGTCGACTGAACGGTCATCAATGCAGGGCCTTGTAATGGAACGTTCATTCTCTGGGGCTTAACTACCGTAGTAGACTTGGGTCGCTCGATCGGGAGTGCCTGCCCTTGCGAAATGACGCAGCAACAGGTTGGTGTCCACAGGCCGGTGACTCACGAACGCTGAAAAGTCATTGCCGGGTTCCGAGAACTACGAGGTTTTTCCCTAGTTTCCCTCAAGGGCTTTTTCTCCAATTCACCGAATGATGCTGGTGCCTTTGCGAACCCTCAGACTCCGGATGTTGGAAATGTAACATGCTTGCGATTTGCATGCAAAAACAACGATAATCTCATTCCGCAAACTACGTCTGTGTTGGGTCGATGTGCGAGCTGGTGTGAGTGTTTCTGTTTCCGATAGCCCGACTTTCAATTGCATTTAGCGCCAAATCAAATCGTCAGATAATCGCGTTACAAAAGCCAAGTGAGCTGAAATTAAGGGGCCAGGACCCTTCCTTCCACCAGTCCACATCATGGGGTTCTTCCTGCAGTCCCTTTGACGCTTCCAAGTCTGGGCTGTATGTGTATATGTATGTGTGCGTCTCTCGGTCTCACTCTCGTTGGCTCGATGTTGATTGCTTCCTGCATGCATCGCGGCCGAAGTGATTTGTGTGGTGGCTTGAGGATGAAACTCCCGCTGGGACCGGCTCACGCCGTTGCCGCTGCCGCCCCGCACCCAACAGTCGATGTCCCACCCCCAGACGGTCGTTCAGCAGTTGTTTGCTCGGCTGATCGGCGGCGACATGTGCACCACTCCGGGGCAATGTGTTGTGTGGCATCCCAGTTTTTCCGTTGATTTGATTTGCGTAGCCCGCCAGAGAGTCTGGCGGGCTACGACGGCTACGAGCGCCGAATAAACCCTGCCAGCAATTAGGTTAACGTAGCAGGAGTGCGCCGCATGAAGCCCGTCACAGCCATGGGTTCGAGCCCACGATGGCGGATGCTGGTCGGCCTTTAATACTGTATTACAAGCAAGCAAATTGCGGAAAAATTAGCGGCTGATTTCGGGATCATCCCATTTCGGGCCATCACATTGGCAGCGACTGGGGTTGGACTTGTCCACTCGATACTTGTTATTCGGGGGTATGGATGGATCTAGCTTTCTTCTTTCGACCGCGAAGAAGAATTTCCCAAATAGGTGTTCCTGGACTACTCTTTGATTACATGTCCTTTAGGTAATTGTTGTATTGCGGACGTTGAAATGTTGTTTCCGCCTCACCAGGGAAATACTGCAAAATTGGCAATGCTTTCTTACTACGCATTAGAAAATCCTTCAACCGCCTGGGTTGCTGTAGCTTTCACACTCTCCAAACACCACACCACACCACTCTACAGCTGTCTAAATAACTCCATCTACTGAACTGTATACTGAACTACTGTTCCGCGAAAAAAATCTATTAATGTTAAGCAAATAAGTCAAATAAATTAATTGTATCAATATTTTTGTGCTTCGACAGATCAATTGTTATATAATTGCAGTGTTTTGGTTTGGGTGGACCGTGCTCGATCTGTATAAAAAGGCAAATTCCGATCGAGATAATTATCAGTTTTTGATAGCACTCCAAAGACAAACTTCTAAGTGAAAATGAAGCTCTGCCTTATACTTTTGGGACTCTCGGTCCTGGTTCTCTACAATTTTGAGTCGGTCGAAGCTTCTGGGGGTGGTACTGGTACACCTCCTACTTCATCACCTACTTCTTCTCCATCATCTTCTTCTACATCCACTCCTGCTACATCTAGTCCGTCAACGTCTAACAAGAAGAAGGTTACTCTCAAGAACTTCCAGTTCACAGTCAAGCGCAAAATCAAGTTGCCAGCTATCTTACGGCGTTCACGCAATGGCAGGAATAGGAACAGGAACAGGAACAGGAGGCGTATTGGCAGGAGGACTCCAATAGTCAGAATCGGTTGAGATCTATCTATCAACCAATAAATCGTAACAACATTAAATGTTAAACACATTTTAAATGTTCTGATTAATGAGAATAATAAACTCGTTTCAATAAATTAACACTTTTTTCAATTTTAACTGGAAGCTAAAAGTGGATCGATTTTCGACTCAATGAGACTCGTCTCTGAACGTGATCCAGTTCTATAGCTGGATCGGGAACCACCGGAGCTCATTCAGTTTCACATCTGTTTTGTCAACATTTGTGTGTAATATCTACTGAATATCACCGAATCATTTTGGTTTCTTGAACACTTGATTTTGAGTACCCATCAATTTGATGGATGAGTAGTTTGCACCAACATTTAATTTAACTGAATTGTTCTTATAGTCCTTTCCTTATAAGTAACCTTATTACATTCCCATAGAATCACAAATTTGAAAACCAGTTAAATCGAACGCTCTTCAATCTAGTGTTTAAGTTACTAGCAACATCTTTACATTTTTTCCCTCTCTCGTGTCTCCTCTTCACCACCCTTCCTCCACAGTAGTTCGTTTTCGAATCCAATTCCATTCCAAGTTCTTTGCCAGGTGAAGCGATTGCGAGGCAGATGCCGAACATGAAGTGGAAACGAGAATACGGTAATGATGAGGATAAGGATGCGAGGGGAGGAGGTGTCTTCTGGTAATCTTAATAAGTAAGAAAAACAGTGATGATGGTTGCGAGGTTAAGGACGGTTTTTTTATACGAGTTTTAAGATGCTTAAGCAACCTAAACCGATGGAAACCTTGCCGTGATTTACAAAATAAACTTCGGTGGTGCTGGCCCTATGTATCGAACCTTAGGAGGCGTATTTTCAATATTTTCTATATTGCTGAATTTGGTTAGTGCTGCAAGACATCGCTTGCCGTCGGTCATCAAGTGGCATTTGGTGCTCGAGTGTGCTGCGACAGAGCGATTAATGGTTACTTCTTATCGTATACATATAATAACAAATGTGAAAAAAAATGCAAGAAAATAAAAAATGAAATTAGACTTACAACTTGTATGAACGGAAGTTTGAAGCTTTTCGAGCTCTTCCCAGCGTTACATTGGGATAAAAAGAATAAGTACAGAACCCAAAAGCAACAGCAACAATTGCTATAATATCATTTTTCTTGCTCCATATTTCACCCAGGGGCGACAGGTAATTCTGTTACATTTCGGTAGCCTCGTCGTCTCGCTCGCTCAGCCGCTTGCCTCCACCGAGCTGTGCTGGCAGAGGCGAAGCAAGGGCTGAGCTGAAATGGGGTAAGGCAAAGGTATGCAGAGGGTAGGTGGGGTCGTTGGCAGACTACAGAGTAGAAGGTAAAAATGATAAAAAATGGCAGATAGAAATAATAGCAGTTCTGTGCGAGTCGGAAATGTGCAACATTTGTCAGAGTGTTCTTGCTGCTGCTCATCTCACTTCACTGTCTCTACGAATTTTTCTTACCACTCTTGTCTTCTCCAGCTTTTGGGCATCGCTGTGTGGCCTGGGATTGGGGCGGTCCTGCTATTGTTTGTTCAACTTTCTTGCTTCATTTCACTCTGTGCTCTTTGTAAATCATGATTTATCTCTGTTTGTTCATCGGATGATTTAAGGTGCAGCGACTAAACGATTTTACGTGGTACTTCGTCAAGGACGTCCTTCTGTAGAGATGTCATAAGCATTCGGGCATATATCTCATCTCGTTGATGTCTTGCTGGACTTCACTAATAAATGTACAGTTCCCCGTTTCTATATCTAGGGTCACCCCTACAGGTTTTCTTCCCCTGCCTCAGCTTACATGCTGTGCTTCGAAAACGTTAGGGCGGAGTTAATAACAAAACTGGGCATGTATTTTCCCCATTTTTCCAAAGGCTCGACACAACCCCTTGATCAGACCCCTTCCTCCCATCACAACCATCCAGATTAGATCAGAGTTGCCACCAACGAGAGTTACCACCACTACCATCCATACAGAATATCATCTTGGTAACAAGAATGCCGTCGCCATACCCGATGGCGGGGTTGGAGCCAGGAATCAAGGTGGTCGCCTTCGTCGTCGTCACATCCTCGAGCAGGCGAATATGAAAATTCAGTTATGAAATCATTTCGAATCGAGAAAATGTGATTACCGTTATGTTGATGCCGTCTCCGTCAAACGTGGAGAGAAAAACTGGTCGGGGCTGGGAATTTGTGGACTTTTGCAGGTTTATACTCTAGTGGAATGGACACAGCAATGGCTTCCTGCTCGGTAGGCAGGAGCATTGAAGGAATGAAGGCTGTTTCTCAATTGAAAACTGACAACATCCAAAAGCCAGGCGGACCATTTTCAATGATTCTTCAATACTGTTATTAAATTTTATTCCGAACCTCATCAGCAGGGCTGCCGGAATCACTTCAATTACTTCACTTTCGAAAAAAATACTGCGACACTCCACTTTCTCGAAAAAACTTCACTCTTCTAGAGAAGGTAATTACCAATAGATCAGGTCTGCTTTCGATATCTGGTAACCTGTTGTTTTTGTCTGCTCATCAAAATCTCCAAGTAGGACTCCAGTACTTCAGTACTAAAACAATGATAAATGTTTTGAGCTCTGAATGAAATAAACTAGTATGTGCATTTTTAATTGAGTTAATTGCTTCAATAATTTCAGTTACAGTCGTTTGGAAAATCATATGAACATAATGAAAACTAGCTATAAATTATTTGCTGAAAATCACTTTAAAAGATTTTAGCCACTTTTGTCCATAGACAGAAACACAACCTCAATGTTCCTTTAGTCCTGCATATTTTTAGGCCGATGCGTAAGAATGAACATCAGTACTTTCAAATTGCAATGGTCGTGACTGACGTCCATACACATTACCCTGCCTATTTACTTTAAAACGGAATTCTCATCAAATGATGTACTGTAATTTCATGTATGTAAATGTAAATTCAATTGTCATTGTAATTGTTAAGAATAATATTTGAGTTTTTGAAATAAGGTTTCTCATTCTACAAGTAACATTCAATCCATGTACATATTTTTTTAACAATTAAAAATTTTTACGTTAAAACTATATATAGGCACTATGAGTACTTTCGATAACCTAAGCTGCTCACACAAGTCAAGGGTCCAGCTAAGGCAGATGAGCAGCAGAGGAACTTTACAACCCCTAGTGCTAAAGCACAGTTTTGTTTAATTATCCACACTTTGACATATACTTGGATTTTTCGCTCAGAAGGTTGTGGTGTACATACATAAATATTAGAACGAACAAAAGAACCTCTCAAATTCCACAAGTGGCAAATATTAACCTGTGCGCGTCATAAACAAATAAACCAAATTAATGGTGTCATGCTACTTCAGCTACTACAGTTTTTTTTTTTTTTTTTTTTTTTGTTAAATTATTAAAGTATACGTATACATATTTCGGTTTACGTTGACCTAGATCGATCTGTATAAAAAGGTAAATCCCGATCGAGATAATTATCAGTTTTTGATAGCACTCCAAAGACAAACTTCTAAGTGAAAATGAAGCTCTGCCTTATACTTTTGGGACTCTCGGTCCTGGTTCTCTACAATTTTGAGTCGGTCGAAGCTGCTACACCAACTTCTGCTACACCAACTTCTGCTACACCAACTTCTGGTTCACCAACTTCTGGTACACCTTCTACATCATCTCCTTCTACATCTAGTCCGTCAACGTCTAACAAGAAGAAGGTTACTCTCAAGAACTTCCAGTTCACAGTCAAGCGTAAAATCAAGTTGCCAGCTAGCTTACGGCGTTCCCGCAATGGCAGGAATAGGAACAGGAACAGGAACAGGAGGCGTATTGGCAGGAGGCTCCAATAGTCAGAATCGGTTGAGATCTATCTATCAACCAATAAATCGTAACAACATTAAATGTTAAACACATTTTAAATGTTCTGATTAATGAGAATAATAAACTCGTTTCAATAAATTAACACTTTTTTCAATTTTAACTGGAAGCTAAAAGTGGATCGATTTTCGACTCAATGAGACTCGTCTCTGAACGTGATCCAGTTCTATAGCTGGATTGGGAACCACCGGAGCTCATTCAGTTTCACATCTGTTTTGTCAACATTTGTGTGTAATATCTACTGAATATCACCGAATCATTTTGGTTTCTTGAACACTTGATTTTGAGTACCCATCAATTTGATGTTCTCATAGTCCTTTCCTTATAAGTAACCTTATTACATTCCCATAGAATCAGAAATTTGAAAACCAGATATCCCAAGATAGTCAAACATTTTATGCATTCCATTCAATTAAACACGTAGCTAAATATTGCACTAGATATAGTTATAGCATAATATGAAGTAATATGGTTCATAGGATGTAATAGGTTTTTACTTTCTGAACTTGAACTTGATAAGGAAGATGCATTTATAGTTACTAGTCCTACATATAATGAGTTTTAACGTAAAAATTAATTGATGAATGTCAAACATCATCCAAGCTAGGGTTACTTTATTTTTTTTGAAAAATAAGCGCACGAATTTAATGATACTTGGAGAATGAGAAACCTTAAATTTACAAATTACAAATACGACGACAATTGAATTATTCTAACATCATTTGATTTCCTTATTCAAAAGAATCCCTTTTTAATTTAAATATTAAGGGTAATGTATATTTTCGTCAGTTACGGCCATTGCAATTAGGGCAATTGAAAAGTACTAAAGTTGTTTCTAATATTTTGGCTTAAAACTATGCAGGATTATAAAAGCACAGAGGTTGGGTTCTACTACTGTAAATATAAAAAATGCCGATGGGCAATCACACGGCAAGTATCCGGTTTATAATATTAATATATAATATAAATATAAATGAAAATAAATAACAAGATTTGTGTCTTATCGTAGACCGATAGGATCTATAAATGTTTGATAGAAATTCAGCATGTGTTCGGTTCGAATGGTAGGTTTCGGTTTCACTCTAGAAGTGTAGAGAGTTCGCAATTAATTTGCGCCATTAATTCGCGTTGGTTCCAGAGTTTACTGGGCAGACTTTGGGCAAACATGAATCTTGGGTCGTGCGAGGTCTGGTAGGTGGTCGGGGCTATCAATGGACAGGGAGTTTAGTTCGATTTCTGGATTACATTCGTACATAACGATAGAATGAAAATATTTTATGTTTCGTTGACAAAACAATTCCGAAGACATTAACGCTGCTCATTAGCCAACCGCAAGCCCCGTCTTCACCCCTTCGCCCACAAAGACATTTATGGATTCCCATAAATTTCCTGTCGGTGATACGAGGCTTGTGTGAGTGTGTGTTTTGCAAATATCCCCCCCTCTCTCCATCATGCCTGATAGAGTCCATTGTATTGCGATGTATTGAACGAGCAGTTAAATTATCGTTGCTCGCAGCAGATTGTCTTTCGAGACGGACGTACAGGACAGATTCGATGTCCCATAAATGTTCGTGCTGACGTTCGCATCTCATCCGACCGAGTGAGAGCAAGAGAGAGAGAGGGAGGGAGACGAGAAATGTGTTTTTGTTCAAGACTTCGTCGATTGGCTTTTGCATGATGTTGTTGTAATAGGGGAAGTTTGCTGTGGTTGTTGTGGTTGTCGCTGTGCTTAATTTAACATTAATTTCGTCATTTTCCCTGGAAGAGAAGCGTATTTTAATTGCGCCGTCTCGGCTCATCCGACCCACAGAATCTCGGCTCCACGGCCACTGTCGCCATCGACGCCGCCCCCCACTTCCCGCTCCGAACACCTTCCAGCAACCCGTGCAGTGGCTCTCGAAAATTTAACCATCCGATTTGCGCTCCATTTCGCTCTCGATGCGCTGCTGAACCTCATCTCATTTGAGTCAAATGATCCATCAACGGAGCTGATGGGTTGCTTCTTCTGCTTCTATGTTATGATTGTTAATGTTGTAGTTGTTGTTAAGGTTGATGAAGACGTCGCTGGCAACCATCTCGACCTCGCTGTCGATGTCGGTGACGATGATGAAATGTCTGCGGGGTCTGTGTGTGCATGAGGAGCCGTGAATGAAGTGTTTGTGTCGAGAGTCGTCGACGCACTCCAGACAGACAGACGTATTCCGGGGACAGACAGGCGTCGGGCGACAGAGATTCCCATTTGGCGTTGATGGGCGCCTGCATCGGAGCGCAGCCAATTAATATCCGATGAGGAATCCGAATGCAAATAGATTCGGTGGGTGCTGGCCGCTGGAGACGGTCGGGGGTGACGAGTCCAGTTTCCCCCGGAGACGGGGACACCTCGGCCTTTCGCCTCCACCTGGTTCTTCGGGTTGTCCTGGATGGTCCGGTCCGGTCTGGCGCGGTCTGAACGACATTGGCGTGTGGACCGCCGGAGCTGCGGACGGCGACTCGAAACCGGATGAGGGATAATGACTCAATTCGAGCAATTAGAATTCAATTGGGGGCCGATTGTTCTCCGCAGAAGTGACCAACGCGGCCGTGCGCCACGCAAGCCAATCATCCTCTCGCCAACGGCGGCGGCGTCTCCCGCCGTCCGGTCATCGATGAGTTGGAGAATGTCAGCCGGAGCTGCGAAACGAAAATGAAAAATTAATCGACAAACAATCGTTCCGAATCGCGCGTGCAGCCCTGAGTCACTCGCCAGCGAGAGCCGGCGAAAGGATTGCGACGTCTGACACTCGGCGGAACCGTCATTATCGGCTCGTTCTACGGAGGGTCCCGAGGTCCTGACGTGGACGTGATTCCCGTCGTCACGCACGGGACGACGTTCCTGTCCTGGCGCCCCCCGACTTCTGGCAGCTACCGTTCGACTAGCCACGTTAATACTTCATGAGCTCACTATGTGGCAACGCCGCACGGTGCACGCCGACGTCGCGTGATCCATGCGATGGGGCGACGAGGCCGTGCGTGTGTGAGTGTCAGTTGAGAGTGGCTGTGTGTGTGTGTGTGCGCGGAAGCGAGAGATATTAAAGCTTGTCAGTTTGACACCTCGACGCAGGCCGGTGACAGCGCAACTTATCGATGACATTTCGAGAGAGCGACCCCGCCGCCACGATCTGCCTCTCGCTCGGGCGCTTGCCAATTGGTCACGCGACTCTCGTTGCGGTTGCCCCTGGCACGAGGGCAGGGGGCCCTCGCTCCAACTCCACCCGCTCCACAAAAACGATGACGACAGCGTAACAACAACGACAACAATAAATGGGGCAGCTCATTTTCTCACTTCTAATCCTTTTTCCAACTTGAACGCAGCTGGATTTCATGCTTGGCCACTGCCAAACTGTTGTTGTATGTGGCCTAATGATCGTCCTGCCGGACAGGTTTGTGAAACACAATGTGCGCCTCGCTTACACCTCCCCGCCCGCTCCGTGGCGTGTCCGAGCGACGAATGAAACATAAAATTTAACGACAGCCCAGAGGGCGATTCGTCCCCGAGCGCCAGAGGCTCGGCCAGGATCAGGCCGAAAACGAGGACGCACATTTATCAATCCGGAATGTGGACACATGGACTCATCATAATCATCCGTCTTGCTCGACGACGTTCGAGCACCCGCCGACTCCGACAGCGACACCCTCCGCTACACGTTGGCTGAGGGTCGGGGTGGGTGGCAGCAGTGTTTGTGTGTGTGTGTGTCTGTGTGTGGGTGCGCTGGGTGCATCGGCAACAATAACAACTACGTGCAGATACGCCGCCCAACTATTGCAACAATCGACACAATGCGAATGACGACGAGAGCAACATGCGTGCCAACAGATAACAGAGCACGAGGATGGTTGAGGAAGGATGGTGGCCAAGGGGAAGCCGTGACTGCAACGGGAGCACAACAACAACACCAACGACTACCATCGCAATACCGGGCCCAGATGTCGATGTCGACGCGGATGCCCGAACTGTCTTCGATACACCACGTCGGCCCAGTTGAATCCAATGGACGCCGGCCGGTCTGTTGGTCAGCCGCTCGGTCCATCCATCCATCCATCCGTCAGTCAGTCAGTCTGTCTGTCTGTCTGTCGGTTGGTTGCCCAAATCCGCCTGTGAATGCAGCGCCCGGTGCATGCGATGCCGTGGCGTGGAGTGCGTGGCGTGTCGTGTCGTCTCGATCCGATCCCATGCGAGGCAAGGCGAGGTGAACGCGGTGGATGGGCGAATGTGTGTCCGATGTGAATTGATGGACGACTGACATTTAATGCGCATCAACGTGCTCCTCATTGTTGTTGCTCTGCTTTGCTCGGCTGTGGCTGCTCTTGCCGTTCCAGCTGTTATTGTGTGAAGCTGCCAGCATTCGCAGTCCTTCGTCCTTCGTTTGGCACGTCGGCAGTGGTGACGGTCCAGCCACCGGGCGGTCATCACTGGACCGGTGGATGCTTGAGAGACGGACGGATGGATGGATGGATGGATGGATGGACGGATGGATGACCATTGGGCACGTAACCCCATTGTTCGGCGGCAGCAGAGGACGGACGATGACGGCGAAGGTGGCGTTTGCGATGGCGACGACGATGCTCAGCAGGATGATGGCGATGGTGATGGCGATGGGAAGGTGTGAAACTCACATGTGGCGATGTAAAGTTAATTACTCAAATGGCGTTCGGTTGTGGAAAATTATTGCTATCACCAGATATCGCCGAGGGATCGATGAAAGGAGATGAAAGGAGGGATAGCAGGAGTGCGTGCATGCGTGGGCCTCGAGAAGATTTGGGAACCCTCTTGATCGTCCCTTGATCAAAACTTGCTCCAGGAAACCTCACACCCCGCGCCCTCTTGTGGACAATAAAAACAACAATGTTTTATTCAATATTTTTTAGTTTATTTCTTAAATAGTTTTGATATTTTTTTTTTTATTTTGTTTCTTTGTTTTATCTTGTTTTGATTTTCATTTGGAGGATTTCTATTGTTGTTGTTTTTGCTATAAATTGAAATAGACATTTGTTGTTGTGTTTTGTTTTGTTTTGTTTTTTCGATACTATTATCATTATTGGTTGTTGTTAGCTTTATACAATACATCAATTCGCAAACGCATCGGTGTGTGGAAAAATGTCGTCGGATTTGTAATTTGTTCAAATTGTTGTTGTTGTTGTTTCTGTTTTTATAGTCAGCCAATTGGTATTGAAATGTCAGAGTTTTGTTGTTGTTGTTGTCTTGATAATAAGTTCCCACGGACAAACAGAAGAGACAAGAAATAACAAAAGACAATGGTAGAACAGTGAGAAATTAACACGAAACACTGGGTGTTTCAGGTGTGAAGTGCTTAGAGAACAGGGTGTTTATTTTTTTGGATTTTCGCTTGATTTTCGATTAAAAATACGCGTTTCTCAGATGATTTTCTTCAGTTAACAATTTATTTTATTATTTTATTTTATTTACGATTTGTTTTCTTTGTTTTCTCTTATTTCAATATTTTCTTCGCAGAGTCGGCGCTGTGTGTTCTGTGGTTCTTTCTTGCGATTCATAAATAATATAGTTCTATATATATGGTATCTGGTTTTTGTTTTTCTTGTAAATTAGACCTTACCCTAACACTAAATACTTTATACATTTTACAATTAATTTCGCCTCCTCTGCGTTTGCTAATTTTTGTTTTTTTTCTCATTTCGTTCACATATATCTATATAGTTTTATATATTTCATAAATTAATTTACATTTAAAAACGGTAAAATTACGAAATTATAGGCGTTGTTTGACAACTAAAATAATAATCATAATAATAATAATAGTAATTTTAATATCAATAAAATGTACGACGATATAATAATGAGGGACAGAGACAGGGAAAACACTTGTCGATAATTCATGGTTTAGACATCGTTCGGTACACAAAGTACCGATCAACACAAAATTCGACACTAAAACTAGTTAAAAGATGTTTTTGTTGTTTTCTGGTTTTATGTCTTTTTGCTTTTGTTTTTTGTTTCTCTTTTGATTCCTTTGAAAATTTACAACTTCTCTTAACGATTACTTTTTACAAACTACTTAATAAAAAATGTGCTTAATTTGTTAAAATTGCATTTTAATAAATTATCCACCTCGACTCTCGTTTCCATTCTCCCCGCATATCCCCGCCCCCTCGATTGTACACCCCCGCCCCCATTACAACGACCGTTAAATTTACAATTTTCGCTATGTGTTTTTTTAGATTCACTTTAGACTAAAATATTTGTGGTATTTGATTTCTTGTTGTTGTTTATCTCTTAAAAATTTACAATATTCTCAGCAAAAATATAACAAGGTTAGCAGCCATTTTGAAACGCCATTTTGAGGTCTCCCTCCTTCATCTCGTAGTTCACGCAATCCTCGGCCTCCTGTCGCCCATCAGCTCCGAACATCTACTGTTGTTGGTAATGTTGGTGATGTTGTTGTTGTTGTTGTTGGTGTTGTTGCGGTGGTTGTTGCTGTGAGTGTAGGTGGTGATGTTGTTGTTGTTGTTGCTGCTGTTGCTGTTGCGCCAGCGTCTTGAGCAGCAGGAGCCGACTTGCCAACTGTTTCGTATATTACCAAACGAGACCTTCGTTCTGCATGTTCTGCGGCTCGGAGAAGTTCGCGGAGGTCATGAATTCCGGCGACGCGGACCGCGGCCCGTTCTGTTGCTGCTGTTGTTGTTGCTGTTGCTGCGCCAGCAGATGATCAGGCGGCGGCGGCGGACCCCCGGCCGACTGGATGTTCATGGGCGGGCCGCCGGCCTGGCCGAGGAACTGCGACTCGGGCGTCAGGCCGAACTCGTTCACCATTGGAATGGGGCCGGAGTGATCCATGGGGCCGCCTTCGAGAGATAACGAGAAAAAGAGAAAGAGAGAGAGAGAGAGAGTTGGTTAATTTGCCATGATTGGATTTGTTTGGGGTCGACGCAAAGGGGTCGAAGGGTGGAGGGAGGGGAGTGGGCTTTGAATTTACCGTAAACTCACCTGGCGTGTTGAAGGGCATCGGCCCGCCCGGGTGACCCGGGAAGAAGGGGCCGTCGTGCGGGTGGAACGGCGGCCCGCCGTAGCCGAACTCGAACTTGCCGTCGGCCGAGAAGTACGGGAAGCCGGGTGGTCCGTCGTCGAGGCCGCCGGGCGAGAGGTTCATGGGGAAGCCGCGCATCTTCCGCGCTCCCCCGAAGAACGGCGGGCGGCCCATGCTCGTGATCTGCTTCATGCGGCGCTCCTTCGACCGTTTGTTCTGGAACCAGACCTAGAGAGAGAGAGAGAGAGAGAGAAACGAGAAATTAGCCCTTGAATTGCATTGTAAGGCAGGAACAGCAGTAAACACGAGAATAACAATAATATGCAAAACGAAAATGGCGGCCTTTTGAAACGGGCCGAGGGTCGGGATCGCGAATGTGATCGACATGGGAACGCGCAATCAGAGTCCCCCTGGTCAACCGCCCCTGGCCCCACCCCTCGCTCTGAGCTCGTCCTCAGAGCTGGACTGCGCGCTTTTATGGGGATCCGTTGGCGATCGTGAGGATCGCCGTCGTGGACGCGATCCTCATCAGCGCCGCGGTCGAGATTATAAAAGTTTTATGTTCGCATTGGTCGGCCGTTGGTTCTGGTACTTATTCTTCCTCTTCTCCTGCAACTCTCACTCGTCGTCGTTGTTGTCTACGTCTTTGTGGTCATTGTTGTTGCGGCGACGGCGGCTGCTGCTTCTGCACGGTAGGAAGATCGATAATTGTTCGCGGTTCTTCAAATCGAGCGAAATAAAATTTCATGCGAACCACAAGGGACCGCCGGGGACCCCGACCTCGCCGAAACCCCCGTCGGCTGTCGTCGGGCTCTTCTTTGCATACCGTCCGAGGCGATCGCTGTCGGTTCCCCCCGCGGTCTGGCGCAGCATAACTCAAGTTTTAGTGCGGCCGCCCCAGACGGAGCAGCAGCTGGGTTGCCTTCGGTTCCGGGCCCGGTTGCGTTCGGTTCGCTTCCAAGGGGTCCCTCGCGATGCTCCTCTTCCTCCTCATCCCCTGCGCCTTCTTCGACCTCATGCGTTTACTTCTACGTTTTCTTGTTTTTGCTCGTTTTGCTCATCGCGAAAAATTTGACTTTTCTCAATGAATTTTGATTTATGAACTTTTGGCAGGCCCAACCGGCGGGTCAGGGCGGGGGACTCATTTAGCGACGCCGCAAATAGTTTCCAGCGAATTTGGGATTTTGGCCTTTTGTCATGGCTCTGCCACGTCTGGCGTTTCAGCCTGAATTTTAATGATCGCCGCTCCTCGTCCTCCGCTCTCTGCTCGGCGGACCACGATCTTCGCAGGTTGTTCTCGATGTTGAGTTTGAGCTTCAGGTCTTCCTAAATTTCTAACGTCCGACGTTGACCAACTCTAAAAACTTGGCTGAAATTCTATGAATTCTGCGGCTGCTTCGAATTCGACGATTTCGCCTTCCACAACTCCAACAGATGAAGATTGATAGATGGGTGCGCATCGTGGGACATGACATGGAGCAGATCATCATGAGGCGACTTCGAACACCGATGAAAATTGTGAGTAGAACAAAAGATGACGAGGAGTGGACCCGAGTCCTCAAGGGATTCTCCGAGAGACGCTTCTATCCTGAAAACAGTTGCAATCGATACATGGAAGAGGTCTCCATTCCATCTGACCATTTGTGGCAACGATTGGAGTGTTTCAACAAAACTTTTGTCATTACACCGGAGTTGGACAGACTTCGTGGCGAGCAGTTGTAATGTTATTTACATGATAAATTGTTGTCGGCATCCGACGAGACGAAGTGAGTGGTGGGAGGGGCGGAGTAACACGGAGTCCCATGCGAGCCATAAATAAAACTTATTTCATTTCGGACGCGGCACGAGAAGAGTTTAAATTGTGTCGGATTTTTATACAGCTTTTTTCTCTTCGTCCTTGTTCCGAGGACAATGAGCGAGGGACACGAGTTTTTACCAATCGTAGCAATGGAGGTGCTTCTGTGGCTGCTGCTCCTGCTGCTTCTGTTGTTGGCGAAGTTTTTGCCGCTTGTGGGCAATAAAAGCTAGCGATGCTAACGGCGCCGTTGACCACGAGCCGATCTCGCTCACACTCACCCATTGTGATGGGTCATTGTTGTTGTTATATTTTATTATTGTCGTTGTTATTGTTGTAATGGACAACATAAGCACCGACAGTTCCAACAACAAGAGCACAATATATGGGATATTTACAAGTGACGAGTGATGAATTAAACCACTTCTGGCCATGGTGTTCAGAGGGGCGGCGGCGGGTTGGTGGAGGCGTACAAAAAATGTGGCAACGCCGAACACAGATCAGCAGCAGCCAACCAAACAGTTAACAAAGCGAAACACACACACACACATTCGGGCCATAAAAAACGGTCCTGCGTCTGCGGTTGATATGAAAACTTTTCATTCCCATTTCTATTGTTGTTGCTGTTGCTGTTGCTATTGTTGTTGCTCTTGCCATTGTTGTTGCTGCCACAGTTGCTCCATGTTCCCGGGCGTGTCTCGGTATGTGTGTGTGTGTATTTTTATCGCATTTGCGCCAGCAGCCATTTTGAAAAGCGATGCTTTTTCTATGCGAGCTGCGCTTTTCCCCGCAAAACTGCAGAATGCAACAAAAAACAGAAAAAAGAAATCCAAACAAAACCGACGAGCAAAAATTGGAAAACGACAAAACAAAAAATGGAAACCGTTTTTAAAATGCATGCATTTATCATTTGTGTTTTGCGCGAGCTGCCGGCGGCCAAACAAATTTAAATTGAAATATTATATTTGACATCGCATTGCGATAGAGACAACAATACCCACAAGAACAACAACAGCAACACCCACAACAACACTCGGACAATGGCGAGAAGAACCAGGGCCCGCTTTTCAAAGTGTTCGCAAAAACCGCGAGGTGGGATCAGGTGTTTTATTTAGTTATTTTTGGAGTATTTTTTCAAGCTTGTCGCTGTTTTTTCTGCAGGCTTGTCGAGTTTTTTTGAAGTTTGTGGAGTTATTTTCCGGTTTTTGTGCTCTTGCGCAACGAACGTCGGTTCGTCCTCGCAATGAAATCCATGTCAAACCACAAATCATATTAAAAACTGTTGCTGCCGCCGCCTGTCAGTTGCAATTTGCGGCAACCGCGTTGCCGCTTTGACAGCTCCGTTTGTCAGCTCCTAACGTGGGCCTCAGTGGACGTCAAGCTCCGAGTGGAGCCGTGACGCGTCCGCATTCGATGCGACAGATGCGGTAATTCTCGAGATTCCCGGGACTCGAACAAGTTGTGACAGCCGGATTTCGATTCGATTGCGAATTCGGTAATCGGCCAGCCGACGGCCGATGAAGTCATCCAGGAGAAAAGGTGGATATTTCGAAAAATACTGGGATGTATTCGAATAGAGCTATACTCTCTAATGATGAAGAACAGTAGTTGCATTTCTATAATTTCTTTCATTACAGGCATTGCTCAGAATCAACAAGACAAAGGCCTGATTCGGAATTTTGTGTGAACAGAAATTTTCGTAAGAATCCACAACTTTGAAAAGAATTCACAACATTGAAGATAATCCACGACTTTGAAGTGAATTCACAACTTCGAAAGAAGAAAACAAACAATCAAACGTAATCGAGATCTCCTTTTCGAGTTCGACTGATCGAATCGAGGTAACAAAAAAAAAAAAAAAAAAAAGGAAAACCAAAATATGAATCGAATGATCCGACGAAAGCACGATCCGTATCATTTGTTGCTCGGAGCGCTGATCCTTCAACTGCAACGCCTTCCGCTGCCCGCCGCTACCCAAATTAGGCCTGATCCGTAACCTCCTCCTCTGTGGCTGCCGGTGCTGCGGCCGCCCCCTCCGCCGCCTCCGCCTCCGGCATCCCGCACGAAGTGTGTGCCTCCGTTTAACATAATTTGCTATAATTTCGAGCGCAAAATTGAGCATTAAATGCCGTCCCCTGGACGCAATCATTGTGTTCTCTTCTCGGCCGCGGAGACCTATAATTTGGCCTAAATGATCGAGGAATTATGAGGCGACGAGCAGGACGAGGGCGGGAGGAGTCGAGCGAGGCGAACACAGGCGCAAGTGCGGAAATAAAGTCGCTGGCGCTGGGGCCCATTGTTAGGTTGGATCGATCAGCGATCGATGGATGTATGAATGAACGAAAGATTGAATGGATGAATGAATGAATGAATGAATGAGTGAGTGACCAAACGAACGATCGATCGAACGAACGAACGAACGATTGAATGAGCGATGGATGGCGTCATTACCATCAGCATGATCGTGTTGCCCTTACGTTGTTGCGATCGTTAAGTTGTTTCCTCGCCGAGTGCCTCGATCTGGGGCTGGCGACAAGTTGGCAGAAGTTGCGACGATCGACGTCATTAGAGACCGCCGGACAGACGGCTGGATGGACGGGAAAAGAGCATTTTTGGAGCAAGGAGAGCAACCGGGATAATGAGGATAATGCGAGCCAGACATGTTGTTCCGGCGACGAAAGACGAGCAATTTTCGGAGGATCACTTGTCGGCAATTAGAACCGCTTGCGAGCAGGATCAGCTCGGGAGCAACGCCCGATCGGGCAAACATCGGCGCACACAGTGGGGTCGAGAGGAGGGCGTTGCGTTTAAGCCATCAGCGTCCACTTTGCCATGGTCGTCGTCGTCGTCGTAGTCAGCGGTCGTCATCATCATCTCGAGCTTAATCAATTTTCTCCGCGATCGCGCAAGCAATTACGGTCGCAACATCGATCGGTCGTGTTGCGCCAAATTGAGTTTTAGCCGCGATCTCGTTCAGACATCCGGAGCCCGGTCGCGCCACCCTCCCTCCCTCCCTCCTTCCGACAATGACAAACCCGCGAGTCGCTTCTATATACTATGCATGTACGTCTATTTGTGATCTCCTAAGACGAAATCGAAAATAATTGCTGTGCACAAATCAGGCCCGGCTTCCTCCGATTCACGGCCATAAATCATCGCTCGTCCGGCCGTCCGCAGTCCGCTGCGGTGGGATGAAAGTCTCGTGGCCTCTTCTTTGATCCGGCCAGCTTCCCGCACCCCAAGCGGGAAGTCGCCGAGTGAAAATGTTAATTGTCTGGCAGCGCAGCAGGTGGGCGCCCACATAAAGTTCACATGCGTCGCTTTATTAGCCGCTGAGCTGTGAACCGAGCAGCCGACGATATCGATCGTGGTCAGGAGGGAGGGAGGGGCGCAGACGGAGCCCCCTCACCCAGATCGATGGCACTCTGGGGAGGAGGCGAATGTGCATCATCAGGTGGCGGGTGTCGTCCCTGCACGAAGACATCGCCGATTGGGTCGCTGTCTTCTTCCGCTCGGGCCGAGAACCGAACCGAACCGCACGAAGCAGCAGCAGCACCAGCAGCAACGAGTCCGGAGAACGAGATCGATTCGTCACACCACATGGAAGAAGCGATCGCTCAAGTGTGGCGCAGACGATCGACCGGTCTCGTGGTTCCGGCCATTAAGACGAGCAGCTACCCTTGTGCCCGGTCCACGGCTGCCGCGGATCCACTCCAACGAGCGATCGCGTCGATCAAACCGATCGCTCGATGAATCGATCGACTGGTCGTTTGGGCGATGACGAGAGGGTCGTTTGGGCGATGAGAGGTGAGCAACAGATGACGTCGATGTTGGCCAACCATCGATCGATCGGCCGAGCGTCTGTCCGTCCGTCCGGCTTTTGTCGGCTGTCCGACAGATGGGTCGAGGAGCGATCAGAGCTCGTAAAAGTGAATGGGTTACACGACAAGTGTTCCGGCGGCGAGGAAGCGAAAACGACGACCTCCTGTCGACGGCTTCTGAGCGAGGCGAGAATCCGCCAGGACACGAGAGGACGCTTGAAATTAGTTGCAATTAATGGTGGGACTCGACGAGGCAACGAGGCGAAGGGGTGAAGGACCGAAGAACTGAGGAGTGAGAACGGAAGGGTGTACGAAATTAGTTTCCAAATTGCGTTTCTATGACTTGGCAACATTGGCTGGCCCACAGTGGATCATTCGGATAGTCAATGGTCGTTTTTGTAGTGGTTTTTGTTGTTGGTGGTGCTACTTGTTGTTGTTGTTATTGTTATTGTAGTGTTGGCCAACATCAAGTGGAACTCATCATTACGCGCAACAATTGTTCAAGTGAACCAATTCGAAGACTCATCTGACGCCGGTGTGGAAGAGACTTCATTTTGTTGTTGTCTTTGGTATTGTTGTCTTTGGTATTGTTGTCGATGGTGTTGTTGTAGTAGTAGTTTTTGTTGTTGTTGCGGTGGTGGCGTCGTTCAATTAGAATGGTTGCAATTACAATTCCAATTTCGTAGCCAATCGCGAACCGAATGGAAACAAGATGAAAATCCGATGATTGTTCAGAAAACCCTTCTCTTCCCTCTCCCTCCCAAACCCACGACTAACGCCACGCCCACACTCCTTCCTCTCTCTCTCTCTCCGGGCCATCCTCCGTCCGGTCGTCGGCTTCTGCGGCAGTTGCTTCGATCCGCTGATGATCCCGTTGGGGTCCCTCGGCGGGTCGACCCGATGACTTTTACTATTTGTTGTTACAGTGGTTGTAGTAGTAGTTGTTGTTATTGTTATTGTCGCCCGCTGGAATTTCGATTACAATGCGCCACAGATATATAATTAACTCCCCGATCTCTCCACACCCTCTTTCCCTCTCATTGTTTCTGTCCGATCTCCGGTGGCTTCGATGAGTCTTTTTTGACTGTCGAGAGGTTCCGCACTTTTTCCACCATTTTGCGGTTGCCCCCCGCCTGTCATTGGGATCGTCTTCTTCTTCGTCTTCCCCTGTTTCTTCATGTTTTCGCTGTTGCCAATGACTTTCATAATTGTCGTTGTTACTGTTTGCTGTTCCTGCTGTTGTTGCAGAGATGATGATGATGATGTTGTTTTCGTTTGTTGTTTGGTCGCTGCTGTAAGTGATGTGGTTGTAGCTGCCGCTGTTGATCCCTTTGTTGGTGGGGCGTCAACGCCTTCACCGTTCGGGACGACGAACAAAGGCGGCCGACAAAAATGAAGAAGTCCGAAAAGTAGCGGCAGCCACTTGTTGGCCGTTGGCAACGCGTGCGCTGCCGATCTCTAGCAACAGCAGCAACAACAACAACAACAATTACAACAACTGCCAGCAATAATAACAATAACAACAACCACAAATATAACAACCAGGTTCAAGCCTCCTCCTATGCGGCGAATAAATAGACAACTGATGAGTTGTTGAAATTCGGTCTCTCCCTCCCTCTTCCTCGCTCACCCGGTGGTATTTGGTTCTTTGACTTCAAATAAATGCGTTAAATTAGCCGCTCTTTCGTTGTTGTTGTTATTATTATTGTAACGATTGTTTGCATTACTCGAAATGACCCACGATTTTTCATCAAACCAAAACCCACAAAACTAATGACGAAACCTCAATCCCGATCTCCTATGATAGCATTATTAAATGAAACGTATATCGTGATTTGCTTCTGGAGGGAGGTCGGTGGATCTTAGTCTTTGGCTCGAGGATTCTGGGTCGGATTCCATAACCAGACCTATGGAATTGACCTAGGGCAGGAGCCGCGGAAGCGCGTGTCGAAGCCACAGACAATCGTTGGGGCAAATATTTACTGAGGTTGGCATTTAGCGGAATCGGGTTAAGTCCACAACGACGACGGTTCAAAAAACCCTCAAGTGTAACAGGCGCCAGGGGAGGGGGGAAGGGAAGGGCTGACGAGGCGACGATCGAAATAACCTGCTCCACTTTCGTAGACGAGTCGCAATAAATCCGCGATCCGACGGCGCGGCGCTCAATGAGACAGATCGCCGAGATACCGATCTTGTCGTCGTCGTCGGAAGGCCTACCAGACCTCGAACAGAAAGACATGGAGACAGACAGACAGAGAGAGCGACAGAAGGACAGACAGATGAAAGGTTGCTTTACACAAGACAAGGCGACGATCTGTTCGCAATTAGAATTTCAAATTTCAACGGAACCCAATAAAAAATCAAAAAGTCAACAGAAAACCAACAAATGCTCCATTTATGGTCTATGGAGTCTTATCCAAACACTGGTTGACTGAGCCTCGTGTAGTCAATAGCTACAACAACAACAGTAACGTGAAAAGCGAGCGGCGCCAAGCTTAACTCAGCTGCGCCCCCGACTTCCCTTTCCTCTTGGAATAAAAACTAAAAAAAAAAACAATAAGCAAAGAGAAAAACAAGAAACAAATGGAGATTGATGGCAGTTGTTGTTGTCGCCGCCATACGTTATTGTTGTTGTGTTGCTCAGCACGATCGTCCGTCGATCGGTTGGTGGGCGTTGCGTTTGCACCACAGTTTGTGACATTTTAAGCCAAGATAAAGCAAATACCGCCAACAACAATCGACATCAAATGAACTCCACGGAGGCTGGGAACGTGGGGGGCATCGGATGACGCCAGGGCATCTGAGCATCCGTCGTCTCTGCGGAAGTTGGCCAATCGAAGGGGCCAAAAGGCGAACCAAACCGAGATCCACCGGAAGTTCCGACGGCACCAATAGAGGCCAACAGTGATGAATGTCTTTGAGAGATCGAAATCGATTTGATCACCCCGTCGCATTATCAAAGTCACTTATGATCTCTATGGCCAGTTCGCTAAAACCAACGGGAATCTCAATCCCGATTCCACATTCCGACACCCGGCTGAAGGAGTTCGCCCTGGATGATCGGGATCGTATCTTTCAATTTGTCAAACAATCTGTCACCTCCGCAATGCGCCACAAAGAAGAAGTCCACGGTCGTGAGCATGTTGCGATCTCAGACGCAGGTTCCACCGCATCACGGACACACTCTCAGACAGACAGACAGATGGACAGACAAACGGATGGACAGACAGACACAGACTCAGCCAGCGACAGGGCCAGCACAAAGGCGATAAAGGCTCATTTGTGTTAAAGGCCATGGCGCATAACATAAATTAAAGTGTTAAAGTCGTAGTCGATGTCGGGCCCCGTGTCGGAGTCGAGTCAAACCGAACCGAGGCGAGTCGCGAGCCCGATGACGTCGGTTGCGAAGGCTCCGGTGCTCCATAATAAAACCATAAACATGTTACACGCGGACCGAAAAAATGCGACGAACCCGGGGACCTCAGAACAAGAGCAAGAACAACAGCAACAACCACAACAAGAACAACAACAACAAAAACAAAAACAAGAAGATGAAGAAGAGGTCGTCGAAGGAGGGAGAGAAGAATGCACAAGACGACAATCGACGACAAATGAGTCATAAAAATCATGGGGACAAATTGTGGCCGAGGATCGAACAGCGAGGATCCTTCGTCGGACGATCGGACGATCGTTCGGTGGTCGGTCGCATGTCCATGTGTGCGTTTTTATTGTTGTCCATGTATTGTTGTTGTTTGTGTTGTCGGCGAGTGTGACGAGAAATTTGTCCGGAGTCGTGTCTGGTAGCGCCTCGGCGTATGCAAAGAGGCGGCTGCGACGGCGACGGAATTCTAAGGGAGCCGCGTGTCGTGTGGCTGCGCGTCGTCGTCAGATCGACGATGGAAACGAGGAGCGGAGGCCGCTCTGGTGTCGCGTTACCACTTGACGTCGTCGTCGTTCGTTGGTCGGCGGCCGCGGTGCAGGTTGCGAGATTAGCGAGAGTTTCCTCTATTTCGGGACGATCCGACGATCGCTGGTTCTCTGTGATTCTCCGTCCGCCGTTGGCAACACTGCCCTCCTAATCACCTCAGCACACGGCTCGATGCGCCCAGGCGGCGAGGGACGAGACCGGGGGACCAGGCCGGGGTCGGAGCGATCTGACATAACTCCGTGTACGTCAACTGGTTCGCTTTGATATCGGATCCGCGCTGCCGGTCCCACTGCTTGTCAACTTTCAAATGATCCGCTCGACGCGCCTGTCACCTGCTACTTTACGCACTCATCGCCCCTCCCTCTCGCCCTTCGTTCTCGCCCCTCACTCACACCACACCCTCTCGCCCCCCTCTCATGCCATTCACTCTCGCCCCTTTGGATGAGGAGCATCTACGATCTCGATCACTTCCAGCTAGTGTTTAATGAAGATGCTAAAGTCGACACTTGTGACAGCGACGGCGACGACAGCGCGAGAAGATCGGTGGCGAGGGGCGGCGACGGGAGGCCCTCGAATCGGATCGGATCGTGTGCACGGGTTTAAGAGCTCTCGGCCTGTTGGATGATGTCTCTCTTTTCCACTGTCAAATCGTCCGTCCGTCCGTCCCACAGTCGATCGGTTGGATTTTCGAGTTTTCGAATCCGATCGCGTTTTCCCTGCCTCCGAGACGTCTGGAAGGTGTTGACTGTGTCACATGGTATCCGTCTCTCGAAGTAGAGCATGTGTCTGGCATATCCTTTAACTGTATCCGATGACACTTCAAAGCCGCCGCCTTCCCCTCGACATCGACATCGGCCACGACCAATGCGCTTAGCCGTTAAATACGTCGCGTCGACGCGAGGACGAGGGTCGCCGACGCTTCGTGGAATCCGCCGACGGAATCGCAGGCTCGACTGCGCCCGGTGTTCGATGCCTCGGGTACCTGTTGAGCTGCTGAAACGCTCGATCGATCGCTCCGCAGGGGAGGCAGATGAAGGTCCTCGGGTCCGGGTCCGTCCTTGCGAGGGAAGCTGCGTCAGTCGATCGGATCGGTTTTGAATTCGATTTCGATTCTGGATTCTACGTTCTGAGATGAGTTATCGGGAAACCGCATTTTTGATTGACGGCGCCCGCGTGACTAGCGGCAGAAGGACGAGGGGGACGCAGGAGTTCCGACGGCACCATGTGTTGCCCGGACACATGGCGAGCGGAGGGATCTCGGGATTCTCGGATCTCGGATTCACACGATTGAGCGATGAAGGAGGACTCGGCTTCCTGCAGTCATAGACTGAGAGAGAGAGACATTGATCGACAGACAGAGAGCGACAGTGATCGAAAGGAAGAGAGGGAGACCGTGATCGACAGGGTGAGTGGAAAGCGAGTTGAAGTTTCTGAACAACTTCATTCAGCTGGCGCCATCCGCCTCTCGCCCCCTCTACACCCTCCCCCCCCAGTCGCTCAAAAGTTCGCGCCCCACTAATTGAGATGTAATCAGCCAGCCCGATACCTCGAGTTATGTGTTTTTAATCCCCCCGCCCGCCGGCCGAACGAACGAACGGTGGTGAATCGCGCGAAACAGAAACGGAAAACAGCCGTCGGCCCGAGGGGGCGAACGATCCAAGGGGCGAGGCGATGATATTCGGCACGATCGCGTTATTGTTATTGCTGTTATTAACTCTAGGGGGAGCCGTAAATCGTGTGCCCCGATGTGAGTGTGTGTGTGTCTGTGTGTTTGGATCCGTGACAGATGATAATCATCGCCTCGTATGCGCTTCGCTTCCACGAGGGCCCTCGAGTGGCAATCGACACCTCTTGTCGTCTTGTTTTGTTGGTCGTATTGTTGTTGTTGTTTTAGTTGTTGTTGCTGCTGTAGTTTAAGTTGTTGCTGCTGATGCTGATGCTGATGTTTCTGTGGTTCTTATTGTTGTTGTTATTCCCTCGAACGCCGCCATTGCTTATCGACACCTTTTCGACGAGCGCCGTCGGCTGCGCGGTCCGCCCTTCATTTCGTTTCGTTCCGTTCTGTTCCCGCCTCAACCCCGTTTCGTTCCCGGTTCGGATCCATTTCGTTCCCACCTCGACCCCATTCCGTTCCCGCCACAGTCCCATTACGTTCGATGCCATCCCGGTGTCCCCTGGGCCCCCAAAAGCGTGGCCGTATTTATCTTCAGGCGTCGACATCGCCGATCCTCGCGGGCGACAATCGTCCAAATAAGCAGCGCGCGTATCACGCGTCACGCCTGGTTGCGACGGCAGGACGCCCGACCCCTGCAGCGCTCCCCAATTACC
Source organism: Coelopa frigida (assembly GCA_017309665.1). Taxonomy (NCBI): domain Eukaryota; kingdom Metazoa; phylum Arthropoda; class Insecta; order Diptera; family Coelopidae; genus Coelopa; species Coelopa frigida. The sequence continues at coordinate 8,192,176 of CM029564.1, read as the reverse complement.
AACAACATCGCCTCGTTCGCCAGGTGATGAGGAGAGAGAGAGGGGGGGGGGGGGGTGATGGGATGACTCGCGTTAAAGACTTAAATATCATTATTTTTACTGCAAGTAGCTACGGTTTTATTTATTTATGATCCGGCGTTGATGGCGATAAGACAGACAGAAAATGACAGAGAGAGAGAGAGAATGAACGAAGCATGCGGACAGACAGACAAACGGATAGAGGCATCGATTGACCGCCTGATGGACTCCGGCGAGATTTATGACGATCCTTGCAGGTTCCTCCAGGCGACTCCACTCGGGCATCCGTTCAGAAGGAGGATCCAACGATTGCCTCTCAGGGAGTTGGAGTCTTTCATTCTGACGATTCGTGGTCTGATCGCGCCCTAACGAACGGAAGCCGATAAGAATCGCCGGGGGAGCTTATAAAAATGCATTATCACATCTCCTAAACGAGTGGAAGGGCATCCGTCGGGGGCGTGTCCGTCTGAGTTTTATGCAAAACCAATTAAAATGCAAACTGAACGAATTTCGCTGCGTCGGACCCTCGTCTAATGGTCGCGGCGACTTCCGTTCGCAGTTCGGCGAAGCGAGGCCTCGAAGTGTATCCTTCTGCCATCTCCTCGATGGTCTCCATGAAACGCACAAATATTTTCAACTTTAATTCAACAAACAATATTCGTTGTCGTTGTTGTTGTTAGGAACCCAGCCGAAAACCAGAACCAGGACGATGTGTCAGCAGCAGCTTACGTGGAGCTGTCAGAATGGAGCGAGAACAAAACGCAGCAACAACCCGAACGACAGACAGCAACAACAACGTCGACGATGAAAAATCGCTGCCCGTCAAAAAGACGTTCGGCCGAAGCTCCCCTACCCCCCTTCCACCCCCACCATGGTTCGTCATCCCTTTCGAAATTCAGGAGTTTTCGCGCGATTATTTATGCTTTTTTTATGCTGATGAGTTCGGCGCGTCCACGGTCGAAACCGCAGCCACAGCCAGAACCACGGTCAGGAAGCCTCGGAACTTCGAAGCGTCTTAGCGGGAACTTCGATGAGAGGTCCCTACGGGAAGAGTTTCTCAAAACCGCGAATTTCGATGCCCTGTCAATGGCGGAACCCTTCCTCGGGCCGCGCCCCGTCGATCAATGCATTTAATTGCCGGGCATAAAATTGTCTCGCACTGCAGCCGACGACGACGACGACGGTCGATCGACCCCGGCCACCCGCCCGACCGACCGACAGCCGCGAACATTTGTCAGTTACGCCCGAGCACTCTTTCTTTCTCTCGTTGCGAACGCAAGCAGCACTGATTGCAAAAACAACAGAAAGCGAAAGCAACACAGGCACAGGCAAATGCCCACCACAATAGCATTAACAACAACAGCGACGACGACGACGACACACACACATACACATCCACCGACCGACAACATATAATGACAACAACAATAATGCGAAATGCTACGGTCAACCGCAGCAGGTCAGACCGCGAAGAGCGCACGGATGAATGAATGAAAAACGATTTTAACGATTTTCTCCTTCCTGCCCGCCTCGATCAAGCCCTGCATCCGTCCATCTCTTTCTATCTGTCCGTCTGTCTGTCTCGGTCTTTCCATCGCTCCGTTCGGCTCGGTGTGTTCGGTTCGAGCCAGTTCGGGCCCGAGGGCTGGGGAGCGAAAGCCACGAGGGGCGGCAGATCGTAAAACGAAAACTTATTGAAACGTTAACTCCGAAGAAGAAACCCACCGAGCCAAAGAGAGAAGGAGGGAGGCGGAGATAGAGAGAGAGAGTGAGAAAAGAGCCCAACTTTAATGAGCCGTTTTCTGTTTCAGTGGGATCGGCGGCAGCAGCAGCAACAGCAGCAGCCAAAGCTTCGGACTGCAGCGACCACAGTGGGCATAAATCACTTTTATTTGTTGCAATCGGTTTTGGTCGTTTGCATTTGTTGAGTTTCGGATGAATTACGAGACATCCGAGAAGGGACCGGACCTTTGCCCAGACCTTGACGAGACCCTTCACAGCCGCCCTCTGGGAGTCCCAGGGTCAGGGGCAAATTTCCTTTGTTTTCTACTCCACAACCCTTTCACTATTGTGGGGAACCAAGGATATCTATCTATCGACGTCGTCATTTGCACCGCTCGACACTCACCTGTATCACCCGCATCGGCAGCCCCGTCTCCTTGGCCAGTTGTTCCCTGATGTGGCGTGTCGGCTTCGGCGTCTGGTTGAAAGCCGTCTTCAGAACCTCCAGTTGCTTGGCCTTTATCGTCGTCCGCGGCCCTCGCCGCTTCGAGCCGTTCGCGTCGTCGGGACTTTTGTTCTCGGCCTGTGAGTCGCCGCGTCCATCGGGATCACCGTCCAGAGAGCCCTGCGAGAAACAACAACAACAATATTAACAATGAGCAACAATGGGAAAACATGTGTAAATTTATAGAGCCCATTTATATCGGGCCGAAAGTCGCGATTCATTAATCATCACGCACGTTCGTCCGAGGCGAAACAAAGCCCAGGAGACGAGGCAGAGCGCACACTCATCGCCAATCGACAGCTGGGCCTGGCCTGGCTGGTTGGTGGAGAGAAGGGGGCGGCGGCCTTACCTGATCGGAGTCGTCATGCGTATTTTTACTATCCGTGCTCATGCTTTGTACCGAGATATCGGATGCTCCCAGCGGTCCGCCCGCCGAGTCGGGTCCATTCGGGCCCATCACGCCGAGTCCGAGCGGAGGACCGCGCAAGTGCGGCGGGTCGTCGTCGTCCTCGTCTTCGCTGGCGGAGCCCATTAATGAGTCTACAAAGAAAGCAAAACGAAAACATCATCATAAGAAACGCGTCATCGAAAATCTCGCTGCGATCGCTCGGTTGGGAAAGTGAAAAATGTGTTTTTAATACGAAATGTTTTGGGAAGAAATCGACCGGCGTTCGGCGGATTCAATCGATTCTCGATTCTCTCCGTCGAGTCAGTGGAACCAAATCGAAGCCGTCTCCCCCGTGTGACTTCATATCTTGACTCGAGTCCTCTCGGGATGGATCGATTGAAGTCAGACCAGGAGGATCCACCAAATATCAGGAGAATCAGGAGTCCACGATCGCAATCGCAGTTTCCTCCCGATCGGAATCCTTGCAAACTGACCTCGAATTCATCAGAGTAGAACCGTGAGAAATCTAGGACTCGAAATTCGATTCTGGAACTTCGTCTCCCCTCGCCCGCCGCCCGATTGGCTCGCGGTCGCCATCCCCGGCGCCCTCATCTCGTCAAGCAAATTGGTTAACAAGATGATGAATCAACTTACAAATGCCATAAATAATATTTACTCCGAGGATTAGCCTGCAAATGGAAAACGAATGGATCCGGACGGCGAAGGGTGGCGGCTGGTGGTGATGTTCGGACGGAGGACGGGCGGCAGGCGGCAGGCGGCAGGCGTCGGGTGAGCGTCTGCCGACACGTGTCGCCGACGCATTCGCAAGGACTCTAAAAACGACGTCCGCCTAGTCCCCTGAGCTCCGGAGGACGAGCTGAGTTCTGGGACCCGGACAAGAAGCGGATGGGCGGAGGCCGATCAGAGCCAGACACACGCCGTCGCTTACTTAGCCACATTTGTTAACTGTAATCACAGCCAAGCAGGGAGTTTGCATTTCTATTGGCGGCACACGCCGCGGCCTCCGACCCGTGAAAAATTATGACACGAGAACGACACAAGGACTAAAACGAGAACGAGATCTGGAGCACTTTATTTGAGGCCTTAATCGCATTTTAAGTCTCGGCACATGCGGCCGCTTTGGCGAGGAGGACTTTGCGAGGGGTCCGCTGGGCATCGGGGGCGGGCCAGAAGCGCTTGGTTCAAGGTCGGCCTCATCGTGTGGAGACGCACCAACATCAGCCGGCCTTGATAAGTCACGGTGTCGCTCCTACTTTGAACGCAAATGGAGTGGAGTTTGTAGAACTACTTTTTACATGAAAGGGAGTGGAGTTTGTAGTACTAATTTTTACGTGAAATGTAGTGGAAGGAAACCTCCCCAAACGACTATCACGGCTTCGATGAAGATTCTCCATCATCTTGCTTCGTTTTCTGCTTGACGAACACAATCCCAAGTGGGGTTCCGCGGTCTTTAAAGATGAAACGTTGCCGCTGCCTTCCGGGGTCCTTTGTTCCCACACTTCGTCCGCGCGACGTGTGCGGAAACAAGCAAAACCAACAGACTACATGTCAAAACCTTTAACGAAACCCAAGCCGACAGGCCTCGCCCGCCCGCCTTCCTTCCTGCCTCCCACTCCAGGCCACCTTGGCACGCTCCCCCCATGGGAAATGTCATTGAAATGCGATTTGAATTTTAAAAGATTTCCGAAAGGGCAGACATGTCGCACACACACACACACACAATACACGCGCGTGCACAGTGACAACGCAAACACAAGCACGAGAAGGGAAAACTTCACGGTGCTCGTTTTTCTCTCATTGCGAAGGGTTTTTTTTTGTCTTGTCAGGCGGGTTGTTATTGTTGTCGTTGTAGTTTTGGTTGTTGTTGTGTCTGTGATTTGACTGGTCCCATCGGGGAATTAGGGTTGTGCCGTGGCACTTGTGCGCTCCACGACAACGAGTTCGACGAGGGCACCCTCGTCGCAGTTGTTGCAGTTGCTGTGGATTCAGTTCTCTCAGTTCCTTGATTTCGACATCGGCTGCAATGGTGTGTTGAAAATTTTTATTGGATCTGTCGCGTAATTTTCCACATATTGTCCTTTTCGCCCTGTTTTCGCTTCTCTCCGGATCGCCCGGATCAGTTGAGTCGACCCTGATGGTTCTGGTAACAGGATCCTTTCGAGCAGAGCTCGGAATAATTGCAATCGCATTGGCGGCGTCTCTTCGGGGTGCTATTCCTCTTGTTGTTGTTGATATTGTTGTTGTAACAATTGTTGTTGTTGTTATTGCTATTGTTATTGCCATTGTTGGCGTTGCTGTTGTTATATCGTTCTCCTTGCATAAACGGGCATCATCTGGTGCGGATTAGATTATTCATAATGGTGTGTAATTTATTTTTATTGTCGCTCTGAGCGAAGGTCATCATCAGCGGCAGCAAGGACAATACACCGGCGAAAACAGAGCGGCTGCTGTGATTTAAACGAGTACGACCTGCGAGTCCCCCGAGAGTAGCTTCGACGATGGGGGGGCGCTCCGACGTCCGCTGGGGATCAGGCTAAAGCGAAGTCTCGGAGGAATCTCTGGGGTGAAGGGAGAATCCTGGGCATTCCAGATGGCGTCCAGGTCTTCTCCTCTAAGCCTCTAAGCGAAGAAGTATTGGAGAGACTGATGCATGTGGGTTGGTCCTTGGAGTGTATTCTTGGCTCCAGTTTTCGTCAAGTGGAGTTTTGCGAAAAGGCTTCCACTGCAATTTCTCAATACTAGGATCTTCCTTGGTCTCTTTTCATCGCCCAGCCCATATGAATTTGTGCTCAAGGACATTCTTACATACATATGTCTAACAACTGCTAGGAAAGGGTGGAGGGAGGTAGGGAGTTGGAATGGTAACAGATTCCCATCGATTTGCAAATCTCGACCGCTTCCCACAGCTTCCGCCTCTCAATCGATGGGCGAGTAGAGGGGAGCGGGGCGGATGTTGGTCTTGCGATGAGAGGAACATGTGTTGAGCAAACATCGAGCACTTGTGCATCCCGGCCGGAGCCACTCAAATTAACTTCGAGGGCTCTCGAAGGACACGCACTTCATTTCGTTCGCCACAAACGCAACTTAATTTTGTGTTTTTCACCCTCCTCCAAACTTCCTCCTCAATCCTCCACCCCCTCCCTCGTCTATCGTTTCCCCTTGGCCTCATTGTTGTTGTCGTTGTTGTGAAACGGCAATTTCACCGTCGAGAGCTCTTCCTACCCCTGAATCCCGGCCCGAGGGGGGAGGAGGAGAAGCGACGGCGAGGGGTGGTTGAAAGTTCAAACACTCATTTTTCGCTTAAGATAATATTTCATTGTTGGTCCAGGATCAACAAACGCAACGACGTCCTGGGTCTCAGCTCGTCCCAGGTCTGGTCCACCATCGCCTCGTCTCGTCATTCTCGTCATCCAGCCGATGGTCCTGGCAGGAGCGGCAAGTGCCAAAGATGCAGAGACCGGAGGGCGCTGGTCCTGCTCGTTCGGCGCCCTGTTTGCACTTCAAGTGCGATGTTTGCGTCCTTCTCGGCACTCGAGGGATGAAGGACGTACTTTCGCAGCAAGCAAGGACGCGCTCCTTGGCATCCGTGGTGCGCAGACGAGCCACTTGAGCAAGTGCCACCACCACAACAACATCAACAGCAACAACAATAGCAACAAGAATAGCAGCAACAACAATCTCAACAACAACGACAAACGCAATCGACTACGGCGCACCCGCAAACACTCGACGCCCACCTCAACCCGCTTCCCCTCTTCACGGCACCGGGGCGAACGCTTCTTGACGCACATTAATTTCGAATTAGTTTTGCATCATGTGGTCCATGATGCAGAAAAATCGTCCAAACACGTTCACGTGGAGGCCGCGGCTGCTCCTGCTGCTGCTGATGCTGGTGGTGGCTGCAGAGCGAGCAGGGGGAGAAGAAGGAATGCAGGCGATTTGTATGCTCAGGAAACTATTAAATGCACAAGTGGTCAGACGGACAGATCGATGGACAGACGAACGAACGATGGGACGGACGGTGCGGCGTATGAACGGACGGGCGGACGAGTGGAAGGATGGATAGATGGATGGATGGTTGGGTGGTTGGCTGGCTGACTGTTTGGAATGCGCCACTGTCATCTGCATGCAAGCGACTTGGCTTCAATTCACCAGAAACATGGAGCAGATCAGTAAATTTTCTACACGAGTGCATTTTTCCAACCCAAACGAACGGATGGACCGACGGATGGATGGATGAATGGACAAAATGCCTGTTTGGCAGCGTGTGTTGGAAATTGGGTTAAAGTTGGATGTTGCATTTACCACAGAAAAGGAGCAGTCGAAGGTGTCGAGGGGTTGGAAGGAGTCACGGCTTCCTCTGACTCCTTCGCTTGCATTCTTCCCTCCCTCATTGCCGCCGGCTGAAGTGTGGGAAACTGAACGCGTGGGAGAAAATATCGGGAAAATGCAGAAATTTAAGAATCTTTACGTTCGGAAGAGCTTCAGCGAATAATAAGGGTTGGCAACGCGTTAATATTTTGGTTGTTTGTTGTTTTTGACGGTGGAGAAAACTGTCGTCGAGACAAATGTCCTGCGGCGATAATTGGACTCCGCTGGAATTCTCGTGGGCGGACATTAAAGGAGGCGTATGGCTTGATGTAATCAAAAAACAACTGTCTCTATATTTTTGTATTATTTTGAAAGAACGACGACATCCTGCTGTTCGAAGCCGAATGCAAAAGGCAACTTTTTAAATGGCGCAAAATACGGAAATAAACATTGAGTAAAACCCGATAAGGACATGCATATGAAAGGACTAAGGACTCAAGGCGCTGGGTTGACAGAGAATAAGTCAAGCGAAGCATCGCCGAAGCCCCGCAGCAACAGAAACAGCGACTTGTATGGATTCCCGACTGATGACAAGAGCGAGTTGAAAGAGGGCGGCAGCAACGCATGATGTCCTGGAAGCCTTTAAATGCTGTTTACTTGGTCGTTGCTGATGCTCCTTCTTCTTCTTGCTCAGCTGCTTTAATTGTCCATTAAACGGTTGTCCTGGATGCTGTTGTTGTCGTTGGTGTTGTTTTTATTCTTGCTTGCTGTTGTTTTTATTTATCTTGTGGTTGTTATTGTCGTTGTTATTCCGTTGTCGGTGAAGTGGTTTGACATTGGTAGTGCTTCCGCACCACCACCAACCTCCCCACTGATGGGCGGCGACCATCAAAAGCTTGCGATTCTTTTGTCTGCGTCTCCGACATCGCATCAAAGCGAGACTGTCGCCGACATCAGAAACCATTCTCATCGTTGTTGTTGTTGTTCCTAATATGGTTGTCGTTGATGGGTGTTGTTCTTATTGTTATTGTCGTCGTTGTTGTTGTTCGTACATCGCCCCCAAAGTCCTGCCCCGAACAAACTCGTTCGCACTTGTCAAACACAGCAGCAGCAACAATGACATGGTCATGTGCTGCCAACTCCACAGCTGCGAATGCCCAGTGTTGCCAGACTGTCGAAATCAACCACAACAACTGCAGGGAGGACCTTATTTGAAGAGGTGGGAAGAGGGAGATGGGAATGATGGGGGCGGCCTGTGATTTATGTCTATTTTGATGTTGTTGTGCGTGGCAATTGAGACTAAGACAACAACAACAACAACAAACAACAAGAACAAGAACAACAAGAACAACAATCACGATGAACATGGCGTACAATGGAATAGTCATTCCAACAATTTACAACGGGGTTGCCACACATTCCGAAACTCACCACACCACATCACACATTATACCACGTCGCACCCACATGTTTCGTTCTCCCGTTATCGTCATTGTCCTTGTTGTTGGTGTTGTAGTTTTTGTTGTTGATATTGTAGTTGTTGTTGTTGCCACCCCTCGTGTCCAAACACGACTCGTCCTTGCTTGCTTTTGTAATTTCGTTGTTAAGTGTTATTGTTATTGTATTGTCATTGTTGCTGTTTTTGTTATTGTCATTGTTGTTGTCATATATATTGTTGTTGTTCTTCTTCTTCTTCTTGTTTGTGTAGACTTGAATTTCGTGTCGAGAGTCGTGTCGAGTAGTTGTTATGATAGTTGTTGTTCGAGTTATTGTTCAGGTTGTTGTTATAATAAGTCTTCTTCAGGTTATTGTTATTATTGGTGTTGCTGTTGTTGTGCAAATAATAGTTGTTGTTTTGATTGTTATTGTTGTTTAACTGGAACTGTCTGCATAATTGGCGCGTACAAGTGCAATCGTTGCAATCGCCGTCTTCGCCGCGTGCCGTTCGCGGAAGTTGGCAGCAGGTGGTTTCCGTCAACGGCGCATGGCCCAGACATGTCTGCAACTTTTTGAAGTGTTTCGAACAACAGCAACAAAAATTTAAACAACAACAATTTCAACGAACTCTTCAACGACAACATCAATGAACACTTCAACAACAACAACAACTTCACCGAACACTTCACCAACAGCTGCTCTGTTCCTTTCCCTCTCCCTCCACAAACGCATCAAGCTGAGACTCGTCCGAACGAACGCGCGACGTCAGACACATCAAAAGCTCAGGCCATCGCCGTCCAGGGTTCAACTTTCCAGCTCAGCGGGGATCTTCACAACTCCAGGACGAGTTGGCGACTCGAAACTCACTCGAAATTGACTCATTGTTCAAACCGCTGGACGGAGGATGATGAGGATGAGGCGACCCTTCGACTCTGGATCTCGACCCTTCGACCCGACCTGCTGCCTGCCTGATGGGTTGAGCCATCGACTTGAGCCAGGAGCCCCGAGCAATGGATCGAAAAACCTTCATTTGTCGTAAAAACCTCGATCGGCGGGGGCGAAATTTAAATCCCGGCGATTCTTCAGCCACCGGCCAAATGAAGTCGCCGAAATCGCGTCCAATAAAACGGCGATAAAGTCGCCGGGTCGTGGCGAATCGCGGCCACGCCCCCTGGCCTTCGCTAACACCGTCATCGGGGAAGAGTCGGGTGTGGAGAGGCGGAGGAGGTGGGACGAGGACACTTGACATTCCGCACCAGCGGGCAACCGAGCAGAAACGCATGACTCTGCATGAATTTCCACCGGCTCGTCGGGGGGGTGAGCAGGGGTTGAGGGTGGTAGTGGGGAGTGGGGTATAGGGGTGGTGGTGGGCAGGGGATGCTTCGGAGATGCCCGCCGGAAGCTCACAGCGAGCGTACAAAATCGAATAAATGCGGAACTGATGCAAGGCGAATTCGTTCGTCCCGCACCGACTCCTCATCCTCATCTCCTCTCTGTCGCTTTCTCGGGCTCTCTGTCGCTCTCTCTCGTTTAATGTCGCCCTCTCTCATTCTCGCCCGAGGCAGCTCCGGATGAAGACCGAGACCAGCGGCGGAGAGAAGAACAAGACACGGAAGTTGGGAAAATTCCGACAACTAGATTAAGTGGAAAATGCGTTGGCAACGCCGACGGGGGCCGCGGTGTTGGTTTTTCTCGGCAAGTCCTGGGCGTCGATGGACGGGGGCGGTGGCGCGCCCTGCGGAAGTGTTCCGTCTGTGCTCGCCTTCGTGTGTTTCCGCTCGGCTGCCCGCCTTGGTCGTCGCAAAGAAGGGGTCGAGGAGGAGGACGAGGAGGAATTGGGGGTGTGGAAGGGAAGACCCTTCAAAGCAAACAACGGTTGCGTGTTGCAAGCGATTCTCTGCGGTCGCCAATGAAATTGTGTTTGTTTCGTTTCCTCAGGAATCACTTTTGTTTCCTTCACACAGTTGGTGGAGGAGGAGGATGAGGGTTCTCAAAACCCCCTCCGTCCGCCTCCGCCCTGGATCCGCCTCCCGACAACACGTTTAATAATAAATGAGCGCTTTTATTGCCAGCAAAACGCTGCACCGCCCGCCTAACGATGGTCGACGGGGGTCGGGAGGCGTTTTCGGGAATTACCTTGACACACGTGAGGCCCGGACATGAACACGAACACGACCAACCAACCGAGAGCCAGACGAACCGACCGACCGACGGACAGTACGACCTTGGTGGGTTCAGCCGGTTCCAGTTGTTCTTGTTCTTGGCGAAGATAACGCTCGAAAGTTTTCTTCCTTCTTTCGAAGGTTGTTCCGCCTTCCTATCGACTCGGTCTCTCCTGGTGCCGTCCGTCGACCCGATCCGACATCTTCGGGCGGGCGAAGGAGGCAGCGACGTCTTCGAACTTTTCGCCGACTTCGCTCCGACTTTGGCCGTCTCTGGAGGAACGAGACGGAGGGGCGTGGCCCGGCTCGTGGCCAACGAAGCATTACTAAGCGTCTGCAGACTTTTGCTCCCTCTCTCACCCTCTCAACCGCTCCTCACCCTTGCCCACGGATCGACGGAGCGCTGATTTGTTCGTGTCTGCAGCTGACAGTTAATCGTTAATGCGATTCTCGGAACATTCGATTCAGGGAGAATGAAGAAGAGGGAGGACGATGAAGGTGAGGATGAGGAGGGCGGTGGGCCTGCAGGCTGGTGGCAGGATTCGCCCGAGGGAGCGGTTGCACACGCTGCAAGAGGCGAACACCGGGGGGAGGACGGAGTTCAATCGCTCCATTTGAGCCAACATTGACAACGAGTCATCGGATCCTTGTGGATTCCTCGGACTCTTGGAACTCCTCCAACTTGGGCTTGGGCTCCTCCAAACATCCAGTGGATCTCGAAGGATTCGTCGACTGAGGATCTACGTTGAGAATCCGAGGTTCGTTGCGAATAAGAAGAAGCGCGAGAGCAAGACTGCAAAAGACGAAGAAGAAGCAACACAGCAAAAAACAACGGCGAAGCAACACTGGTCAACGGCGGCGGCTTGGCCTTTGATGGAGTTTCACCGCTAATCACTTGCGGGACCCCCCGATGGCGTTGCCATATGATCAGCGGGAGGCTTTCGCCTTGAAGGCGGTGAGCCCGTGGAGAAGCAACAGGCCTTCGCAATAACAATGGCAACAAAACAATAAGAACAACAACAAAAGCAACAAAAATAACACAACAACAGTAATCTAGCCGAAAAAAACACAAAAAAAAATATCATACAGAAAAGATCATCATCCACAACAAGATCATCGCCTACAACAAGCAGCTTCGGCAGCGCAAAAACGAAAGCGATAAAAATATTTGACAGTTGACAGTGGGTCGAATGCTGACAGATGAAGGCGAGCGACAGCTCCACCTTCCCCTCCCCCTCCCCTCTCTCGAGGATCATCACCTCTCGGACAGCTGGACACGAGAGAAAAGCGCTCTGTCTCTCTTTCGCTGGTCCATCGAAGGTGAGTAAGCAAAGGTCCTGGAAACGAAGGCATGAGTGAGAATCGGAGTTTTTCGCCCGAGGATGATATCACAGCCGGCGCGTTGTCAAGCACGGATTTGTCGTATTGTCCCAGGACCAGGTCAGACCCATCCTCAAAATCAGGCTCGCAAATCCGACCTCACCCTGACCGCGGTCCCCCGACCACGGGTTCCTCACCCGGATGGGCTGGGATCGGTCGGATTAGAGCGGATTTGAATTTGGCTTAGCCTGCGACACAAGAGGCCCGGCTACGCCCCGAACTCGGACAGGGACCCGGACCCGGGCCCGAGATGCAGACCGCACACACGCGCTGCCTGAGAATTGCATCCGAATGTCGCCGAGTTCGGTCCCGACCTCTGCCGCCGCCGCCGCCGCCGCTGATCCATCTATTGTCGCGAGCACTCGGATCACGCGCTTTGTTGACTTCTGCGGCGAGAGAATGGGATTTGGGAGATAGCCGTGGCCACAATGGGTCGTTGTCGGCAGCAGCAGCAACAACAGCCGCCGCAACAACAATTGCGGCCGGTGCGGAAACCTCAAGTCATGGCGGGCGCGCTGACGGATTTCTCAGCGCTACCTGCCCACGCGTGCCCTGCCAGACCCAGACCCAACCAGAGCCAGAGCCAAATCCAGATCCAGTGAGATGCCCGCCCTGATCCCAGGGCTCAGTCGATCGCCGAGGGATTTGGTAATTGATCTGCATTGTCGTCGACGGTGTGGGCTTAAACCATCGAAGGAAGACGAAGATCCCTGCGTCCGATAGGCGACGTCGGAGCCGAAGTGTCATCTCAATTGCGGCCCGTTGCCAACCGGGCAACGTCTGCTGATCGCCGATCCCCGATTTCGGGAAGGAAATGCACTCGGATGCGACGGGCCCGATACGCTCGAGTGGCGGATGTAAATCTCCGCGGTAAAGAGACGGATGCGAAAGGGAGCGAGAACCATGGAAAGCTAGACAGAACGTAGCCGAGATTCTCGGGGCCTCCTCCGCACGGCCGTTTGTTTCCGATGCGAAACCGCGATTGCGAAGGTTCTCCGTCCTGCGGTGGAAGCCTCACATTGAACCCTTCATTCGCGGCCGCACGCTGGATGTCGGTTTCCCACCGACCGGATGGCGTTGGATCGGACGGAATCGGATTGGATCGGATTGGGTCGGATTGGGTTGGTTTGGATTGGTTTGAATTGGGTTGGATTGGATTGGGTTGGTTTCGGATGTGAAGGGAATGAGGAGGGCGTGAGGAGGGCGAAGACCACGGAGCGTGGAAACCGCATTTTCATATCAAAGTCACAGACACCGTCGCGAGGGGAGGGCGCTGGGCGTTCGTCCGTGAAATGCAGCACTCGGTTTGTCTGTGTGTGTGTGTCATCGTTGTTGTCTTTGTCCTTGTTGTTCGTGGCCTTGTTTGTCCTGTTGTTCGTGCGGTTGTTTGTCCTCATGTTCATGTGGTTGTTGTTGCGGTTGCAGCATTCTTTCAACAACAAAAACAACGAACAACTGTCTGTCTGTCTGTCTATCCGCCTGGTCTGTTACTGTGCGATAAGTTGCGGCAGCGGGCGACAAAAGCACGAAATGTCAATGTGACAGCGACATGAAAAAGGATCAAAGGACGAGCGATTTGAGAGGTGGGGAGGAGTTGGGTGAGAGATAAAGAGCGAGGGATGGGCATGTTTTGAAACAAAACGATTGGCAAATAAAGGACTTCCGGCTGGACGAGGGAGACGTTTTTTATTTATTTGAGGACGGGAGCGGTGATGGGATTGAGTGCAGAATATATATAACGAAATGGTGGGAGGAGGAATGAGTGGTTCAGCTGATTGTTTGAATTGAAGATCTTGAAATTCGAAGAACATGGAGATCGAAGAACTTGCAGAACTTTGATGATCACTGTCAGGGAACCAAGAAACGGAGGAGCCAAAGGACCTGAGAGACTGGAGAACAAGGAGAGCCAAAGAACAGGGACGAGGAGAGGAGAGCAGAAACGACTCCTGCGAGCGATATTTTTCATCGGATGGAATCGAAACAGGAACAGGATCAAAATCTCCTTCTGTGTTCTCCACACATTGAAAGGAAATGAGAACGTTGAATGGAAATGAAAACATTAAAAGGCAATGAAAACATTGAAAGGAAATGAAAGGTAATTGTTAGCGCATTGCTGTAGTTGTTGTTGTTGTTCGTTCTATTGCCGACATTTTTGCAGCTTCCTCCAATAACATGTTCGCCCTTCTTTTCTTTTCCGTTTCTTCCGCCTGACGCGCGATTTGCGAAAACAAATTCTCGAATTCCCTTCGAGTCCCTTCGAATTGCGAAGAACAACACGAGAGCGCGTTGGAATGAAAGAATAACAAAAACAATAACAAAAAAACAACATCGAGAACAACTGTCGGGAGAAAAGGGCAACACTGTTGACGTTGCTGTTTCTGTTGCTGTTGCTATTGTTGTTGGTGTTGTTGTTTTCTTTTTCCATGTATCAATTTCAAAATTTTGATCCAAATCCTTTCGCGGTGTTTTTTTTCTCTCCACCTTTTCACCTTCGTCCCCTCCTCGCCCTGGTTTCGTCTGACAACAAAGAGAGCGAGCGCTTTAATCTCCCGCAGGGCCAGGTTGTTCAATTGTTGTTGTTATTGCTGTTGTTTTTCTTGTTGTTTGGAAAATAAACAAAACCTGGGCTGAAGGACGACGTTAGACGAAGGTACTGACAGAAGAAACATACAGAGAGGGGGAGAGAGAGCAACAGAGCAAGAATAACATCAGTCAGACCAACAGTTGTTGGTTCGCCAAGTGAGCGAGCGTGCGACAGAGTCAGCTGTCGAGAGCAAGCGAGATGGCGCCGAATCGCACGTCATACGAAACTCATCGCGATTCTTCATTCGTCTGCCAGGAATTCTGTCATTGTGTGCGCCACAGACACATTGGAAGAAAAACAGATCGCTATCGATTTCATCATCCGTCCCGAGAAAAGGAAACGATGGGAACTTCCGCGGCCCTCAAAAAACTGCAGCCGGCCGAAAAGGATGCCGAGGGAGTGGATTTGAAGGACTTCGGCCGTCTTGACTTGACCATGGCAAAGACTCCTGAAGACCCTTCCTCTAGGAGAATTTCCTCTGGAACCACAGCAGCTTCTCTAATGGGCCTGAGATGTGTTTTAATCGTCTGTGATTCATCTGGTGGCCTCCAATTGTTAACCCCCACCCTTTGAGGGTCTTTAAAGAGCGCTCCGAAATAAACGCCTTGCATCGGAATATAAATCACCGCTGAGTAAAAGGTGGCTCGTAAAAGAGTGTGGCGATGAAAGCGCTTTTGACCCAAATAGACCTCGTTTTATTATTGTTGTAATGGCTCTTATTGTTGTTGTTATTATTGTTGTTGTGGCTCATGTTGTTATTATTGTGGCTATCGGTGTGGTTATTGTGATTACCGCTGCTAATGCTGTTGTGGAAAACAAGTGAGGTGCATTTTCTCATCTCTCGAATTTCCCCAATGGGATTTTTATCAGCAACACGCACCAGGCGGACGTCGTTGTCGCCGTCGTCCACTGGAGGCGATGAATGGCGGTCGATCGCGATACCGATGACTCAAGAGCGGAACAAATGGAGCGCGCCGCGCATTCAGTGACACTCGGCCCCGCCCCCCGCACGCGCCACAGCCTTGGACCGGACTCGTCGTCGTCGCCGAGGTCTACGGCTCGCCAGCACCTGACCATGTTGCCACATTAATTTGAGCCCGTTTATGGCCCATTCGTCATTCTATCCGTCAGCCGCTCTGGCTCCGGCCAAGCCTGAGTCCGGACCCGCTCCGCCTCTGACCCGTCCTCGCCCGGCCGATGGACCTGGGCTTAGCTCACGGACGGACGGATCTATGACAGAGGAGTTGTTGTGGAGAGAGGGGCGGTGTTGGAGAGGAGGCGCAGTTGAGGCGGAGGAACCACCGTCTGTCTGTCCGTCCGTCCGTCCGCCCATCCGACCGACCTCTGGCTGTGGACATAAAACCGCAATTTCGTTCGAACGCGGGCAGCAAAACCAATAACGTGGTGCATTCAGGCGGAACAAGCTAGCCAACGACCAACAACAGCAACTAAAACAACAACAACAACAACGAAAACAACAATAACGAAAACAATAAATGAACTATTTTCCAGTGCTGCCTGCCTTCTTTATCGCTTCAGCGGCCCCCTCGCTGCCCCTCGCTCCGGCTTCGTGCGGGTCCCGCGTCGTGTCGCATCGACTGGAGTCGATTTTACTGCGTTTCGTCCATTGCTTTCTGGTGAAAATTAAACCGAAACTTCATTTTCACGCCCGATAAACGCGGCCAACTGGGGCCAGGAACCACAACTCGGATCCCCACCGAAACGATCCGAGCCAAACCGAACCGATGCACCTCGATCCGAACCGATGCACCACGAATTGAACCGAAGCACCTCGAACCAAACCGATGCAATTCGAGCCCTCAAATTCGCGTCAAATTCAGAGCGAGTTCGACGGAGTCACGGTGGTTGTGGAACCTCGACATGGAACCGAGATCTCGGAAGGGGCCCGTCGTAGGTGCGGGGGGTTGCCAACTGTTCGCACCTTGCTAACAGACGCATTGGGTGTTGAGGTGTTTTACGACCTCGGGTGGAAATAATCGCACGTGAGAAACCTTTGGCAGACGACGCGATGGTCGGTTCGTCATCCAGGTATAGTTTTTGTTGTTATTGTAGTTGTTATTTTTGTAGTAGTTCTTGTTGTTATTGTTGAAGACGTTGTTGTTTTTGTTATTGCCTTTGTTGTACAATAGTAGCGGTGCTTTAAGTGCCCAGATGCTCACCTCACCTCAACATGCGTCGATCCGCGAAAGTCGTGGGAAAAAATCGGCGACCAACGTTGAGGGAAACTTCATACGAAGGGGCGAGGGAGAGGCGAATACCGGTGGAGGGGAGGAGAGGGGGGCAAGAAGTTTTGAGCGAAAAATCTCCCACTTTCTCGCTAAGAAATTATTTACTTAGTTCAAATGTGTCTTTTATTTGCAAGTCGAAAATTTTGAAAAACAGTTGGTCTTTGGTGGAATTCCGAATGGGCGTGGCATGGGGCGGTCCAATCAATCCTGAAGATGCTTGTAGGACCTACTCTAACTCCATTTACCTACCCCAAACCCCAACGGCAGGGCCCGTTGCTGATAAGCATCGACCCGAAGCGAGCGGAAGTGGTTGTCGGCCCTCTTGTTGTTGTTGCTATTATTGTTGTTGCACCGATGACTCCTGCTGCGATCTCAATTCGCAGGCTGTCATGAAGCGGTTAACGGCGACCTGAGGTGGGCGTGGGGCGTGGGGCGGTGGGCGTGGCAGGCAGAGATTGAGGGCTTGTTGTTTGAATGAGTGGCGACTGAATGAGCGTGGTTCGGGAAGAAATCGCGCCATCGCCTGCGTGGCCTCGACAAAAGCTCGTTAAAGCCGCGAATTGCCAACAACAAACACTACAACAACAACGAGGAACGGTGCGAAAAAAATTGAACGACGTAAATTTTGGAGCTTTTTCAACTTTCGAAATTTACGGCCGAGAGGGATGGAGTTAGGGGGGAGGGGGAGAGAACTCAAGTGGCTTCCTTCGAATGTCGTATCTTTTTTACGATTGTTGCTGCTGTTATTATTATTGTTGGCTTTATTGTTGTTGCTGCTGTTGCTCCCGACGGTCGTATCGTTGTTGATGATGGTAATAGTGTTGTTGCAAGCGCAGTTGTTAATATTGTTGTTACTGTTGTTGTGCTGTTGCTATTGTTGTTACTCTTGGTTGTTGCTGCTGCTGCTGCGCTCAAGCATTTTAATTATTCACAAGTTTATGGCTCTGTGAGGACGGAGGCTCAGAGCACTGTGTACAGAGTACAGTGATGCCAGACTTTCCTTTGAATAGCAACAACCAACAACAACAATAATAACAATAACAATAACAACAACAACAATCGCGCACTCGCATAAAATATTAAAAATTATGCGCACACGAGGCGTTTATCGCGTTGAATGATGTTGTTGTTAATGTCGATTGTTGTTGCTTTTTTTGTTGCTGATGGTATTTGTTGTTGTTGTTGTTTTATGCTGTCGGTGTTGATGATGCTATAGTTATTGTTGTTATTTGTGTTGTTTTCTATTGTTGTTGTTGTTGCTGCTGCTCTCCAGCATGTTGGTGTAATTGTCTATTTTGGCATGAAATAAGATTTGCCTTCGTTTACGACGTCGGCCAGCCGCGCACTCGCGCTTCCTCGTCTAGCAATGATTTTCAAATTATTTCCCATCCATCCCGACTCCCTCTGGATCCCCTGGCATAAATTTCACCAGCGCCATTTCGCGTGATGCCAAGTGTTAAGAGAGTCGAGCGCCCAGAGGCCTCATGGCTCGTTAGGCCCGGTGGTCGGAAGGTGGTTGTAAAGGGGGGGTGGGGGAGAGGAGGAGGCGAGCTGGCTGCCACTGCAGGTGCCTCTGTAAATCATTTTCATCGCCAGCGGTCGATGGTCCGCGGTCATCGCAGCCCAGCCACGCGACGAGAGGAAGTTCCAAAGGGGGCGATGTCTCAAGATCGCGATGTCTCGAAGGCCGCGCCACCCGATCGCTTCAGATTCCCAGGAACTCGGCCTCGGGTTCTCGAGGTCGAATCGTCATGCGACCATCCGAGAGAAATATCAGAAGAGGATCATGAGTTGGAGAGGAATATCGGAGGTGGTCATGGGTTGGAGAATTACATCGAATGATCTGTTCAATTGCAATATTTCGGTTAAAGTCTACAGAAGGAGAATTTTCATGAACAAATTTCGAATGAATTTGGCACTGACACTCGTTTCGAAGGGGTCAATAAAAGAAGACGAAGGGTTCAGGTTGATTTTCCATCAAGTTCTCCCGTTCAATGGAGTGCTTTCAATAATTGAATCCATCGACTCAGTCGATGGA
Source organism: Coelopa frigida (assembly GCA_017309665.1). Taxonomy (NCBI): domain Eukaryota; kingdom Metazoa; phylum Arthropoda; class Insecta; order Diptera; family Coelopidae; genus Coelopa; species Coelopa frigida. The sequence continues at coordinate 8,173,361 of CM029564.1, read as the reverse complement.
AATTCACTAAATTTCACCGATGAACTCCGGACGATGTTTGTGAATTTAATGTAGGGCCCGCCCCTTTAGCCGCCTCCGCCTCCCTCGAGTCAACGATAGCTGCAGCTGGGCGAGATGTCGGCTTGGCGATAACTCGACATCTGCATGTTTTTTGTCGGCAGTCGGAATTCGAAAAACATTTGGCGATTCGTAAAGAAAACAAAAATATTTGTATTGAGAATTTAACCAGGCAAAGCGAGACAGAAAACATGCAAATGGGTTTGATTGAGCGAGCGAGAGAGAGAGAGGGAGAGCGAGAGCGAGGGAGTGAATTGTAATATTTTGGAAAATATTTATCAGAAATAACAAATCTATGCAATATACAATAAATATGCAGATGCACAGACACAGTCACAAACAGACATAAATACACAAGCTCGTGTGGACGCCGGAAGGACATCCGGGTGTCGGGGGTGGGGGCAGGAGGACGAGGACCAGGACCGAGTCAAAAATCTGCATGCACAAAATAATAATAATAATAATAATAATAGGATGGAAATAAAAATAATAAAAGCGATAAAACATGAAATTTATTCTAAAACCCAGGCGGAAAGCAAGGACGATGGACATCGGGATGAGGACGAGGCAAGGACATGCACAAGGGGGTCACGTGGAGTCGATTCGAGGGACCGACAGATAGAGAAACCGACTGACATAAAGACAGATAGACAGACAGAGAGAAAGAGAGTGAACAATAAATAATATGCGAAAATCCTCGAATGACAGCGGATGAGACTCGTTGCTGGGCATTCGATGGGCGCGAGGGGGGCGACGGAGGGGGCGGGGACAGGATTTTATAGTAGATACTTATTTATGATGCTTGTATCTGCAATTTACAACAACAAAAACAACAACAGTCGAAGCGTGGTCGGAGTAAGAAAGAAAACGACGAATGAAACGAATGAAATCCTTGCGGAGCTTCGTGCACAGGATATGAAATATGAATTCGAAGCCAGTGTTGGGGTGGGCGAGGTGGCGACGACTACGAAGCAGCAGCAGTCGATAACACACATACACATACATTCGCCAATTCACACACACACACAAGCATCCGCTCAGCCACACATGCGATATGAATGTAGATACTTATTTATGGATTCCCATGGAGAGGCAGCCAATGGCAAAGATCGCTCGTTCAGATAAAAGGAAAACGCCAACAACAACAACAAGAAAAAGAATAACGACGACAATAACAACAACAAGATGAACGACGACAATAACAAAAACAACCAAAACAATATCAACAAGAACAAGAAGAACGACAACAACAACAACAACAAGAAGAAGAAGAACAACCGCCACAGACATCATCAGAGGGAAATCGCAAAGAAAAAAAAAAACAAAAGCGTGGGTCGGACACGGGATGAGGGGCGACAGACGGGAAAAAAAACTCCACGACCAACCGCCCTGGACACCGCAGAGCAGGGAGTGGTGGAAGAGATTGGGAGCGCGTGGGGGGCGAAGGGAGGAAGAGAGAGAGAGAGATGGTGGGTGGCCACGGGTGAGTTCTGGAAGCAACACCCGCCAATGGGCGACGTCGCCGCAACCGCAGCAACAGCTACAGACCCGAACGCTTCAGCGGCAGACATTGGAATAACAACAAGAACAACAACAAAACCAGGAATAATAACGACAACAACAACAAGCGGAGAAACAGGGCAATCGCAAATACTTCGACAGGCTCCCACCACGACTCAGTTGTCGTGGGCGTCGATGTCGCCGTCGTGATCGACTTTGACGACGACGACGATGACAACGACGATGGCTGTCACCGAAATCTGGTCGGGGCTCCACGAGGCGGTTGCCAGAAGATTGAGGCGGTTGCTCGAAACTCGAGGCTGTTCCTGGAAGCAGGAGGAGGTTTGTCTGAATATCGAGGGTCCTTCGGAAGCTGCAGGCGCAGGACTCGGTTGGACTTTAAAGCTTCGGCCCAGAGTTCGAGACGTCTCTCGGGATTTCCTCGAACCACGTTTTAAAGCCTCGTTCCGCCCGAGGCGATGCAAGAAACTTTTCCCTCAAATGGTTTTCTGTTTGTCTTTTTTCCATCTCCACGTCCCTCGCTCTTCTTCTTGGTACGCTTTTGTCCCACCTTTTGGCCCACGATTCTCGGTTCGTGGGTGGTTTTTTTTTGTCTCGCTTTATTTGCCTTCATTTCGTTCACAATCAGATCCAGTGCTTGTTCTTATTCTTCTTCCTCCTCCTCGTTCTTCTGTTGTTATTTGCTCCATTCGGAACGATTCGATGTTTCTCGAGTTTTTCTGATGTTTTTTGTTCCGTGGATTTTCCTTCTCAACTTTTTCGCTCATCGATTTTTTTCATATTTATTTTCACATCTCTTTCCTCCTCTTCTCGTTCCCGCTATTTTTCTTTCACTCCTTCCCTATTCTATTTTTTTTATACATATTTCACCTCTTTTTGTCCCTATTTTTCTAACTACTTTTTCTCAACTACTTTTCCCAACTACTTTTTCTCTTGCCGATTTTTTTTCCCAACTCTGAAAATCGATTTCGATGCCATTTTCCACAGTGAATGTGTTTTTCCTTCTATTTCTGCTCTGCTTCTTCTTCGAATTTTTTTTCCTACTACTCCTCGTTGTCCTTGTTGTTGTTGATGATTTGGATGTGGCTGTGGATGTTGTTATTGTTGTTGTTGTTGTTGTCATGACTCTCGGCAAAAGTTTTGCCTTCTTTGTCTTGTGTACATAACCTTATTTTTCCCAAGCACATGCCAACACAGAGACACACGTACACCTACACTTCCACAGACAAATACACAGACACACACACACAGAGAACTCTCGCACACTCCCCCTGGGGCAGGCGCATCGCTTCCGCCCTGTCACAGCCGCCGAGTCAGCAGCCTTTTACCTTCGCCGTTGCTTCGACAGCCGGGTTCGCCTGAAGTGGGAACGGCTGAGGCGGGCAGAAGAAGAAGAAGAAGAATAACCTGGCCCAGAGGATGGGCCAGAAGCAGAGGGTGTGGGAGTGGGAGAGACGGGGAAGGAAGAAGAGGAAGCGCCATCCATTTTCACGTTTATTTCCCGCAGTCTCCCCGAGTTTCGTTTCGATACGATTCGTTTCGTTTCATTTTGTCGTTTATTTTCCTTCCTCCCCTTGTCGCCCCCCTTCGTCTCATCCTCTCCTCGTCCTTTCGACGCAGGGTTGTTCGCCGGCATCTGGCAGGGTTGCCGCCCCACCCCTTGTGTGCGGATGGGGGATTTGTTGGGGATTTATTTTTCAAAATGGTTGCCGTTGTGCGACGTGTCGTCGAAAGGGGCGCGAGGTGGCGACGAAGATGAACGGAGGGGTGGTGATAAAGATAGTGGAAGGCGGGGATAGGGAGGAGATGGAGGCTGGGTTTAACTTTTCTGCTGCTTTTGAAATATGAGACGGATATGCGAGTCCTGGGCGTGGGGTTCGAGACGAATCTGAGCGGCGAGAATTTAAAGCCCGAAATGGGAATCTCTAAATTAAGGTGATATACGAGGATGAAGGGAATCGAGGAGACTTTAGGGTCGTGGGTGAGATTTAAGAAGGCCAAAGAGTCCGATGGTGGGAGACGTGGACTATAAATCACACATGGTCACCTCATCGACGACACCTCATAAAGTCGCCAAAGGTTTGAATGAAAATAAAAGTGGGATAAAACAAAGGAATTAAACAGGGGCAATAAAAGCGAGAACAATTGCAGCGATGATCGAAACGACTTCGAGACGATGAGGATGAGGGATCGATCACGACATCGCGAACGAAGCGAAGCAAAGGGTGAAGAAGACAGCGATAAAAGTGGAAATAAACCAGCGGCGAACTGAACGACAAATAAAATCAAAGACGGCGAATGAAAAGTAAGTACACATTAAACAAATATAAATCAACGTGAAAACAAGAGGAATAAATATAAAAAAACACTTTAAACTTTGGAAAAGAAAGGCAACTAAAAGCAGAAAACAAGTCAAATCAAAGATCGTAATTACGAAATCGGAGTAAGGTGTGAAGAGATAAGTCAAATGGGGGAATAAAACGGAATACACGGGAGAAGAATCCCACAAACCCGACGCTCTAAACCGAGTTAAATGCAACATAAAAGCGGAGCACAAACTTTTCTCCAGCCCCAGTCTCAAGCGCTCGCTTTAAAAGCCAGTCGCTAGCGAAAGCTCTCGTGAGAGGAATTTCCCCGAATTACAATCCAGATTTACGATTCAACCCAACGTCCCTCGTTCATCGTTCTCCTAATGCCTCGAAATTAGTGGCCGAAGGTTTGGAGCTTTTGTTTCGGAGTTTCGCCTCGGCTTTTATGGGTGGGAGCTTTCGCAGAATGTGTAAATTTTATATTTCTCCGAGCCTCGACGACTGCGGAGGATGAGTCAGAGGGCAGAGGGCGGTGGGTGGAGGTCGATCGGCGACTTGAGTAGTTCGAGAGCTAGCGGCGAAGTGAAAGAGAAGATGGGTTGAATGATATCTGCGATGGAGATGGCGGATTAGGGCGATCGACGGCTGGGTGGGAATCACCGAGGGAACCTCGGGGGCCACCTCGGTTCACACATCATCTGTCTTTGAAGAGCCAGAAAGAGTCGATGGCGACCCAGTGTGGCCACGTCGACCCGATGCTCCAGGCCATTCATAAAATGTATTTTATGGGATTTCTGCCAACCGAAAGGAAAGACCTCGATAAAAACCCAAAAAACCTAAGTAATGTCACATAAAATTTAACACTGTGGTAAAAGTACACCACAATAACAACAATAATAGTGACAACAACAACAACAACACCATCATAATGAACCATAATAAAATATATCGTCGATCAAAGGAAGAGTGAAAAGTGACCTCGACCGTGGTTGGCAGCAAAGGGACCCATGTGTGGATGGATGGGATATTGTTGTTGTTATTTGTTATTGTTATTGTTGTAGTAAGTCATCTTAAGCCCATTGTAACAACGACAGCAACGACGGTAACAACAACTATAACAACAACAAGCTGAAGCATTTTATGCGGCGGACCCTCGTAAAAAACGCGCCCATCAAACGACGAAAGTTATGTGAGCGCTTGAGTCCGGGTGGAGTTCGCGTCGTCCGGCAACGCTGACCACATCGACCCACGACCCCCCTCGGGTGGGGCCAAAACGGACCATTTCGCTCAGTGTCATTGTTGTTATCGTTATTGTTGTTGGTGGGTTAAAAGAGTGAACGACAACCACGACGACGAAGACGCCAACAACAATGAGAGCGAGAAAAAAAGAGGGAAATCATAAATTTTGTTGAAAATGCCGCAAAGTGCGCCATAAAAATTAACTTCCCAATGCACGGTGGCTGAGGGGGGTGGCGAAAGGGGAGCCCTGAGGCAGCCCTGGTTCTGTTTGATGAACGAACGGCGCGCTTGGACGACATGAAGGAGCGTTTTGACAGCCGCCGAGAAAAATGGCACATGTGTCAGAATTCGCAACAACAATAACAACAAGAACAACGATGACTAGCACATAACAACAACAACTACTACTAAAAAACAACAGCAACAATAGGAGGAAGAAGTAAGAAAGCAGAGGGAGAGAGCGACGGGGATTCGCAGTTAGGCCGTGATTAACTGTCGTTGCCAGCTGTCAAAGTGACAGTTGGAGCAGCTGGAGCGGTTGTAGCGATCGGGGACCCTTTCGCCGACGGCAACACTTCCATTGGCAACGCGACACAGAGGCCCACGTGTGCCATAACTCAGCCGGACAATCGGATCGCAGATGCCGCAACGCTTTTTTCTAGCCAAACGACCGTCGTTCATCGTTCGCCGTTCGCCGCCGGCTCCGCAGTCACATGCAAATGTCAGCGAGACGCGGTCATTAGACGCCGTCGACCGGGGGTGCGGGTGGCAACACTGGCGGCGGCGGTTGGATGCGAACAGAAGTTTGCGCCGTGATTTACAGCCGACGGCGGTGGGGGCAGCGACGTTTGCCGTGAGGCGAGGTGAGTTTAGGTGAGGTGAATTTCATGAGGTGAATTTCACGAGATGAATTTCACGAGATGAGTTAGCGAACCTTCGACAGCCGCTTGCGTTGATGGAGTCCTCGGGGCGTGGCGGGTTTGGGCGGAGGGCGCGTCCTGCACTGCCGGCGGCCATTTTGATGAAGCGAATTTAAACTTCCGGTATTCCCGACGCGAGCTGGAGATCGTTTTATGCCACGAAATTTTGAAGCTTCATTGAAATTCCTTGGAGTCCTGCAGGCGCTGGAGGTGCTTTTTTTTTGCGAAGACATGACACACAAACACACGCAAGTACGCACGCACACACACGGACAATTGTCACACACTTGCGGCCATTTTTCAAATTCGGATTCGATGGCGGCGTTGCCAGAAAGCGCGAAAGCCGAGGCACGCAATTAACGCAATTAAGAGCGAGACGCTAATGAGTCGCCGTCGCCGCAACACCTTCGACTAATTATGTTAATTGTGAGTCGCGGCCGCAGCAACAACAACAACAACAACAGCAACAGCCGCGTACTCACACGCTCTCGGTTGCAGAGGGAAAAATCGGAAACGAAGGAAGCGCCGCCGGAAGGAAGGATGGAGGGAGGGAGGGAGGGAAGGACGAGCGTCCGCGCTTCTTACGCAGCCACTTAACACACGAATTTATGGCTCACACACACGCAGACACGCGCCCCAAATGCACGAAGAACACGAGCCCTACGAACACACCCCGAAGGAGAGAGAGAGAGAGAACGAGAGAGTCAGCGCTTCCCCAAGGAGCCGGCGGTGCGCGCCATTTTGTGCGCGGAGAGCACTCGAAGAGTGGGGGGCAGTGGGCGGGGTTCCGGGGGGCGCGAGTGGCGCAGACTCCGGAGAGCGGCGCGTGGAGAGCGAGACTCGAGAGAGCGGAGAGATTGGCGTCGACGGATGCGTGGGAGACCGAGCGAGAGAGAGTGAGAGAGAGAGCGAGAAAGGGAAAACGAGAGAATGGGGCGAATGCGCATGAGCGAGTTTGAGGGGCGTGCGAAACGATGTGGAGGAGTTGGGGGAGAGAAAAATCGCAAGACCAACAAACATCGAGGGGAAATAAATAAAGAAAGGAGAAAATAAAACATTGCTAGGAGAAGAACAGAACAGAAAAGACAAAAGACAACAAGAGCAAAGTGAACAAGAATGAAACGAATGAGTGAAAAAGTTTTCGCAAACTTTCTGCAGGTCATGGAAAAGTTTTGACAGTTTCGTCGCTTCATTTTCTTCTTCTCCTCTCCACTCATCCTTTTGCCTCTCTCTTCCGTAACCCACTCTGGTAGTTGTTGTTGTTGCGCCAACTGCTGCTGCTCGGACAACAACAAAAAAACAACCACAACAACAACAACTCCGAAACCGAAATAAAATTTAAACGTTCGACATTTCGAGGAATGAAAATTTACCCAAAAAATATTTCTGCTTCAACAAAATGTCGTCGGCTTTCGAACGAAAGCATCTCCATTTTTGTTTTCCCACCAACGGACACTTCCGCCGGATGTTCCTCTCGTGCCATCCTCTTCCCGTCGCATCGTACCATCTCCCTCTTGTCCCATCATTCGATCTCCCTCTTGTCCCCTCATGCCTTCTCCCTCTTGTCCCTTCATGCCATCTCCCTCTCGTCTCATTGTGCCATCTGCACCTCGCTCTCCTTGTCTCTCAGCCGACAATTTATTCCGAACGTTGGCCGAGGGTCCACTCGACGATGCGTGCGTATGGGAGCTTCTCCTGTGTATGTGTGGGTGCTGCTCCTATGTAAGTGCGTGCGTATGTATGTGTGCCTTTTATAGGCTCCATAAAGAGCTTTGCACGCTTTAAAGAGGACTCGCTCACAGGCTGCTTAAAACGTCTGTCCGTGAAGAAATTTTCGAAGCCATCGCTCGAAGTGGAGCCGATGATGATGATGATGAGTGAAGGAAGAGAGTGGTTTGTGTGTGTGTGCGTGTGTTCGTTTGTGTGTTGGAAAATGTTGTTTTAATTGTTGTTGTGATTGGGGTAGTCATCGTTATGAAAGTTAAAACTGAAGCGCTCCGAGCTGCAGAACGTTTTACCAAAGGATCGACAAACGGACGGACAGACGGACGGAGAGAGGAAGGAGAGTCGAACACACACACCCACACACATATGCACGGTTGGATCCTGGCCCAGTGGATGCGGCGCTCACTCTTGCTTTAACCTTGGGGACATTTTCTCCTCGCCTTTTCGTCCTCACCCTCGTCCCTCTCTCTCAACCCCTCGTTGTGCCATCTCGCTCCAGCACGAGTCCTGCACCGAGCTCGTCGGTATCGTGCATGTGTATGTGTGTGTGTGCGTGAGTGTCAGATTCTCGTTCGTCTTCTTCTTCATCATATTTTCCATCATAAAATGTTTATTTAAAATTTTTGCAAATTTGATGAAATGTGAAAGCGAGAAACATGATGACTTCTTCTTCTTCTTCTTGTTCTTCTTACTTGTCCCTTTCTCAGTCCTTTCGCCTGTCGCTATCTTTGTCTTCCCTATCTTTGTCTCTGTTCCTGTCTCTGTTTCTGTCTTGGCTCCCTCAAGTGGTTTTTGTAGTTATTATTTTGATTGCCTTTATTGCTGTTGTTGTTGTTATTGTTGTAGAAGTAATTGTTGTTGTTGCTCTTGATTTTGTTATTGCTGTATAAACTGTTATGCACAATCTCACAGATAAATGTTTTCATATTTTGTTTTCGACATATTATTCTGCTCTTCTTCTTTTTCCTCTTCTTCTTCTTCTTCTTCAGTGCTCCTTCATTGTCGAATTCAAATCAAATTGTTTTTGTTGTTGTAATTGAAAATAAACTCCAACAGTTGGCAACTCTAGCCGTACCGAACTTGTGTCGATATAAATCTACATGTGAGTGTGTTTGTTTATGTGTCTTCGCTTTTGTTGTTCTTGCAACAATTGCCAATGTTTTCTTCTTCTTCTTCTTCTTCTTAGCTTTTCTTTATATTTCCCTCTCTCTCTTTATCTCCCTCTTTCTCACACACTTAGTCTCGTTTTTCTTACTTTCTATGTCTTATCTTTGCTTCCTGAATTTTTCATTTTCTTTACTTTTGAAATGTGTGAAAGGAACGTTTTGTTTCTTCTTCTTCTTCCCCCCCCTCTCCTTTGCTTCATCTGTCTGTCTCTCTCTTTGGCGGTTGTCTGTCTGCGTATCTGTCCGTGTGTGTGTTTGCTAGCAAAATAGCTGCCGGATACGCCGCAATCATTCCTTCTTCTCCGACCCACACCCGCCCCTCGATCTGCCACGCCCCCACCCCACGCCCCAGCTGCACTCGGTTCCATTTGTTTTCGCGCGCTCTCAACGAAACTTTTTGAACAAAGCTTCGAGTTGTTCGTGTTCTTGTTGTTGTTATTGTTCTCGTTGCTGCTCGTTCCCGTTGTTGTTGCTTTTGTCAATGTTGGTTCATTTCGATGTTGTTGCTGGGCAAATATTTACCCAACATTTGGCAACGCGAAGATGCAGCATTTTAAACGTGTTTCTGTGTTTCCGCAATTTTCATCATATTCCACATTTTATTTTCTTTTGAATGTTTGTGTTTTTTTTTCCCCATTTGCCTGATGTGTTTTAGGAAATTTCGTATTAAAATTTTACATTTTAAATTAAAGGTCGATGTTTTCGCAGGCAGTTTCAATTTGAGCCTCCAGGAATAATTTCATATTACTGAGTATTGTATCGACAGGTGTTTGGAGCCCAAAGTGCTGGAGCCTTAGGTGTTTGGGGCCGAGTTGGAATCGAAAATGTTGGAGCTCGTTGGTCATTAAAGTCCTCGCTTTGTCTCTTCTCATTAAATTCGGGCACGGAACATTTTCGCAATATTTTCAGATCTAATAATTTTCTATTCTCAGTGCGCCGTTTTCTAAATTGTTCCCTCAACTGCAATTTTGTTGTTGTTGTTGTTATTGTTCGTGTAAAACGATTACAAACAATTAATATGACGCAGAGCAACAATGAAACAACAATACAACAACAATAACAACAACAACAACCAAACAACAAGAGAAGGTAACATTTTTGCAAAATATTGCAATAAATATTATTATTGTTGTTGTTGTAATTGTTCATGTTGTTATTCCCGCAGCATTGTTGGTGTTGATAATCGCTTAAGTGAAGTGTAAACTTTACGTCACAACAACAATACCAACAACAACAATAGCGACATCGAATACAATAACAACAACAACAACATATGTGGTTGTAAAACTAAACAATACAGTGGCCAAAGTGAGTGTGGTTGTTGTTTTAGTTGTTGTTGCACTATATTGTATTGAGGTTATTGTTTAGTCGTAGTTGTTGTTGCATTCAACATTTCAAACAATAGACGAATTTATTGGCTTCTGATGATCTCCCCACTGTAGTTGGTCAAATTCGGAGCAAATCGTGGTTTTCTGTTAAAGTTGTTGCTACAATTTCTACTACTAAATCGCGTGGTTTTGTGTACCAAAATTGAAAATACCCCTACTTTATACGACTTCTATTACTATTCAGATTAAAGTTAACACTATCCTCTTAAAATTCGCTCTAAGTGGAAAAAAAAGTTCTTCGAGAGAGAGATGTGAGTTGCTTGTATTTGGAGGTGAACTGTTAAAATTGGTGGATTGATGGATAGTTGGACTCACCGCTCAGCGAGTGGTGCCCGCTGCCGGGCGTCTTGCCCAGCAGGTAGTCGTCCTTGCAGATGAACTTGTTGTCGTCCAGCACGTACAACTGCTCCCCGGTGCTCAGCTGCTTGCGGCAGATGCAGCACGTAAAGCAGTTCAGGTGAAAGACTTTGTCGCGCGGCTTCCGCACCAGGTCCGAGGGCGCGATGCCCTGACCGCAACCGCTACATTTGGTTCCATATCGTCTGAAAAAAACAGAGAGAGAGAGAGAGAAACATTATTCGACTTCGGAAAATTCAGTAGAAAAGGGCTTTTAATGTTAAAGTGCTGCAATAATGGAAATCAACGGCGTTCGCGTCAGCAGCAGGGACAGAAAGAAAATGCAATTAGCTTCGCTTTTGTCGGCGCAACAGCGGCAACAACGTCGCTCGATGCAGCAACAAAAGAACGTCGTCGAAAAAGCGGCATTAAAATCGCGCGAAAAAAGACGCACCAGTGGCATGCAATCAAAGCTTTCAATCAGAGCCAAATCAAATGCAGATGCCGTCTTGAAAAAATAGAGTCCGCGAGAACGAGAATAAAACGTGGAACAAAATCAATCGGGTGAAAAGGGTGAAGAGGGGAAGGAGGGAAAAAAGTAGGGGAATGACAAAGGGAAAAGGCATAAGGCGGGGGATAAGGCGAAGGGCAAAGCGGCGAAAGGGGTAAAGGAGAAGGGAAAAAGAATCAGTAGGAAATGCACGGCAAATCAATGCAAATTTAATGAAAGAAAAATCATCAGTGGTGGTGGACGAGGCGGAGGGGGCGAATGAATGACAACGAACGGCGACTCCGAGTCGGAGTCGAAGCGGAGTCCGATTCGGATTCGGATTGGGATTCGGAGGCAGCCATAAAAACGCACTCGACGATTTGCGCCACATGCAAATGACTCGGTGAACGATTGATTGGTCGAGCCACCGTTGGGACGAGGGAGGCGTCGGAGGAGGGACAAACAGACCGATGGACAAATGGATGGATGGATGGAGCGCTGACTGAGGGCTCTTATCGAGGACAAGACCAAATGAACCGATCGATCGATGGTCGGGGGTCTTTTTATGGAGCTTCTCCATGGACAGAAGCCATTTCCGCGATGATTGCGTCCATTTTTATTCTCGCTGCCATATTGTGCTTTTAGATTTTTCTCATTTTATTATTCTACGCTCATTGTGAGTTCCGTTCTGGGATTTAATTAGAAAATAGAAATTTGTTCGACGGACCATGGTACAGTGGAACGTAGTTGGACTCACCTGAAGAAGTCGTTCCTGCAGAAGAGCTTCGACTCGCGGCTGAAGCATTTGTCGGTCAGCGGTTGGAGGCACTCGCAACAGCGCACGCAGGACGCGTGCCAGCCGCGCTCCAGGACATTCAGCAGGAACTTATCGAGGATCGGCTTGTTGCAGCCGGCGCAGGGGTCGCCGACTCCGACGGGCGGCTCGCTTCGTCCTGTGGATGAAGAGTTAGTTATGATTTTAAATTGGTGAAATTGAGATAGTTGAGTTGAGTTTGAAATAAGTGAACGGGAGAATGAGTGAGTTGGGTTTGAAAAGTTCGATCCTCGCCACTTGTCGTTGTCTTCGGCACTTGTCGTCCCCGTCCCCGCCCCCGCCGTTCATCGACCACCAGAGGCGCCGAAACATTGTCGTAAATCAGACGATTAATTGGCCGAGATCAGTTTAGTGGAAAGGGGGGAGACGGGGATAGAGGATTTCGGGTGAACGGTAGCAACCGGTGAGCGCCGCTCCAGGCCCCGGGGCAGCACTGGCCACGAAACGGCGGCAACAATAACGACAACAATAACAACAGCAACAGCAGCCACTACTGTTTGACAAAATGTTCGCGATCAATTTTCGATCCAAAGACAAGGTTGAAAATAAGTGACGAGGCCAAAAAGAGGCCGAAAGGAGGAGATGAGTAGGCGAAAGAGGAGAAGATGAGGCGAAAGAGAAGAGGAAGGAGGTGAAAGAGGAGACGACAGAGGATCGTCTCGAAATCTGCATCTGCAAACGTCGCCCGTGGCACCCAAAGATTGATGACATCCGTCAGATTCGACGTTTGGCGCTTTCGAAAGCGTTCGTCAAGATGAATGTATCGGGAAGAAAAAAAACTCCGAGATAAATTCGGCGAAAAAACATTGGTGAAAAATTAATTTTGAAAGGAAAAAATAAAGAGCAATTTGTTGCCTCGCTCTGGCTCCACGAACGGTGGAGGGTTTCAGTGACGACAGCGCCTCAAGCGGCTGTTCGGGAGTCGCGACCCCTCCCACAGTTCTCCGGTTGTGAGGGGCGGACCTCGAGGATGAGTCGACAACAAGAACAAGTGCCACCGGAGCATGTGGCGCAAACTTTTTGAATGAATTCAAATTTGACTCCTCCGCCGGGGTTGCCAACTTTTATCATCGCCCTTATTTCGGCCGGCAACTTCTTGACCCCAGCCCCACCGTTCGCCATCCACATCACCGGCAGAAAACAGAAATTTCTCGCTTCCACCGTTCTTGTTGTTTTTGCTCCTCGCATCGACGATCAACGACCAACGACTGAAGAGCGAAGACCGATGGTGAGTTCGCCTCCGATGCTCGTTCGCTCCACACACGCGTCCGACTGCAACCGGATCCTCGGCCCGCCCTCGGCCGGCCCGAGGGGACGAACCGCACCGTATCATTATCCGGTTGCAGTCGGCGCAGGGTGGGGCGGATCCGCGGGGGCGGTCGGGACCTCGGTCGGGGTGAAAACCGAGCTCCGCAAAACTTAAAAACAACCGAGTCAAAGCTCGACGGCGAGCTTAAGCACCGTCCATTGGGCGTCTCTGTGTGCGTACGAGGTGTTGGTGTGTGCGATTGTGTGTTGGTGTGAGCGCTTGTTTGCTCCTGTGTGTGTTTGCCTTGGGGCCAAGCTCGTGCGGAGGTTTGTTTTTCAACCTTAAACGCTCCAAATGAACTGTTTCACGACGGCACGCCCCAACCTCGAGGCGTCGAGAACGTGGACGAGAGTCTGGAGTCGGAGTCTGAAGCTTCCAGAGAACCTTCGTTTGCTGTGGCCCTTAATTAAGGCGTCCACCTGTCTCCATCGGGAGAACCTGAGCTTCGACGAATGCTCATTTGGTTCCTCCTTTGTTGTTGATTCGAAGGTGTCGAAGTTGTTGTAGTTGTGGTCGTCGTAATCACATGAATCGAGCTCCGCTAATGAGCCGAGGTGTTGAGTCGTGGCATTTCATGTGCGACTCCGTCTGTTCCATCGTCCATCTGTCCGTCTGTTCCGTTCCATCGTCCGTCCATCGTCTGTCGGGACGTTTCACACGTTCTGTTGGAGAAACACAAATAAATCGCATGGGATTCAGAGCAACTAAAGGCGAAATCGCATGAGAGACGATTCTAAAAAGAAGATCTTTTAAATCTATTGTATTATACTGAATGATTATTCATTGATCCTGAATAATTCTTCTTTTTGGAGGAAATATCAAAAATGTACTCGAGGGTCCGGGATACGAAGACTGAAGTCAACGAAATCGCACGCGAGAAGTTGTTTGAGAAAAAGACGAAGCGACAAAGCGAGAAATCGCATGCGAGAATCAAACACTGGGATTTCATCGACCATTGGCCGGATGAAGATACGTCCAATCGATCGAAGCCCTGGGAACCGAGGATTCTCCGGGAGGCTTTGTCCGTGTGTGAACTGATATGGTGTGCCTGTGTGGATGGTAAGTGAGTGTGTGTGTGTGTGAGTGCGGTAAAAGAGATTCGCCCGATTGCGACTGCGAACCACGTCCACCGCGTTGGCCTTAAAATTTCAGTCACGTTCCGCTGGAGTTGAGCCCAGATGACTTCCTCTGTTGCAACTTCTTCTTCTTCTTCTTCTTGTCTTGGTACCCTTCTTATTCTTCTTACTCTCCTTCTTCTTGTCTTATTTTCCTACTTATTCTGGCTTCTTCTCCATTGTGAACTCCTTCCTTGGCTGCTGCCGCTCGATGGGATTGGATCGATGGGAGGATTCCGCACGAAGATACGAGCGGCCAAGAAGCTGCTGCCGTCCGGCCGCCAGACACTGGACGATGGAGGAAGGATGGATGAAGGGGAAGGAGACTGGGGGGGGGGGGTCTTCATTTGCCATGGCCTGGACCGAAGGGAGCAGCCGACGGACCACGGACCGAGACCATGGATCGCATTGGATGCGGAGCGCACGACCGCGTCGGCAGCCGGAGACGTGAAAAATGCTCGCTACGTGCCGCGGTCAATGGGTTCGCCGGTTGAGGCTGTGGTTGGGGCTGTGACTGTGACTGGGACTGAGGCTGAGACCTGGCCCCAACAGAAGCCCTCGTCTGGCAATAAAGTTGCCATGTAGCGGGACCACGAGAGGGCGGTGGAGAACGAAGATGTTCGCGATAAGGCGGCCATGGATCACGAGTTGGGCTCGTTCTTCATGCTGCTGCGAAACGGGAACTCGTTGCCACCTACGAGCGTGGCCGAGGCCGACTCCATTGACACCAGCGCCATCCGATGGCTTCTAACCGCTCGTCAGTCTGTCTCTCCATCCATCCATTCACCTGTCCGAACGAACATCTCTGTCCGCCCGCCCAGTCATCTATCAATCCATCAGTATATTCATCCATTACAACGGCGACCCTCGTCCTTTGCGGACGATCGGGCGTCTTCGAGCCGTCTTTGTCTTGTTCTCCAGCGTCACCTTCGCCAAAAGCGAACGCAACTCGATCGCAGGACCCGGAGGAAATGGATGACGTGTCAGTGGGTGGGTGGGCGTGGCGAAGATCAGTGAAGTCGTCATCGTCGAAAAATCAGGGAATTCGTCATCAACGAAGCATCTGAAGGGGCCAGGACGATGGCTCCGAACATCGCCCACCCCAGCCTTGAATCAGTAGAGAGTTTCGTCCTCGCGATTCGTGGAAATAAGAGCACAACGGAGTGTTGGGAGGATGTGCGGGAGGTGGAGTTGCCCCAAGGCCGTCGGTGACATCGAAATACGAGCGAAGCTCAAGCTGTCGGTTGCCTCGTGCTTCATGGCGCGTGATTGGCACCGAGGGGCGGGGCGAAGAGTGGGATGGAGCAGCCTTTGTCGTTTGGTCGGAAGCTTTGGGAATAAAAAAAACATAAGAACACCAACAACCACTGTGTCGAATGATGATGATGAAGATGACTTGAGAGAAGCCAAAATCGAGGAGAAGCCCTGAAGGACGACGTGGCCGTTGTCGTAATTGTTGTTGTTCAGCGCTAAGCTCGGCATTCTCAAAATCTTTAGGATCCTCCGCCCCTCCCCAGGACACGCCCCCGCCTCCTCGGGCAGTGGCTCCAACGCGACCTGGGGCCGTCGACCGAACGTGCTTCGTGTCGGTTGCGCGTGGCTTTTCGGTCCATTTGGGCTCCTGATCCCTCAGAGCTTAACGCGAGTTCGACCGTGGATCGTGGAGAGGGCGGCGAATGAGGGGGGAGAAATGAGACGGTGTGATGAGGGGAGAGGGATGAGAGGGGGGAGAGAGATGGGAGGTCAGTCGAAGGTGGGGCACGTTCGAGGTTGACGTCTTTTGTGCGCCGTCCAATTCATTCATTCGCTGTTGCCATTTCTTGTGCTTCGACTTCTTGTAGTTGTTGATTTTGTTATTGTTGTTGTTATTGTAGCTGTTGCCTGCATGTTTGACATATATAGATGTATCTGCAAGATACGCGCAGGATTTGCCCAAGACAGGAGGACGACCATAAAAAAAAGATACACGAGCAACTGTGCAATGAGATAGATATAGAGAGATATAGAATGGAGCGAGAGAGAGAGAGAGAGAGAGAGAGAAGGAGAATGAAAAAAGTAACCGAGGACGATGTGGACGAAGAAGAAGGCACATAAAATCGGAGAATAAACATTTCTTCCACAGCCACTTCCATGGCTTTTTCCCTCATTTCTTTTATTTTTTTTCTTTTTTTTGTTCTTGTGCTTTCCGCCAACTGCAGATATGAAAGCGTACGTGTGTATCTAGCAGATACTCGGGCAACGTGTAGCTCTGTCAGATACTTTATGTTCCGTCTCCTCCCGACCCGAACCGAACCCGAGCCGATCCGACTCAAGTCGGCCCTGCCCGTTCAGAAGAAGTCGACGCCATCCGTGGCGTGGCACAAAAAAAGAGGCGGAATTTCAAGCTACAACAACAACAACAGCGATAAGAACAACAACAGAAATAAGAACAACAACAACAATAACATTGAGAACAACAAAAACAATGAGAAAAACGGCAACAAAACTATCAGCAAGAACAAAAACAGCCAGAAGAAAAATAAGAAGCAGTCGAGAAGCAGATGCAGAAGAATCGAGGAAAAATAAACACGAGGCACGAAACAAAGCCGAAACGCTCCACCGAGGGGGGCGAGTGGGGCAGGAAGGGGCGGTGCGGGAAAGAGGGCGGGTCGGTAGGAGGGCACTCGCAGTGGTCTCAGAGGGGAGGAAGCCGAGGGGACTCAAGACGAAGACGATGGCGATAAAGCGAGCGAAGAAGCGGCAGCTCTGGAAGAAGAACAAGCAACGAGCACTCGCACGAACACCGAGTAGTGGTGAAGAGAGTGGAGAGAGGAGGGGGGGATGGGGAGAGATAGGGGAGGAGGTGGCAGCCATTTTTATTTCGCACTCGTGTTGAATACAATTCAGACTCAGAACGTCGAGCATTCGCCGTCTTATGTACACAAGTATCTGGATATTTACATAAAGCGCCGTCGCGCTCACTCTCCTTATCTCTAGCTCCATCCCTCTCTCTCCCTCTCGTTATATCGCTCCCTCTCTCTCTCTCTCTCTCTCTCTGTCTGTCTCTCGTACACCGGCCTCCCTTAAGTCTATTCGTCTATTTCTTTTATTTGTCTAAAAAGTTCTCCAGCTCGCGAATCAATGGAACTTTGGCTTTTGAAATGTCTGTCTGTCCGTCCGTCTCTCTATCTGTCTCCACAGCCGTCCGTCTGTCTGTCTGTCTGTCTCTCTCTCAGCCTATCTGTGACTTGTATCTCGTCGATATTGTATCTGTATCTGTAGGCTCGCTGTTCGGGTGGAAGCTCATTGCAGATTCGCCATTTTTGGTTTCTTGTTCTTCTACCGTCCTCCTTCTCTCTTGCTCTTCTCCTTCTCCCCACGTTGACGTTCCATTGACGTCTGACGAATTTTGTCGTTTCAAAGTTTTCTGTTTTTTTTGGTTGATATTTTTTGTTATTGAAATTTTATAGCTGTTGTTGTTCTTATTCTTACTGTTCTTATTCTTACTGTTGTTGCCATTATTGTTCTTGTTCTTATTGTTGTTGTTCTTATTATTGTTGTTATTCTTATTGTAGTAGTTGTTTTTCGGGTTTCAGTCTCTTCATTTTTAATGAAGAGCTTCGAGAGATTCATCAACCTGTTGCTCGACCCATTCGGGGACGACGAGTTCTGCATCCCACGAGGCGGCTACGCTTCCGGACCCATCTCTGAGAGCGGTGGAGATCGCGGTGGAGCTCGATGAAGAGGACGCCGCCCACCCCAAGACGAATCTGGGGTTTTCAGAATGAGATCCAGAGTTGCGAAGCGAACATCTGGCGCTTCGTAAGAAGGAGTTGAAGAAGGTATCGACGGAGGGGCCGACGGAGGAGCAACTAATAGAAGACGACCCCCAAAATCCACCCCGCCCAAGTCATTGAAGAACCTCACCCAAGCTCCTCTAAAGGAAAATCACGGGGAGAAACCGAAACAACAAAATCGATAACCGAAAAGCTTCCGAATCGGGAACGGAGAAATGGAAAACGTTGAAACGAAGCGAGAAATATTAAAATTTAAAACAAAGCACTAAAATGTGAAAAACCCTAATTGGTCAATTTAGCTGCCGAAGCACGGAGCAAGCGAGAAGCGTGAAGCTGTTAAGAGCCGAAAGAAGGGACACAGACAAAGACCAGGCGGGGGGAAAGGGGGCCAGAGGCCATCGAAGACGGAATTAAAATTAAATAAATTATCACAATTCGTCTCAACGAAGCTTTCGGCCAGAGCAGGAAGAGGACCCCGCGACACATGTGGAAGCCGCAGCCGAATTTATGTTTATGATTTTTTAATTTGTCAGCGCGCTCGATCGAGCGTCGTCGCGGCTCGTTAATGAAGCGATAAAGCCATAAAATTTATTCGGGCCCCCCTCCCTCCACGGTCCACGACGAGCAGGACGCGATCCCGCCCCGGTGTCGGAGCAGGTCGAGAAGCGTTTCTATGCCAATTAAATTCGACACGCCCGATTGACATCGACTTCGGTTATCTTTCGGACAGAAAACCAGAAGGAAACCATTGAAACTTTCGTCGGGCTTTCGCTGGAAATAAATAGAGGAAATCTTTCGAGGGCGAGTAGATTAAAAGTAGCAGTGACTTTAAATTTCTTTCCCACAAATTGCATCCAATTGCAATAAGTTTGTTGCTAAATGAGTGTCAAACCGTATGCGAGAAAAGTCAACTCGATATGAATTTCTTCAGCCAAATCGATCACTGCATCGGGTTCACTCACGAGTCGTTTATTGGTTAACTTTTCTCGTCAAAATGATTCGATTTCCTCTCGCAACTTGCGGTTGGAATCCAATTAAAGTGGCCGAAAAACGGAGCTTAAATCGTTCCACTCGGATGGAAGGACGGACGATTGATCGCACGGAAAGAGGAAGGAAGGACAGACGGATGGATGGATGGATGGATGGTCGGATGGAGGGAAGGATGTCGGATGGATGGACAGTCAGACGAATGGACGGACAGACGGATGGACGTTTGGTCCAAGATGGCGGCATCGACAGAATCATATTTCAGTGCATCATCTGCTTTGCTTGGCACAGACTTTAAACTCGTAATCGCATTAGCCACGGGTCGGTTGCCTTCGCCCCCCCTCCACCTCTCCTTTGCTCCATCGCTTCATCGATCGCTCATCGGAGGCGGTGACGAGCGACAAAAGCCGTCGGTTGTTGTTGTTAGTAGAAATGCTTTTGTTGTGCTGTTGTAAGTGTTTAAAAATGCAGATTTGCAAAATGCATGCGGCAACTAAATAATAAATCGCAGCCAACACCGGACGGACGTGAGAACAGCCGATGGACAGGCATCACCCAATGGACAGACAGACAGACAGACAGACATCCGCCGACGTCAGACAGCCAGATGCTGTCGGCCAGCCGATGGAAATCAATCAATATTTGCAACGACGGCGCCCTTCGACGGCGCCGGTTGGCAACGCGGTTGGCAATGCCAACCCATGAAGTGTCGCAAGGAAATCGCTTGAAATATTTATCGCATGCGATTTTCGCACTCGGCCAAACTGCGACAGCAAACAAAACGATCAACTTTTCAACAACTTTAAGTTGTGCAAAATCAACCAAAACAACAACGGCAACTATAACAACAACAACAAAAGCAAAAACAACAACAAATACAACAACAATAGCTTGATTATTGCTGCTACGACTAACCCAACAACTATAACTCAACAATAACAACGACAACAACTGAAAACATTTGAATAGCAACAAAAGCATTATGGCAACAACAGCAAAATCGACAAAAATATCGACAACAATAACAACAACAATAGCGACAAAACCGACGACAACAGCAATAAAAACAACAACAACAAGAATAATATCTGCAGCTTCACCGCAAAATCAAAGTCATCATCAACTATGCAAAACTTGCAACGCCGCACGAGACGTCGGACCCGCTTCGCCCCGATCCGCAACGCCCCGCCCACCGCCTTCGCTCGCCACAGTTGCCGCCCTCCGCCCCTCGTCCGGCGCCTCGTCGCCAAGAGAGGTTGCATAATTTCGAGGCAGCCGAGCGAGCGCTGCGTCGTCCGGACCCGGGTCGATGGCGACGCCAGCCCGATTCTGACTCCGACTGCGAAGCCGACCCCAGCCGCGTTGCCGCCCGTTCACCTCTGGTCGCCCTGGCTTCGCCCCCTGGCCGCCTCTTGGTCTCACCGTGGCCGTAGCTGGAGCCACAGACGCCCTCTCGTGGCCTGCCGTGGAGCAGGATCCGTCGGGTGCGGGATTAAATCCGACATGA
Source organism: Coelopa frigida (assembly GCA_017309665.1). Lineage (NCBI taxonomy): Eukaryota > Metazoa > Arthropoda > Insecta > Diptera > Coelopidae > Coelopa > Coelopa frigida. Next base: position 8,152,681 of record CM029564.1, on the reverse strand, counting down.
GTTTCATGTCACCGCGCACACACACACATCTACACATCAGACACACACGTTCACAGACACGGACATGGACACACAGTGCAGTCGCCGTGCAGGCAAGTGTGTGTGTGCGTGTGTGTGTGATCCGAAATAGGATTAAAGTCAAATCCTTATCTGTCCGCACGTTATTATTTTATGCCGCATTTTTGCCGGTAGTCGTTGTTGCTCTTCTCGTTGTGGTTGTTTCTTTTCTTGTAGTTGTTGTTGTTTTTGTTGGAGTTGTTGTTGGTTTTGTTGTAGTTGTTAGTTTTGATATTGTATTGTTTTGTTGTGCATTTAAGCCACGACAGACCGAGACTTAAGTCCCCAAAGAAGTTGTCCAAAAAGTTCACAAATTGTCGAAGTTTGCATTTTTAAATGCACAACTCGACCATATTAGGACGAGTAGACGACAAGTCGATGGAGGGGGTGGGAAAGGGAGAGGCGAAGTAGTTTCAACAATGCACGTCTCAGTGTTGGTAACGTGAACCACGTGGGACACCCGACATGAAGTGCGAAGGACGAAGAACAGACAAACAGATCAAGTGAAAAAAGACGAATCGGGTTCGATGTGGATTTTGATATCATCAGATGAACGAGGTCAGTTCCTTTCTGTCGTCGATTTCCGTACCCCAAGAACCTTTTCTCCCCCTCTGTATTCCATGGACCCTCCCTTCCCTGCCCTCCAATCGTTCTCGGACACCCTTTTTCCCTGGGCCACCCAGAGGAAAACCGGCGACGACTGACCCCGATCGTCGGCAGAAAAATCCCGTCGACTGCTTATCGCCCAACTGTATTCCCAGGACTCTCTTTACGACCCAACTGCACTCGCTTCAACGACGCTCGCTGCTCTCTGGAGGGAGGATGAGAGTCGGTGGCAGGGACGGGGATGAGAGTCGATGGCAGGGCCGAGAATAAGAGTCGAGTCAGCTGGGGCGAGAGTTGGAAGCTCGTTGGCTGGGCCGGGGGTTGGAAGGTCGTTGGGCGAGGGAACGCTTTTTATCTGATCACTTGCCAGAACTAAGGGACGAATTCACGACCGCTCTCGGCATCGGTCGCTGGTGTCAAACCCAGCCCCGACCCTCGCGGCGACGACGACGACTCGTGAACGCCGCTCGCCCGGAGTCAACTCGTTATCGGCCGCTCGCGATCAGTCGCCGCACGCACCGCGAACCCGACACCGGGGCGCCCGGCCGTGGGTTGGAAGGGCGGCCTGACGGATGGATGGATGGATGGACGGGCGGATGAATGGATGGATGGGACGCAATGTCGGGCGGGTCTGGACCGGCGGCGACGGCGTCAGACCCGGCCTGGACCGTTATCGGCCCCAGCATCTGTTGGCGGCTCGGATTTGGGTTTGGTGGTGGTGAGTTCTTCTTCTCCTTCTTCGTCTTCGTCTGTTCCGAAATGTGTCAACCTCATTCGTGCTCGTTCGTCATCGTTGTTGTTGCTGCTGCTGCTGCTGGTCCGCGGCGATAAGCGTTCGACGCTCCCCGGCAGCTGATCCCGCTTTAGATGTCAACGTTTATGTCGGTGGGTTCGAAAGATACAACTTCTGGGTTGTTTATTGTTGTTGTTGTTATTGTGTAAAACCACTGTTGTTGTCGATTTTTTCCCTCCAGTTTATTTACTCCGTCTGGTCACCTTCGGTCGAAAATCGCGTTGTTTTCGGCTTTCGGACGCGTCGGTGATGCCGGATTAACCCACATTTTGTGTTGCGTCCGCCTCGATCCCAGACTTTGTTCGTTGAACTTGGAAGAGAGAGAGAGAGGGAAGGTGTTGTTGTTGTTGCCTGTGTTTTTATCGCAAAGGTCCCGCGCTCAACTTCTTAATCCTTGTGTGAATTTTTAGCTGTCAATCGATATTTTTATTCCTCGTAAAACGTAAAATGCCGCGAGAACAGGTTTTGATGCCAGAAAAAAAATCGCATGGAAGTGGCAAAGAGATCGCATGCGATTTTACGCTCACGCCTAGGCGGAAGAAGACAAATTATCCTCGGGCTTAATCGACCTTGACACTCGGCTTCCTATCTTCACTTTCGGCTTCCCTCTCTTTCGCTCTCGACTCGATAGAGAGCGATTCGCATGCGATTCGGGACGAAGACAAATACCACCGATTACTGATCGTGAAGGGGCGATTCTTCATTCGGCCCCAATCAGATCCAGACCCAACGCTCGGGGCCAAAAGGAATGCGATGGACAGATGGGGAGCCGAATGGAAATGGAGTGAAAATACAGCGAAACCGGGAGGAATGAAATGCTGATTAATTAACTGTGGAGTTCGGAACAACAGGTGGGACATAGAGAGGGAGAGAAAGAAAGAGAGAGGGAGGGAGGTAGGGAGAGAGAGAGAGTGAGGGAGGGGGGATGGTAGGCCGGTCGATTCGACTGCGCACAACAGCACGTGAGATAATTTGAAGCCGCGAGCGATGAAAAATTTGCACCACGGCGCTCACGGACGTTAATCGGCGGCGAGCGAAGGCTTTTGGGCTCCGACTCCGGCATCCTCCGGCGGACATAATTAGCGCGAAAGTGTGAGTGCGAAGGCGAATTGGCGACACTTCAGTCGCCGCCGGGAGTCGCCGAACAAGCGGACAGTGGGACAATAAGCGAGGCTCGAGGGCATTCGACGAGCTTCGATGGTCAAAGTTTCGAATTAAACGATTCCCTCGTTCGTTAATAGTTGTTCGTTCGAAACCAGATCGCTTCAAAGGGGTCATCGGATTGCTTCCTCGGCATCATTGGGTTGCTTCCTCGACATTATCTTCCTCGAGATCTTCGCGATCTTTGAACTTGTTCCCCTTTGCTGTAGCCTCAACCCTTTCCTTGGTCCGAGGACCCTGTCGCTGACTCCCACGTCGGGATCGTCCTCCCGTCTCAGACAATGTCCGCTTTGTTGTCCGATCGCCAGCATTCAAAACACACACAAGGGTTCGACTTTGCTTCCCTCCTCCTTGTTGTTGTTGTTTTTGGCTCCTCTGCCACTTCGAAACCAGTCACTGCTGCTGCTGCTTCGGCTGCTGCTGTCGTCGGCGATAATGACCCGACGCAGGCAGCGCAACCTCAAAGGCAGCAGTGAGGGAGCGAGCGACAGACCGTCTGACGACGACGACCAACCGACTGACCGAGCATCGTTGCGGACGATCGTCGATCGACAGATGACCGCAACGAAGTGCAATTTGTTACGAGTGCTCGACAATGAAATGCGCCGGAACCAAGAGCCGCGAAGAACCCGAGTCAGACTCTGACTCGGAGCCAAAGTCTGAGCTCGCGGCCGGGCCGGGCCGAGCTCTGAGAAGCGCCTTCCGGGGAGCCCGACGCGGAGGCCGGCGGAGAATCGAGCCGCGAGGTTCCCGCCGACCGCGCGCATTTACCATAATGATGCGTGTAATGCTGCGCTTCTCACATGCGACGTCGGCCGAGGTTCGGTGGCAGCAGCAGCAGCAGCCACATGTTATGCAACGACCGTCCGACGGAGCTGCGACGACGCGATCGGTTCCGCCGCACAGCAGACGTCGATGTCGGAGCCGCGTTCTGAGGGATCCGGGGTCACTCATGGCCATTTGATTCTGATTTTTATTGTTATTCATTGATTTTTATTGCTATTATTCTTCATTGCGACCATTATGCGGCCGATCGTTTGTCGGTTGTCGATTGTCGGAGGCTCTCGCCGATCGTTCGGAGCGTCGGCTGATCAGGTGATTAGAGACTTGAGCCAGGCGGGGAAGGTGACCAGACTTGGACGAGGATCGCGATCGCGGTTTCCCTAATAAATTTGATCAGTTTATGTCGCTGTCAACAACTGCCATGTGACGTCATAAGCCGATCACATGTATGATTTGGGTCTTAGAGGGGTCTTTGCTGCCTCTCTAGGACGATCACTCATGCAGTCAATTGGGGACATTTCAGATCAAGTGCGGAGAGATCGCTTGGGGAAGGTGATTCGGAGAAAGAGAACGCGAAACAATCAACAAAATCTCTCAAGCAGCTGATTGAAAGATCTTCGGTCCTTGCTATATTTTTGAGTATATTTTTTAGGATTTTTTAAAAATTATTTGAACGCCGTCTGTCGGACGACAGGGCGGCGTTTATTTATGGCGCATAAATAACCTCACACGCTCTATTGACAGCTCTCACCGCACTATAAACCACTCGCGGCGGCTCGAAATGCTGGACACGGCTCTCGACTCTCTCGGATCGAGGGAAACCGTGAATTGCCATTCAGAGCCGCGCCAACAACCACATCGACCCAGCCGCGGAGGGACCGACCGCAAACGGGGCCGGCGAAGGGTGCCGATCGTCTAGAAAATAATGAAATTCACAACAGTTGGGGGCCGCAGCCGCAGTCGAAACCGCGGAGCCATCGCCATCTTTTGGCGAGTGATCGCGCCGATCGTCTTCCGCGCGGCACCGAGCTTCGCCAAAGAACGGCCAGTTCGGAGATGGCGACGACGAAGCGCACGACGGGGTGGGGATGAGAAGGCGAGTGCAGCGATCAAAACGGAGCAGCCGGCGCGACACCGGGCGCAAGGTTGGCCGCTCTGGACGTGGGGTTCAGTGGAGGCCAGCCCAGTCTCTCTCAGTCACAGCTCCTCTGGAGGGGCGAAAAGGGGGGCCGCAATCTTGCAAATTACAACGTACGACGGCAGCCATGTTTTCCATTGTTGTTCTTGCAATCGACGTTGTCGTCGCGACCGTGGCTCTTGCTGTTGCTTCGACTCTTGCCGGACGATGCCGGCGAAATTGCGAAGTCCGGAACGAAGGAGTTGAAAAATATTAATATTACTGCGGAGATCGGGCCGAGCCAGAACGTGGACGGAATTAGTTTTCCACCGAGCGATTTAAATGGAGATGGAGTCTGTGATAGCGACCGCCTTCGGAAGCCGGCAGAACCCGTCGATCATGCGCATTCCATCGACATCGCTGACATCGATGAGGCGACGCGATGCGACTTGGGATCGTTTGTTCCAAGCTGGCGCCAGTCGGTGGCGGAAGTAGCAAACGATGGCGAGAATTAGGAATTAGGGACGATTGATTGTCGGGGAGGGAGGACGAATTTTCCGTTCATTTGCTTTTCTCTCTGGTTTTCTTAAACCATCGCAAGGGGCGGTTGCAGGATCGATTGGGCCAAAATTAGGGTCATTTGAATGGAGCCTCCACGATCGCAGCCAATTGGGGCCGGATCGTGAAGGGACCCTTGCGGGATCAGCGAGATCAACAGCCGGAGGTTGGCCGACGGATCGACTCCGATCCGGCGATCGAGGAGCTTCCGCTTGGAGTCGGGCGCGGGGCGGAGCGCCCGGGCAGGTCGTAATCATAAAAATGAGAAATCGCAATAATTTAGGTTTTACTGCCCTTTGACCAAACAGAACCACCACCGACAGCAGCAGCAGCAGCATCAGCAGCGGTTGCTCGCGTAACCATCTCTGCGGCAGTTGCTGCTGATCCCCGTTGTTGTTGTAGTTATTGCTGCTCAAGCTTCTCGAGCTGTGGCTGCTGCTGCTTTGGCTCGGCAATAATATAGAAATTACAAATTTCGCAGACCGTCTTCGCCATGGGTTGCCCTCGTCGAACGTCGACATCGAAAAAGACGAAGAGGCCGGCGATGGCGAAGAAGAAGAGCCCGAAGAAGAAGTAGAAGGAGAATAAGAAACATCGTCCAAAGTGGAAATTGAAGAAGAGGAAGAAGAAGAAGAAGCGACGGCCCGTAAATTGCAACCGTCCGCCGAGGTCTCGAACATGAAAAAGTGCCAACTGGCAGCGGCAGCAACAAATTGATGCATGTTGGCAACAGTGGATTATGTTGATGTTGCTGCCGTTGTTGCATTTAGTTGTTGTAAATGTGATCGTTGTTTTTTTTTGTACATGTTCTTTTTGTTGCATTTGATGCTTCGCGTAGAACACTCAACCACTGTGGAAAACCTCGGGATGGGAAGAGATTTTCATGCTCGCAACAATTGTCTATCCGCCTGTCTGTCCATTCTCTATCTGTCTGTCCTTCTGCCCAGCGTCCGGCCGATCTGCTGGCCGTTCACCTGTCCGTCCATATGTCCGCTCGTTCTTCAAATAATAATAATATTTCTATGCTGGACCATAAAAATCTGGCTGCCGAAGCAATTGTTGCTTCCCCATTGTTGTTGATGTTCGCCCATTTTTTGTTGTCTGATGTTGATGTCGATTGTTGCTGTTGTTGTTGCCATTGCTGCTGCTGCATGGTCATGGCTGTTTCTTTAGCCGATCGTAAAAGCAATTCTCGTAAATGGAGCTGCTGCTAAGACTCCGTCCAGCATCCAGCCCAAGATCGGACCACGTCATGGCCGTCGCTGGGCGGAGGGCGGCGAGCGGCGGATGGCTGTCAACACCACGTTATCCTGGTCCTGGTTGCGAGGAGCAGCAACCGAAAACAACAAGTGGGCGGCGTCGCCCGGGACCCAGACGTGAACTGACGTGACGTGAACCGAGGGAGCAGCTCGTAAAATGCAGCCGACCGGAGCTGAACATGAATTTTTGATTTGCATTTGTTTAGACTGGCAACACCAGCACCATCGTCAACAACTACAACAACAACAAGAAGAAAATGGCAACAACAGGAGCACCAGCAACAGGCGGATAACGTGGTTGTGGGCGGGGGCGGGGTCGGCGCAGTTCCCAAGACTCATGTGTGAATGCGTTCTAAATACTGCTGCAATTATTGCTGCAACTCGTCCACCGTCCGTCCGGGTCCAGTCGATGCAGCTACTGATGCTGGAGGACGGCAACCACGCCAAGAGCAACAGCAGCAGCAGCAGCAGCGACGACGGCAGAATGGTTCGCATTGTTTCTGGAATTGACTCTGGTAATAGTTAATTTCTTCCTCCTCATTGTTATCGCCGTTGCTGCTGTTGATGTGCCCATTGTCGTTATCGTCGTTAGTGCTGCTGCTGTTGCTGCTGCCCATATTGCTGCCTGTGGCAACACGAGGGTCGAGAGCTCGTCAGACGCTTTTACGATCAACGTCTCCGGTCAGGGCGGAGGTGGTCGTGCAGAGGGCGACGATGAGAACCGCGCCAAGGAGTCGCAGGTGGTGGAGGGCGTCGAGGGAGTCGCGACGCGTGATCGCACGGTGGAACCCACTTTTGACACGTCGTCAACGATCGTCAATCGCCGCTCGTAAAACACTCCGAACTGTAGCAATGGCCGTGGATATCCGGGGGGCGGAGGGGGACCCTCATGAGGGCAGGCTTGAAAAAACCATTTGCACTTGAAATATGGGGGCAGCGTGCAGTGGACGTGGGCCCTTCACACCGTGCCGTAGGGATCTAGCGACGGCTTCCCATTGTTAGGTCGCCAGGAGATAATGCTTGGAGTTAATGGAGATACTGTTTCGAACAGATTGTTATGGCTCACGATCACCTGTTGACCTGAGGACTATTCGCAGAGGCGGTTCAATGAGATTTTTCTTCACATCCAAAGTATCGTGTGTGTCAGTATTTTGTTAAAGGAAATTTCTGTACATGTTTATTAAGATCTTAGGGAAGCTTATAAAAGTTCATTTGAGATGATAATGGGTAACTCTAAATATGAATGAATTCCGAACAAATTTTGAATAATGGATTCGTTAAATTATACTATCCAGAACAGAGCGGATAAAGTGAGTTGAAAATTTGACTTCTGACAAAAATTCATTGTGAAATTTGTTTGGGAATTGAGAGACAGAATATTATTACTTTGAGATAGTTTAATCTCATTATAAAATAGAGAAAAAGAACATGTAACTTTGAACTAAAGAGAACTTAAGTTTTTAATTGTTTCAATAAAACATCATAATATTTTAGATAATTTTAACAAATTTTACAATAGTTTCTCACAAAATCATGGATTTCTTGAGGTCTAAAGAACACAGGTTTGGTAGAAAATTTCCTTTTTTTGACAATAACAATTACGATTTCTGTGAGAGAAATTCGCCATAAACGCTCAAGGATATTAAAATAACCAGCGTTTTCAAACTAAAACAGGTTGAGAATTTCTGAAAAATGGAAAGAGCCGGAAAAGGAAACGACGAAATCGCCGAAGACCTCAAAGTTTGTTCACAGAAACCAAACGACGAAAAACTTTGCCGACGGCAAAACTTCTGCAAGTGACATTTCGACGCCGCTGTCAGAGTGAGCGGATGGAAAAAATCGCGAAACTTGGCGACCTTTGCGCGAAAATGCATTTCGGAAACCACGCGTTGTTGTTGCTGTAGTTGCCATTGGTGCCGAGACACTTGTTGAGGACGTCGAGGACAGGTTGGGGTCGCGGTCGAGTCGGGGTCGTAAGCCGAAGCCCGGCCGTGGGGGAACTTGAGAGCCTTCAAAACTCGCAACGAAACAAAACTCGCAGCGAAGTCCGTCGGTCGGTGGGACGTTGGGTGAGGGGTCGTGAAGGATATTCGGTCGAGGAAAGGAAGAAGTTGGGAGTTATTTTTGGCAATCATTGCCCTGACAGGTGAAACGAAACTTGCTGTCAACCTGACATTTCCGCCCGCCGGCGTGGGCCGGAGCCGGACGTCGGGCGAGGTCTGGGCCCCCGTCTCAGCCGGGATCGGGGGTCGCGGAACAAAGGCTCACGTGTTGCCGTTGTCCACGCTCACATTCACACTCATACACTCACTCACTCTCTCCCTCACTCGCACGCACACTCTCCAAGGGGTGGTTGTTTGGGGGGTGTGGAGTTGGGTCCTCGTTTACCTATGTTGTGCTGGTTTGTGTGCAACACCGAGCCGAACGCCATTAGATCCTTCACCGGTGGAGCTCGCGAACCGAGGGCGGCGAAACCGTCCCCCAAAAATGACGCCAGCGCGACTGCCCGCAGGGGCGCCTTCGAGACCTCGGTGAGAATTTTGTTGTTGAAATTTTGCACTCGCTGTGGAAAGAGGAAGCCCTGGCTGCGATCGCGCGCCGTCGACGCCCAGTCGTGTCCAACGATGGACGCGGCTTCGGCTGCGACTTCGGCTTCGGATTCGCCTCCTCGCGTTGGCTTCACTCTCGGGTTCGCGGGGGTTTCGCACTGACACTGACACTAGTTGTTGTTGTTGTTGCTGTTGCTTTTGCTGTAGCCGACCACGCGCTCGAGAGTCGTTGGGAGGCCGTGGGTCGCGGGGTGGGGCGCGCGCACACGCAACAATTAAAAACGCGCCGAGCTTTCGATTAGCGCGCGGGTGAACGACTCGCAGCCGGGTGCGAGGACGAGGCGCGACGATCGGGTCGGTCGGGTCGGGTCGGGTCGGCTCGGGACGAGGGCGGTCGTGGCCCACTGTCGCTGGCAACACTGGCACTTGCACTTTCACTTGTGGAGCGCTTTTGCACGCGTTCCGGCGACTCTGGGTCGTGTGTTGATTGTTGTTATTTTGGTTTGTGCGATGCAACCGCGATCGCTGTGGTCGTGTTTCTGCCGTCGACGGCCGGGAACGTGTGGCGGCCGGTGGGGATCGCGTCCTGGGTCAGCCCGAGGAGGAGTCAGCTGAGGTGGCCCGCACTCGAAGACGATCGGTGGCGAAAAAATCGTGTCGACGCAACGAGGCCGTCAAGACGGAGCGAACAAGAAGAACAAGAGCAGGGAGATGCGCAACCGTCGCGAACGAACGAACCGCGCGAACGTCGAACAGTAACTGAAGCGGCGCTCGCTCGGACGCCGGATCGCTGCAGCAGCCGTCGCGCGGTGGCCGCAACAACAACGACAACAACAGCAACAACAACGCAACCACCACCACCACGGCCGCAGCAGCAGCAGAAGCAGCAGGTATCGTCGTGCTGAGCATCGCGAGAGGCAGCCGCAGTTCTGCAGGAGCAACCGGTTTGAGCCACGGCCTCTCGCCTTATGCTCTCTCTCTCCATCTCTCTCTCGCTCTAGCTCTCCCTGCCGACAGCCATCGGCCGAACCCCTCGCTAAAGCCGTCTGCAGAGGAAGTGAGACGTCTGTACGACGGCCATTTCCCCTCCATTCAATGGTCGCAACTGCGCGCGCTCTCTCTTTCTCTCTCTCTGTTCCTCTTCTGCGCTAGCGCACTCTGTCTGGTGGTCGAGCGGCGAGGAAGGAGCGAGCGAGACGGCGACTGCGACCGAGTGGGGTTGTGCATTGAGTAAATTCAACAAGAACAACAACAAGGAGACAACGACACGACACGACTACGGCGACGATGACTCCTCGGGAAAAAAGCCAAATCGCAATGGAGTCTGTTTATGACACTCGGCGATTGTTGTTGCCAGCGACAGCACCAGCACCAGCGGCAGCAGCAACAGCATCGGATCGACATCGGCAGCGGAGGCGACGGCAACGGCTTCAGCAGCGAACGACACGATTCCGACACCGACGGCTGCCACCACGAGAGTCGGAGAGGGCGTTGCTAAGCAACTCGGGCGCTCCTCGGCATGCGTGCGTGTGTGTGTCAGTGTGTGTCCGGCGGGGAGCTCGTCGAACCAATCGCAGTTTTCTGAGTGACATTTTGCTCTTTCCTCGGCGCCGTTGTTGTAGTTGTGGTTGTTGCTGCTGTCGCTCCACAAGGTAAAATGTCAAATAGTAGCTGTCATCCGCTGACTTCGGAGCACGCTTCACGTTCGCGTTCGTCGTCCGCCCCTGGCGCTGTCGCTGGCTCTGTTTCTAGCTCTGACTCTCTCCCGCCCCCAACGACCCATCGAGAGAGCGAAGCAAAAAAACCGCCCCTTTGGCATATCACCATATTTTGTCTCACTTTCACCCGGGTCGCTCTCTCTGCGCTTTGTCGTCGCCGTCTTCATCGCCTTCCCCTCCTGCATAGACCAGAGTGGGTGGGAGGGAGTCTGTGCACTCCTGCCCGATGCGATGACATGGTAATCAGCTCGAGATCAGAACCCGCCGAACTGCAGGCGGATCTCCACGTCGGCCACACCGGGCATCTTCGTTCACCCATCTACATACCTCCGCCTCTTCGGCACTCTCATTTCCACGTCGTCCTTGTGATGCTGGGGGTGGAACGGGAGGAGCGGGGGGTGCGACGATGCTCGGCTGCTGTCGGCATTTGTCGCTTCTCGGTGTCATCCGTTGACTTCACTTCACCTCACCTCTGTTCGGTTCAGTCCGACCCCAACCTCGGTTCGGTCCAACCCCCGCTTCGGTCCCCATCCCACGAACGACCTCGTGTTTTCTCTCAATGGCTCGTGCGCCTACTCGGCGCTCACCACGTGCGCGGTCTGTAGTTGGGGGCAGCCGATGGGGCTGGTGGTGTTGGTGGGAATGATGTTGGTCAGATGCCGTGGAGGGAGGGGGGATCGATGGGGGAGGGCGGTTCTTCCATCGCTCGGGGTGTTAAGCTGTGAAGTGTTGGGGTTTCTTTTCGCTCTCGGAGGCGATGTTCTCGTTGTTCTTCCTTTCTCCTGCTGTTGTCCTTGTTGTTGTCGTCGATGTCAACTGGTGCACGATTTTTACGTGTCGCTCAAACAAACAAACCAAAGAACGAACACGGCCAACAACAAGAACAACATTAACAACAACTACAACAACAACAACAATATTGTCAGCTCCAACTCCAACAACAACACCCACGCCAATGGGCGTTCAGCAGCCAGAGTTTTCTCTCCTTCGTCGACTTGTTTCCCCTGCCGAGGTCGTCGGGAGGTGGGCGAGAGGGTGGGCGGAGGTGTTTTGCGGAGTCCCAGAGAAATGAAAGCGAGAGGGGGAAAGACCCATTGGAGCCCCATTGGAGTCTCCCGATGAGTCGACAGCTGCGGTACAGCCTCTTGTCGGAGGAGGTTCGCTGCGAGTTTTTCAGATCGTTGGAGCGTTGCCACTGCGAGGAATGCTCGAAAATCCCAAAGGAGCTGCAATTTTTCATATTTCCATCTAGTCGAATTACTTTCTATGCTGTAGTTCCATAATTTTAAAAGTAATAATTCAAGTTCTCTCATGACCTGATGTTGCAGATTTCCCTGGATCAAGAGAATTCAGAGTCCTTTTTCTCTCCTTCGTCTTCCTTTCGTCTTCCCTTCATCATCCCATCTACGCCAATTCCAGTCTCTGCCATTAGAATTTACACTTTCTAATTCTGGAATCTCTTTTGATTCGCTCTTAAGTTTCAATTTTAAATTTCATGGCAATGGCGATGCTGCCATATCGTCATCCTCTCGGAACTCAGTCTTGGAAACGTGGTTCGAAGAGAGTCCTTCAAAAATGAAGAATCGACACCTTAGATCAGCTCCCTCCAGCATCTAACTCTATCCTTTTCCCTATTTTGATTTCTCCTCGAAGCGCACTCGTCCCACCAGTCGAGCAAACTGTGTCCGTCGTCGAGCTCCAAGGGTTGAGGTCGCTCGTAAGTAATGAGCGGCAAATGCCAGGACATGGTGAGCAAAAACAACGCCCGCCCTCTTGCACACACACGTACACAATCGCTGTCCACCTACTTGCACACACACACACACACACACGCATGCAGCATGGACAATAAACGCCGGTGAAAACATCAGGCAGAGCGCAACAATCAGTCGGTTGGGGGGGGCGGAGCGAGGTCAGAGGTCGATGGTGAGGATGCCGCGCAGATCCTGTCAAGCGTTGGCGCTGTCTTGGTGGAGCGCTGTTGTTGTGATTCTTGTTGTTGATGGCCTGTCCTTTTGCTCGTCGCGATCGTTACGCTTTGATATGCGAGCTTATCGCACGGACGGACGGACAGATGAATGGACACACACAAGCCCAAACACATCCACACTCCCGTTCACACGGAGACAACCATTCATCCATACATACGGGCAATAACAACAACGACAACAACAACAACTGTAGTAACAACGGCAACAACAGTAGCACCAATACCAACAACAATAAAAGCAACGACAACAAACATATGCATTCATTTCTCTTGGAAGCTCGTGTCACGTCGACGATGACGACGGACGGACGGACGGACAGAAGGGAAGACTTTTATCAACTGTGGTTGTTATTGCTTTTGTTGTTGTTGCTATTATAGATATTGGTGTGATGCTTGATGTAATTATTGTTGTTGCGAAAACAGTCCTTGTTGCTGATGATGTCGGTGTTGTTGTTGTTTCTGACGATGTCGGTGATAGTGTTGCTGCTTCTGTTGTTATTGTAATCGTTGTTTCACCTCCTGCCCTATGCAAGGGTATGCGTTGACTACCACTGAGTGCGATGGTGTGAGTTGTAAGTGTGTGTGTGTGTGTATGATTGTGGGTGTATGAGTGTGGGTGTCGTTTGAGTGTCGCCGGCCTCGTCCTGCGGTGGCATCTGCTGCATCTGCTTTTGTTACGACGGTCGTTGCTGCGAACGCGTGTCGTGATTTACACAGATACGGCGTTCAGGTGGGTGTCGGGGGGAAGGGCGGTGGGTCATGGGGGCTTGGCGGAGTTCCAAGGCAGTCAGGTGATTCTCCTTGTTGTTGTTGTTCTTGTTGTTATTGTCTCGCAAGATAAGCGTTCCATCGTGTGTTCGTCGTTTGACAGCGAATTGTGGTCAGCGTCAACGTAATTGTTGTTGTTGTTGATGTTGTTATTGTTGTTAATTCTAATATTATGGTTGTAAGTGTGGTAGCTATTGTTAATGTATTTGTTATTGTCGTTGTATTTGTTATTGTCGTTGTATTTGTATTTCTGATGGTTATTGTTGTAGTTGTCATGATCGTCTTATTGTCCTCCTGTCACTCACAAAGTTGACACATGTCAAGCATCTTCAAGCGAACAAGACCTCCGGCCCCAAGGACCAAATAGTCTTCACCTCACTCACCTCTTCCGGGTCCTTCCGATGGCCTCGTTGAACCTTCACCATCAACCCCCCAAACCCCCCTCCCCTTCTCTCCACGCCCCTCCTCCTCATGTCCCACTGTCGTCGCTTCGTTCCAAGGCAACGTTTTCAAATGTTGCTCAAAACATTCTGAACAACAAACATTTATCACTGACAGAGTTGTTGTTGTTGTTATTATAGTTGTTGTTGTTGTTTATTGCAGACATTGCTGTCATGGGTTGTGCTATTATTGTTGTTGTTGTTGTTTTTGTTGTTCATTGCAGCTTCTGTTGATGATGGTTGTCGTTATTGTTCTTGTTGATGTCGTTGTTGTCATAATTGTTCTTGTAGTTGTCATAATTGTTGTTGTTGTCATACTTGTTTTTGTTGCTGTTGCTTTCATTTTGGTTATTATAGTGTTGTTGTTGTTGTTGTTATAGCTCTGTTCACATCTCTGTGGCTCAATCGGTCGATGCATCTCCCTCTCTCTCATTTGTTATTCAGTGTTCTTGGTGTAGTTGCAACAGAAATTATGGTATGTAGGTGTAGGTGTGTGTGCAACTGTTGTTATTGTTATTGTTGTGGTTGACAGCAATATTTTAAATTGTTGCTCTTCCTGGGATGTGGCTGTCGTTGTGTGTGTTTGTGTGGGTGTTTGTGTTTGTGTCTACTTTAATTTCAACATTCAGTAGATAAGTTTGCAGGTGTTGCCACCTTCTCTTATATTGCCACACAATTGTTCTTCTGCTACTGTTGTTGTTGCTTTCGTAGTTGTTGATGATGTTGGGGTTTTTTTTCTGTTGCTCTTGACTTTGTTGTTTTCGAGAATTCGCAATCACCTCAGACAGTTGCAAAGTTTTCGAACAATAACTGCCGCAACAACAACATCAATAACAACAGCTACAACAACAATAATATCATCGCTCTGGTTGATTGGGTGAACTTTTCCATTCAGCCCTCAATCTAAATTCATTCTCTTTCGCCTCCATTGTTCCTCTCCCACTCGCATAATATACGTGTCTCCCTCCAACTTCCATCTCTTGATCCTTTCCATCACATTTGTTCATTTGTAATTTTCACACATTCTCATCCATAGCATAGATATCATTTCGCATTAGCCTACAATGGAATTTTTTACTATTATTGCAAAGAACAGTATTTTTACTACTTATTTTTTTCATCCTTTCATCTACGTCGAGAGCCAATTTACTCTTCTTTTCTATTATTAAATGTCTAAGTATTTCTACACCAAGGTCAAATAATACATCATCCAATTCTCTACCCTTCATGCCCTCCTCCCTCCCGCTCATTCATCATCCGATGCTCTTTCCATCATTCTTCGCTCCACCATATTTCGTTTTCCTAATTTTGTCTTCTATCCCTTAATCGATGTTCTCGTTTAATCACGATGAGTTTCTCTAGTTATTCTTCTTCTGCTCCTGGCAATCCTCTTGATCTTCCATCTCCACCTGAGGCCATCCTGAAACGATCCCACAATCCATCCTTCCACCCTCTGACACCCCACTCTCATCTGTCCAATCAACAATCCTTCATCCGAGCTGGTCTCGAAAAATCCCCAACCAACATTAAAAGTCCTCTGCTTCCCCGGGGTGGCCGGGGCGAAGGGCAGAGGGTTTTATTGCGAGAGTTTTATGCGAGTTTCGGGGCAATTTTGGACAACTTTGTTGTCGGTCGGCAGGTGACTCGTTACACTGGGTGAATGAGTGAGTGAGTGAATGAGTGTCGGTGGGTGGGATCGTTTAGTTATGTGAGTGTGTGCGGAGTGGTTTGTGTGAGGTTAGCATTAAGTACTTTAGTTTGTTGGCTGTGTGGGAAATTATGTTATCAACATTCAAGGCTCAAGAAAAGTGGTTTCCATATCGGGCGATGCTCAAGGCCGCCTCCGATTGTGGCCCGTGACTCCAGCCACCTCACATGACCATCCCGTTGCGGTTCGGGGCTCAGGACTCGTTGTCAAGTTTATGACCATGTCGGGCGGCGATTAAGAGGACTTTGCCTTTGGAACATTGTTGCGGCTCTTAGGCAAATGTCGGAGAGCTCCTGAGGAAACGTCACTTCCTCGGCTGGAGGTGATTTTTGTCGGGATATTTTCGGAAGCTTAAAGAGGAAATTCAGTAGCGAGGCATCGACTGGAGGATGATGAGTCATTCCATCTCCCTGTGGACCAGTCGACAGGTCGGACAAACATATTCTGTTCGTGACCCAGGTTTCCTCCAAGGAACAGCATTCAATTCGAATTCAAAGCGTTCACCAAGTTTCTTAAAGAGCTCGGTCTGCTTCCGGTTCGCCCCCGTAGGAGCCATTAGATTCCTGCGACTCCCGCCACCCGTCGCGAACTCGGTCCCGATCCGGGGAGCTTTGTTTCGAGCGGCGTCGAGTGTCAACAGCAGCTTCGCTTTGAGCCTTTGTTACGAATTGCGTTCGAGCGTGCTTCGGCGGAACAAAGACTCGCACTCGAGAGGTGCTCGCCATGCCACGCCCCCTTCACCACGTCTCGCCCCCGCTCAGCGAGGATCTTCTGCCCGATGGACTCCGGGGATCCTGATGGTGGAAGTCGCACAGTGGGAACGAATGGCACTTGAGCGAATGTTCCTGGATGTGAGAGTTCGAGAAAGCAGAGGAGGAGGAGGAGGAAGAGATGCGCTGCAGGGTGTGCAAAAGGTGTGTCAACAATCACAACAACAACAACCATAACAACAACCATTACAACAACCATAACAACAATGATTACAGCAACAATTACAACAACCATACAACAACCAACAACCACAACAAAAAAACCCATCAGATGCAGCGACGATAGTGAATTGTTGTGGTTGGGTTGGAATTCTTGCAGTTGTTGCTGTTGTTGTGGATGATGATGTTGTGCTTGTGGTTATTGCTGTTGTTGTTGTTGCTACTGCTGTTGTTGATGACGTTGTTGTTCCTGTTCTTGTTGTTGTTCAGGATGTTGATGGCTTCCATTGCGAAACTCGTAGCATAATTTTCTTGTCCTGTCCTTGTCCCTGTCCGTTGTTGTTGCTTCCATTCTCTAGCATGAATCTTGACCCAACTCCTCTCCTCCCCTTCGACTTGGCATCAACAAAATCGCCACGTTGCCTGATTTGTCATCGCCGTGCACTTTGTCCCACTGTGCAGCGACATTCGTTATCCTTTAAATTTAGCTCAATGTTTTCACATTCATTTGCGTTTGTCGCATGGTTCTAGTTTTCCTTATTGTTGTTGTTATCCTCTTGTTCTTCAAGCTGTTTCTCTTGTTGTTGATGGTATTTTTGCAATTGTTTTTGCTTTTGTAGTTCCATTGCTTAACCTCGCATCTTCGTATCCAATGAATGCAGGGACGGCAACAAAATATACATATCTAGATATATTTGCTGTACATTCGGATATGAGGGAAGAGGCGTAGATGAATTAAAGACAGAAAGAGAAGGACAATAACAACAACGACAGCAATAAAAAGTACAAGGACAACAACCACTGAGAATTATTGCGGCGAGGACCCAAAAGGAGCTGCTGCAGCAAATAAATAAGAACAACAACAACATCAATCGCTATGACAAAACCAACAACACGAAAATGAAGTCAAATGGAGTTGGAACAACGAGAACAACAACAACCGACAACGGCAACGACAACAAAAGTAAAACCAACAAAAAAGAAGAAGGTGAACAGCGTGAACTGAAGGCTGTTGTCGTTGTTATTATTGTTGTTTTTGTTGTTGTTGCTGTCGCTGTCACGAAGGACGAAATAAAGCGCGCGCCGACTGCGCTCGGCAGGAAGTGGGGCGGAGACACGAACCGAACGAAAACCAAAACGAGCGCCACCGGCAACAAAAACAACACACCGAGGGTATCAGCAAAAAGTAACAAGTGAGAGCGAGAAAGAGAACGCGTGAGGGGAGAATGAGAAAGAGAGAACAAGAGAGACAAGCATGAATAGGAAGGAACGTGACACGAATGACAAAACATCACGCCATGGCGACCATAACAAGGACGACAACATGGCGGCAGGACGCGCAGGACGTGGCCACCGAAGGACACCGAACGACCAACCGACCGACCGACCGTTCGACCGAGGGGTGGGGGCGTCGGTGGTCGCTCTGGACGGGACAATATTTCAGATTTCCAGATACTAACGAGTGCAAAGCGCCCTTTTCGCCATTTTGTTCGGTGTGATTTTGTCTCTCTCTCTCCCACTGTCTCCCCCTCAGCCCCCTTCCGCGAACGGATCTAGTTACGTTTTGTTACGATTCGTTTCGTTTCGTTTTCGAATCAACTTGTTTCCCTCCACCTCCTCCGGCGAGATTCTCCTGTTTGTGTGAGGTGATGTTTTGTGTACCCGGGAGTAGTCGTTTTTGCGGTACTCGTTACTTTTTACGGCCATCCTTTCGGCACATTTCGTTCTGCGGTGCTCGTTGTTTGTGCCATGTGTTCGATCTGCCTCGTTTTGTGACTCCATAGATTCTCTCCGAAGGCTTCTCTTTCTATGAATTCGCCCTCCTCCTTCAGATATTTTCCCATATTCTGATTATTGACGACTTCATTCTTTATGATTTCGATTGTAGTCAAACCGAATACATTGGATTAGGTCTTCTTATTGAACTTTACGAATTCTTATTGAACCTTCTGAATAGATTATATTTATTCACTACATTCCAATATTTTGTTCAATTTTGTTCAAAACGGAAACTGGGGAATGTTTCCGTTCTCTAATATTTTGTCATCGCTTCTTCAAGGATTCTCTCGAGCAATGTTCAGTGCAATTTTTCGATTTATTTTCTCGCTCTCAACTCTTTTTGGTTTTTTTTTCTTTCAGTCCATCTTGTTTTTGTGACAGTTTTCGTTCGTTTCTTCGGGATTTTGTCTACGTCTCCGTCGTCTCAGGGTTCTCATTGACATTTTCCTGTGATATTTTCCACGATATCCTCGCGCATTTCGTGTCCACTTATCACACTTTTTTCTCCGCTTGCGACACATTTTTCCACTCCACTTCCTCTCGGTCCGCTGGACTCCATTTTATCCACTCGTTTCTGCTTCCGTCACCGCCAGGAGGAGACCAGGAGATGCTCCAGTCTCGAGTGCTTTGAGAATTTATGGCTTCTCGGTGCTGCTTCTCCTGCTGCTGCTGCTGTCACTGCGACTTTCTCGGGTCCTCCTCGTGGATCCTGGCGAGTTTCCTTGTGTGTGTTTGAGTGTGTGTGAGAGTGTGTGTTTGAGTGTGTGTGAATGTGCGTGTTAGCTAGTGTCCTGCCTCGCCATTAAAACGTTCTGTCGCTGGGAAAGTGAAGGCTTCGTGGGATTTGATTCCTAATGCGCGGCCAGCATCACGTACGACACTGCTAGCTCAGCAGCTCGCAATAATAAAAACAACAACAACACCAAAAAATCAACGACAAAAACAACAACAAACGGATCTATGACAACTACTCCAACAACCACATCAATTCCAACAACCACGAATGAAGCTCTTTTTGGCCCCGATTCGCAATTTTGCAAAAGAAATTGCAGAACGTGGCCCGTGACTCGATCGGACCAGGACGCCCAGGGTCCCTGGGGGAATCGGGAGGAATTTGAATTCGACGGTCCGGTCAGGTCGAGTCGCAACTTTTTTGCATGGTCAGCTCGTTGTGAACGCATCCTTCGCACACTGACGGAATTTCAATTCATAGACGACTCTCTCTCTCTTGGGGTCTTTCTCTCTCTCACTTCTTCCTCTCTCTCTTCTTACTCACTTCCTTCCTCCTATATCTCTTCACCTCTCTCTCTCGTCCTCATCTCATTCCCTCCTCTCGCTCTCCATCTCTCAGCGCAGAATAATCGGAAAGTAGTGGTTAGCTTCCGACTTAAGCTAAGGATATTCACCATTAGCAATAAAATATATAATGGACAGCTGACGAGCTGTCATCGACACGGGAATCGATGAACTGATCTCGGTGGGTCTCATCGCTTCCTTCGGAACAGTCTTCGAGGATTCCCCCATCACTCTCCAATTAACATATCTTATCATCAAGATAACAATTTTTCTCGCCTTCAGTGTATTATACTAAATTCAATTGTCCCTGAGTCTTGACTTGGTCTAGTGGATGCATATCTAGGAATATTCCCAAATTTGAATATCGATCTATTCATCCCCGTGTTACCCTGTGACAGCCTTCTCCACCTGCTCCGTATACTGCTCTCCATCATTCAATGCCTTTGTCAAAAAGTCCCCCGATTTTTTACAAAATCCACTCAAGCATTGTCGTGTCTTTGGTTTCATCAACACGGCCGCTTCATCACTTCACCCACACACTCACGTCTCCACCAACCTCCCTATCTACCCCTCCATCTACCTCTCCAACTACCCCTCCACCCCCCTCCCTCATCATCCCCCTATCACCAACGAAGCCGTCGGTCAGATTCCGCGAGTGGCTTCGTCGTGCCGGACTTAATGATCTGTAGAAAATTGACGCGATAGGTCGTCGGGAGTCGCGAGAAGCGGGGGGAACGAAGTTGTCGGTAGCCACGCGGAGCGCGACAGTCATAAAAGCGGGCGTGGTGGGTGGTTGTAGCTGAATCTGGAGCAGAAGCAGGAGGTGGGGATGTTGGAGATGCTTGCGAGGATAGGATTTTCTGGTCGGTTTTTATTTGATCTTTCTCACTGGGAAGACAAAAAACTCGAAGGATGAAACGAAGAGAAGCGAGAAAAAATGATAAGAGGAGTGGGGTGAGAAGAAGAGTGAGAGAAGGAAAGAGATAGAAGGAGAGACAGAGAGCTAGTAAGAGAGACAGAGAAAGAGTGAGAACGGAGAGAAAATATAAGAACACCAAACTCATTCACGGCAACAACAAATAATTGGTAATCTCAGATATGGAGATAATCAGTGCTACGGCAACATCAACTATACCAACAAAAACAACAACTACTACAATAATAATAACAACAACAACAAATAAAGAAACAATAACGACAACAACAAATAAAGAAACAATAACGACAACAACAAAAGTTAAAGTAACACAAACAACAACAACAACAACTAGTCACAGTTGTAGAAACAGCAGCAGGACAACAACAAGGAGATGAAACGTTCCCAAGCTGGCGAATGTCGTCGATTTACTCGCAAAAATAATGGATCCAATTTTTGTGCTGTGCACACGGAGGACAGACGTAAGCTTCGCGATATAACAACAACAACAATAATAACAATAACAATAACAGGGATGACTACTACGACCACGACCATGACAAAAAGATGAAACAACAACAATAACAACAACAATCAACAAAAAGAAAATAGGTATCCGCATTAAGTGAACAAAACGAATGGACGACGTGAGTTGATTTCGTTGGACTCCGACTCACAAAGTGGCTACCGACATTTTCGCTACCACTTCGCAACAAAACAAAAGGCAACAAAAACCAAACCAACAACAGGAACAACAACAAAACCATCAACAACGAGAACAACAGAAGAAATAAAAACAATACCACCAGCTACAACAACCACAATGACGAGCTCGAATCCATCCCAACGGAGCCACCAAAAATGAAAGGACAGAAGCTCCGAGCGAATGGCTCTGGTGGAACCAGACAACGACAACGACGTCGATGAAGCTGAAGTCGAGGATGTGGCTGAGGTCGAGCAGGATCCAGTGGGGGCGGGGCTGGAAGGGGCAGGAGGGCGATGGAGTCGCGGCCGAAACGAGATGCCGAAGATTAAGCGAATGAAACGACACGAAGCGAGAGGCGAGGAAGAGTGCAAAAGAGGGAGAGAGGGAGACCCAAAGAAATCGAGGAATGGACAAGAGCAAGAGGAATGGAAAAAGTTTATCATCGAATTTCCACGGCACGGACGGGAGGGACTATTATTGCGACGAGTTCCCCTCTTGTTCTTGTTCTGGTTGGGATGTCTTACATCGCGAAGTTGTTTTCGTTGTTGTTGTGTCGTTATTGGTGTTGTACTACAAGCAGAACGTGCGGGCGGCGATGACGATGGCGACGACGATGATGAGCTGATGATTCTCGGGTGCAACTTTAAAATGAGACACGCGAAATGAAGCGAAGCCATTGGGGGAGAAAGAAATCCAATGGACCAGGGGACAAATTAAGCTCGTCTAAGGGTGGTGGAGAAATGAAGGTGAAGGAGGGTGCGATGGTGGATGGCTCGATGTGTTGTAATTTCAAAACTCGGAGGTGGTATTCGTTTTCGGTTGGAAACAAATTAGGACTCTCGACCTGGGTTGTATTTTGTACAATGGGTAATACAAATTTTCTTTGAAGAACAAGAAAAAGTTTTTTAATAAAGTGTTTGGAACCTTATCAAGCTATGCAGAAAATATAAAGAGGGGGAATATATCGATTTTCTCCTCCATCCTTTCTAGAGTATGGAGATCGTTTCCCACTCTCAGAATGATTACATCAAATGCCTCAATCGATAGGAAAAAGCAAGATAGTTTATTATAGCAATAAAGTTTATTATGGCTAGTTGCAAGGGTCAAAAAGGAATGATATCAGTTGTAAGTAAAAAGCAATGATTTCAATTGTAAGTAAGAAACATCGATTGCGCTTACGTTAATTCTCAGTTCTTAATTTACTCCACAGATTACATCGAGACCGAGGATCCCGTGAAGCTCTGGTGAATACTATTTTATTGGAAATACCACAGAAGACAAAGAGGAATCCGCACCAGGCATTCAAAGTGGAGAATGCGCGATTGATCTCGGCATGAATTCGTAAAGCACAAAAGCAATTTCCCTCGGAAGATTTCGCTGATTCCGTGATTCCCTTCTCGGCGCACATGGTTCACGAGACTTCGACGGCGACGACGGGTGATGCCTCGGTGCACGTCGGATCCTTCCCAGTAGTCATCGCTCAGTAATTGCAATGGCGCCACATTTCCGGCTGCTGTCCGTCCGTCTGTCCGAGTGTCTTGCCATCCGACTATTGGCATGACTGAATGTTCGACAGTCTGTCTCTCTGTTCGTCTGTCCGTTCGGCGGCACATGTTCGCGTCACGTACGTGACAACAAAAGCCAATCATCCTACCGTCCAACAACAACAACAAAAACAACAACAATGGCCCATAGACCACTGGACTCACCTGCACAATTCGCCAAGATGCAAATTACATCGCACGGCATTTCATCAGCCAGCAGAGATGGTCGAGGGAAAGAGAAACAAAGGGAGACAAAGGTGAGTCGGACAAACAAAGGATCGAACAGAGAGGGGTCGGACGAACGACAAAGGGTCGGACGGACAGACAGAAAGTCGGACGGACAGACGGAGCAACTCCGGAACAGAAGTGCGGCGCGATTCGAATCCGTTTGAGTTTTCAGATTCTCTGCCGGATGCAGAAATGCGCATCTTCTGAACATCCGACCCTAACGCTCTATTCCACTCGCTCGGTTCATCCACGCCTCTACCTACCTTCCTCCCTCCCATTCCTCTCTTTCCGCTGTCTCCTCTGGCAGTCACTCCCGTGGAACCCCACGAAATTCCAAGGGTCTTTCGAGCTTCGAATGGAGCGCGCACAGAGGCCACGTTTGTCTGCCAGAGACGCCGATGATTTGGATGTGTCGGGTACAGCAGTTGCCATTGTTGTTGTTGTTGTTATTCTTGTAGTTGTTGCTACTAGTGGTGGATCATCAGCAACAGAAGCAGCATCCCAAGATGATGAATTATGAGTTGCTCGCTCCTGGCTTCGGCTGCCGTTGACTGCGTCTAAACGGCGGCTCCAATGATTTCGTTATTTCGTCAAATAGAAGTCTCGAACCCTCCTCCCTCCCATTCCTTGCCTTCCCCAGTTCGTGCTACTCATCGACAACTCGGACCCCAGCACATTCTGCAGCCAATGATCCGTCCACCTATTCGTCAGTCACTTCATCTGTCTATTTCTCCATCCGTCCTTCGGTTTGTCTGTCTGTCTGTCCGGTTGTCCGCTTGACCATCGCTCGTTCGGTCGATCGGTCACATGCTGATGGCTGGCGAACCCTCGCGCCCATCGCTGCTGATGATTTATCGCCAGCTTCGTAGCGTCCCGGTCTCTTTCTCGTAGTTGGCCGAAGTCGAGTGGGAAAAAGTGTTAACTGAAAATTATGATGCCGGCAACTCTATCGGCCCTTGTTCTTGGCCTACTGCTGGTGGTTATTGGCGTTGTTATTGGTGTTGTTGTTATCGTTGCTGTGGTTGTTTGCTAAGGTTCGCGTTTCCTGCTCACGGCTCGTTAGCGGAGGTTTCATTAGACGCAGCAACGCAGGTCGCACGATCGCGAGCAATTGTCTGGAACTCCATCGAGAACCTGAGGCTTCCCGGACCCGCGAGGTCTCAAGTTCACCCCATTAACATACTATACATCCACCCACCGGTCACGCCCTCTATGTACAGAGGGCCGATGGGCGATGCGATTGTTGTTGTTGGCATTGGGTCAACCGGCAGACAGCCGCCAGACAGACAGGAGGACGGATGCCGTACAATTGCAAACAAAGTGCAACAAGTTGACGGCAACAATTAGAACAAACACACACAAACACACACGAACACATAGTGCTAGAAAGAGAGAGAGAGATGACGTGTGTTCTGCTTGCGAAGCTCCTCAGGTGATTCCGAGACTCTCGGCCATTTGGAGTTTTTGCTCATTTTAATGCGTCGTCGCATCCATTTAATGGTTCCTCAAAACACTCCGGCGGGCAACTGTGAGTAGTGACGTTCCAATACCGGTGTGTAGTCGATGCGAGTAGTCAAAAACAAAATTTCAACTAAAAATCGGTGCGAAAAGAAGTAATCGGATTTGAAAGTCGGTATAATCGTACTCGTACTCATTTCACATATACGTACATATACACACGAAAACCTGCACTTTTAGCGCCTCTAGAAACTAAAAGCTGACGTAATGTGTTTTTAACTAACAGTTAACAGTAAAATATTATACTCAATCAAATATTATATAGATAGTTTTATTTATTTATTTTGTTTGATCCATTCAAAAGTCTAGGAAATCATCTCAACCTGTTGTCAGTGTTTGAATTTTTGTAATGTATTTTTGTAATGCATTTTTGTATCAAAATTATAAATAAATAAAACATTTCAATATATTGTCAATTTAGTCGGTACCGTCAAAATATTTGTAACAAATAGTCGATTCAAAAAATAATCGTTTATCGTGCCATTTACTCGAGTATACGAGTATTTTTACTCGTACTCGGACGAACACTAACTGTGAGTGGGTGAATGTGATGGTGTTGGAGTGGGTTTTGGTGTTAGTGAATGTGTTGGAGTGAGTTTTGGTGTTAGTGAATATGTTGGTGTATATGTTGGTGGGTCTATGCATGTCCGCGTGCGTGTGTGATGCACTAATGTTAATATTTAATTATGTTTCCCCCAGTCGCCCTCGGTTGATTTTTGCTCGCTAAATGCTCTTCAAAGATCCGACGCCGACGGCCACTCAATAGCATGTGTGTGTGTGGGTGTGGGCGTGGCTGGGTGGTCGTGAATGTGGGCGAAGTTGTGGGCTTGTCTGTGTGAGTTTAGGTCGACTTCATACGTCGTCCGAACATCACCGGGGACGATCGTCTAATCAACATCTGGATCGGAGGTTTTCCATCATCCGTCGAGTCCAATATCCAAGAATTGATTCCCCATGGACCACAGGGTTCTGATGTGATATCAGAGGAATCTGCTCCTCCTCCCCACCACCGGTTGCAACTTTGTATCGAACGGGTTCCTCCTCTGGGCACCTTAACAACTGGAAGATCCCCCCAATCGGCTCCTTCTCTTTCTGTCTTTCCCCCCCCCGCTTTTTACAATGTTGAGGGTTTCTTCAGAAGCCTTTGATGCAGTTGGCAATAGTTGTTGTTGGCAATAGTTGTTGTTGGCAATAGTTAATGTTGGCAATGGTTGTTGTCTTCGTTGTTGTTGTCATTGTTGTTTTTATTGTAGCATTTCTCTTCCCTGCCACAAAGTGAGTTCATTTCTCCCCGGAGTGGAATTGCCTCAGCTTCTTCTTCTTCATCATCTTCCTCTTTCAAGCTGCTTCTCGGCTACTGCTTCTTCTTTTTCGGCTTCAATTGCTTCTGCTGCTGCTGCAGTTGCTTCTCCTAATTCTTGTTCTTCTTCTCGCTCTCTGTCTCGCTCTTCCCGCTGGCGATCGGCGCGGAACGATGACTTCGTCGGGGCCGAGCTCCACGAATGAGGGGGGGGATCGGGCCATAATTCCATATCTGGCCAAAAGGGGGCGTTCATCGTTATGCGAGGCAACAACTTCTGTAAGTTTGTTTTTTGCCCTGAACCCGAGGGGCGACGACGACGTCGACAGAAGGAAGAGTGGAAGGAGAGGAAGAGCTGGAGTCTTTTACAATATTTCATTCTTCGTTGCTTTGAGCCGAGATGCTTCTTCTACTTCTTCCATTCTGGTCGTTCTGGTCTCGTTCTCCCTTCTTTCTCTGACTTTTTTATTTTTATTTCTTCCCCTTCTTTTTTATTTTTCATTTTTCTCTTCGTTTTTCCAATCTTTTCCTTTGTATTTTCTCGTTCTTATCGTTGTTGTTGTTTTGTTGCCGCTGCCAGTTTGTGCAATGCAGTAGTGGGGCGGAGGGGGTGTGGCAGAAGGGAGGGCCGGGAGGGTTGGCAGCATTCGTATCTTACGGTTCCGATTCGAACGTGCGCCGCCGAGCGAGCGAGCGAACATCGAAATCTCAGGAAATGATTTCCTGTTAGCTCCATCTCGCTCTATGTCTCTCTCTCTCTCTCTCTTGCTCTTTCTTTTTTTCTCGCTCTTTCTCAGTCATTCTTTTTCTTTCGTAGTTATCGTTGTTGTCATTGTTGTTGTTGTTGCCGCCATGTTCACTCGTTGGTGCTCCTGCTGGATGCAGCAGCAGATACAGTATCTAGATACGTGAGCCACTTGACGCACAGCAGCATTTTTTCGCTTCATCATTTTTGCTCCTTCGAGTCGCAGACTCTAACTCCCGGCACCTCATCCATTCCTTCACCTCATCTCTCCCTCGTCCTCTTCTTCTTCTTCTTCTTCTTCTTCGTTCCGCCCTCCCCAGGGTCCGGCTTTTTTCGCGAACTTCTATCCATTGGATCTCAGAGTGGTTGTTGCAGTGGCAATTGTTGTTGTGAGTACTCGTTGTTGTTGTTGTTGGTATCGTTGTCATTGTTGTTGTCGGTCATGCATGCACGAAACTGGCAGCAGCAGCAGCAGCAGCATCAGCAGCAGAGACGGCAGCAGAACGAGCTCCGAACGTGCTTTGATGTCCTCCATTTGCAAGAGCTTTTATCTGCTCGAGTGGTGCGCGTATCTCGACTTCGCAAAGTATCTCATGAATACGCTCAACCGGCAGCAGTCGAAGCGGACCATGAAAACAACAACAACAACGAGTAGTCATCCCAAACAAGAACGAGAACAAAGTGCGACCGTGCTCACGGCAGCAGCAGCGACGGCGACAGCGACATCGAAAATCCAATCCAATCCGATATCTTCTTCGACTGCGTGGAGAGAGGGAGAGGGGGCGTGGCGGGGGCGGAGGTAGAGGTAGAGGTGGAGGCGGTGGAAAGCTCAAGGAAAGCCTCAAATGCTGATATAAGCGTCATAAGCAAGCGCTGCAAAAATAATGCCGAGAGCTTAAAAAAGAAAATTGCAACTGGGACCGTTGGCGGAGTGGGGGCGGACCACGGAGCGGTTGTGGGGAGGGGACCACGGTGAAAATCCCGCTGTGAAGACGACATTCAAATGAGTTTCCGCCAGCGACCACCGAGCACCGGGTACCGACTGCAAACGACGAGTAATCGGTACCCCACAGACCCATCCATAGAGGGGAGCGGGGGAAAATCGTTAGAATTCGGGGCTGTCCCTGATTTATGCGTGTGTGCGTGCGTTCGGCGCGATACGATCGCGAAAGTGAATTCGCAAAATGCGCCTAATTAAATGGTCAATGCCGCGCATCTATCGGATGAAACCGGCCGATAGATATGTATGTATATGTATTATAGATAAGCGTGGGGCAAAAACTAAAAACGTGCATTTGGGGCGTGTGATTTACGACCCTGACACAGACACACACACTAACACACGTGGAAGGACATGCATAGGAGGGACGAACAGACGAATGAACGGACGGACGAACAGACAAACAGACAGACACATGGACGGACAGACAGATCGAAGCAGCGACAGGTTGTCATTTTTTGCATCTGTTCGATGTGGTTTTCTTTGTCTCGCCACTCCGAAAAAGATTTATGGCCTTTGAATATTAATTGCAGTCAGCGCCGACTGCCGGAGTCGGCCTTTTAAATAAATTTCGCTCGCAATCAGTTAATAAGATCTCATAAACGTCCGCGTATCTTCGCATCTAATCGCTCACGTTCTCCGACTCAACTGAACTCGACTTGAGTCGAGACGGTTCGGTTCGGCAGCGGGGCCGCCCAGATACGACTGTATCTGCATGCTGTGGTGCACCAACTGCCAATTAGCCGCCATTTAAAGCCATACAGCAACAAGAACAATAACAATAATGACAACAATAACAACAAAAACAACAACAACAAGCAGAACAACAATAATGACAACAACATCGCACAGTAGCACCCTGTAATTATGGCAAAACACATAAATTACACGCTCGTCGATATGCGATTCTTTTCTCCCGCTCTCCATCTTCCTCCCTGGAGATCGTTGTAACCCTTCATGTCAGAAGACAGCGACATGTAACGAAGGGATGGGGCAGCCGTTAGCGGGGACAGACGAGGGACGGGGACAGACGTGGGCGGGGACTGATGAGGGGCGGAGACGAACAAGGGGCGGAGACAAATGAGACATGGGGACAGACGAGGGTCGAGGGTCCGTGATTGGCATGGTGACGGACAAACGTGTTTCTCGAAGATGGCCACTTGCAGAAGCTCGTCGTGCCTTGTGTCCGCCGGGTGGAGCACGTGGAGAAACGTGTGTCCGAGTGTCACTCGTGGAGTCCCGGGTGAGGGGGGAAGGGTGGAGAATGAGGACCAAAACGGTGACGAAGATGGTCAAAATGGAGGCGAAGGTGTCTTATGGCCTTTGAACATTAAGGTGGAGAAGGAGAACAAAAGGGAGGCTGGCGTTTTGGAAATTCGGGAACGAAGACTCTAGTCTCGAGGTGTTAACGAAGGGTTTCAGAGGCTGATTCAGGCTGATCCGTGTGCTTCCTTCCCTGCAATGGGTATGAAAGAATGTCATAAACACATGATGTATTCCAGAAAACCTTCGATGCCCCGGACAAATTCAACCTCAGGCGTCACGAAGAGACAACACTAGCAACACTAACAACCAGAAAAAACAAACGGTAGTCAATTTCACACATTCGTAAAATTTTTTATTCATCGAATTGATGCAACTTTCATGATTATTTCGCGGTTTTTCGTTTATTTTTTGTTTAATTCCAACCACCAGTGATTGAGGAATTGCCCGTGGCCCCGCCTACCTTGACGTAATCTATTGTTTTTACTAATAATGTTGTTGTTGTTCTCTCTCTCTCTCTCTGTCCATTTCAATTTAATTTTAAACATTCCTTCACATCCGCTTGCATTTGTATATGTACATAACATAAGTGTGTAAATATGAAAATATTTTTTATACCGATTTTAGTGTATTTTAATCGCTTCATGCATTTACATTGTTAGCGATGTTGTTGCCAATGTTGTTGTTGTTGTTGTAATAATAGTGTTTTTGTTTATATTTATTTTTTTCGATTTGTTTTTAATACCAGTTGTTGTTGTTGTTATTGGTGTCATTATTGTTGTTGTCACATGACAAAGAGTGCGAAGCCGTCAATTTGTTTGTCATCGTCATCAACAACATCATCATCATCAGCATTGTTGTGATTGTTTTTGCTCTTGTCGTTTTTACAGTAGTTATTATTGTAATTATTTGGATTTTTTTCTTCTTTGATCACTACCGTTGTTATTATTCTTGTTGTTGTATTTTTTTACAGCCTCACAAAATTATGTCATTTTCATAAATAAATATTTAAACTGGACAAAGTGCATCCATGCATGTGGTTCCCCCACCCACCCCCGAAGTGCGTGTGTGTATTTGTGTAAACATATGTTAAGCAGCAGCAACAACAACAACAACAATACCATCGACAACAACTGCAACTGGATTATTTTATCGATCAAAAGCCGCAGCGTAATCAACCGTCGGCCACGTATTTTTGCGATAATTTTTCGCCGAAGCGCGTCCAAATATTTGAATTTTTAAACACGCCCCGACACGGCCACTCTATGTGTGTGTATGGGGTGCGAGAGTGTGGGTTCGATTGTGTTTTTTTTTTAATTACTCGTGTTTTAAACGAATCCGCTGATGCTCGCATAAAACGCTTTAATTGATTATATTTTATCATTTAGTGCTTCGCGCATTATGCAAATGTTTATTACGAACTCCCTCCATCCACGCCCCTCGTCCACGCCCAGTTGCCGTTGATGCGATTTGTAAATCATTAATATTGCTTCGAGTCCAGCTCGATTGTAGCGAGTCCATCCCCGAGTACGGCCCCAGGTTCCCCATGAACTCGTGTCTTGTTCGGTGTTTCCGAAATAAAACTCTCTCTTTCTATTGTAATTTTTCAGAACTCTCGGCAAACAACTGAATATGAATATAATGAAATTGATAATTGTTAGACTGTAATATGAAGTAGATAAAGTAAATGCAAGTCAATAGAAGACAACCACACTCGCCGATCCATTCTAATCACTAGTTCATCTTCTTAGTTAACAGCTTCGATTGTGATCATTCCGAAATCCTCGACACACGTTCTATTGAGAATCGAAAATCTATTGAAACCCAACTACATGCAATCTCTCCATCGTCGCCAACCTGTTGCAGCCACCTTCGTTCATTCTTTGCATTACAATGTGGTAGCATTCTCAACTTTCCCAGGATTGTTTTGTTCCATTCATTGGAAAGGGTTTTCCACTCTCGACAGGAAGTGGGTTCTGTTCCTCGACTCAAGGTCCTTCCTTCGAACGGTCGCAAGTGCTCGCTAAGAGTTCTTTTCACAGTTTCGAATTCTTGTTTTTATCCATCCACGCTCTCTCCGCTTCAGTCGGCTTCCTTGTGATAATCCTTCATTGTTTCCAATTTTGACCTTATTTTCTCGCTTGTGCATCTGCATTCACTTGAATCCTCTCAGTCTTGAATCCTATCAACGAACCTCGTCCTCGCTCCACCGTGATACGCGCAGCTCCCGAGGTCACTTCGACGGCTCACTCTCGAACGCAAGGAGTCGTTCCTTCGTTCATTTAACTCAGTTGGCAACTCGGTTGATGGTGAAGCAGAAGCAAGAACAACAACAACCACGAACAATGGAACGTGTGGTTGTTGTTTAAAGCCTTCCTAAAGCCGGGTCTGCGAAGCCTCTTTGGAGAGAAAACAGCTTTCAATTAGGGAATCGCGTACAAATCAGGTGTCAAAATTGCAAAATCGCTGCGATATTCGAAATCCGCTACCCAGAGGCAGGGCGGGGAAATTAACAAAAACAACTGTAGTTGTGTTGGTCACAACAACAACAACAATCTTGGTAACAACAACAAGAAGAACAATAACAACCGCAATAAAAATAACAACAACGAGGGCGAGAAAAGATCTGTTTTCGAGAATGAGTCCCGAGAAAAGCCGTGCGGCTCAGGCGGCGGCGACGGAGGCGGCTTAAGCGGCGGCTCAGAAACCGCATGTGCGCGGTCGACGGACAATTAAGCCCTTTATGGCCAGAGCGAGAGGGTGGCAGAGAGAGAGAGAAAGAGAGGAAGGTGAGCGCGTGCCCGAAACAGCTGTGGGTTCTCCGACGTCGTTGCCGTCTCCCGAGTCGAGGGATCGCGTCTCGAGTCAGGGGCCAGCGACGCGATCACGCGACATTCGTCCAGGTAGGTCGCGTCCTCTGTCGCTGCGGGGGCGTCGAGATCAAGGCCGAGGCGTGGCTGCAACTGCGGCGGCGACGACGACAACGCTGATGCGGGCAGAGGCGGCGGCAATTGTTGCTGATCCGCCGGGTGCGTCGCTGACTTCTTGCTGGCAATTTGTCGGCCACGCGCAGCCTCCGCGATCGCGTGATCGTCGTCGTCATCATCCCTTCGGCAGAATCCATCAATTGTCTAAGCTGGTGGAAAGAGATCTTCGTCTCTCGCTCGTCCTTTGGGAGATTTGCCAGGGATTTCTGCTTGCTCTTCTTCTGCGCAGCCTTTTTCGCCCTTTAGTCTTGGGATGAAGAAAGGTTTGGTGTCGATGTTGCTTTTGTTGATGTTGTTTTCACTCGTCACGCACTTGTTGCCTGTCTGCATCCGCCCAGGATCTGCGCAATCGCCAGGATCTCTTCAGAAGGCGAGATCGTCTTCGTTGTAAATGTTTCCTCATAACCACCACTACCCCTTCTGCCCCTCCGACCACCCTCAATCGTTGCCAATCCAACTCCCGACCACAACAGCCCCGCCCTCGATGACGGGTTCCGCCCACGGGGATCCAATTACTCTCCGTCGCGTTGCCAACTGCGCGCCACTCGTCACTCCCACGGCCGTCGTCGTCGCCAAAGTCACCGAAGTCGGGTCGAAGTCGGGGTCGGGGTCGAAGCCGTCCTGGTTACGCTCCACCGGGCGCTCAGGTCAACGCCTCCTGTCGTCGTTCGGGTCTCCTTCGTGATCGTCATCGTTGACGGTGTCGTCGTCGTCGTTGTTGTCGTCGTTGTCGTTGTTGTCGTCGTTGTCCTTGCCGTTATCGTCATCGTTGTTGTCGCTGTCGTCGAGGGCGGAGGTGTTTCCATGCGCGTCGCTTTGTCATGGTGACAGTGGTTACAACAAAAACATCAAGCACAACAACACGTTTAACAACAAATAACCAATGTAAATCCAACGATAGTGAGAAAGTGAGAAAAAGCGAGTGGACGAGCACTGGTTTGAGTGAGAGAGAAAAAGAAGGAAATCTTATTTTCCGCCAAAACCACAGGAGGACAAACAAAAGCAACAACAACAATATATACAACAACATCAACCACAACGACGCAATACAACGCAACGGAACTCGTCAGGACGCAGGATGCGGTGAGGGCACGATGGAGGAAGGGGAGGTGGAAAAGTGGGCGGGGCAGGAAAAGGGGACGCTCTGGTGACATTCTAATAATTATGCCGAAGATTACGCCGAGTCCTTGGCGAGCCACCCGCACTCACTCTCTCCATCTGTATCCTTCTCGCTTGCTCTTGCTCTCTGACCCTCTCGATTTCTTTCACTCTATGAGCGTGTGTGTCTGTGTGTGTGCGACCTGTGGCATATTTTTATGGTTATGGTTGTTGTTGTTGTTGCGGTTTAGAATTTTGTTGTTATTGTTGGTGCTGTTGTTATTGTAATTGGTGGTGTTTTTGTGGTTGTTGTTTCTGTTGGTTGATGGCCTCCGTGCACGGATTTCCTGCCACAAGATTTTGTGATTAAGTAAGTCATTGAGTACACGTTGTTGTAGCTGGTGTTCTTGTTGTTTTTGTTGTGGTTGTTGTCATCATCATTGTCGTTGTGCTTGTTGTTGTTATCCTGTTTATCATCAAGACCGATGATTGTTGGTGTTCTTGTTGTTGTTGCCATCGTTACTGTGAGCAAATACTAATTACGAGCACTCCTGAAGCGCGGCCGATGGAGGCCCGACGGACGGATGGATGGATGGAGGGATGGATGGAGGGATGGACAGACGTAGGGAGGGGCGGCTCATCGGACGACAGGAAGTGCGACGGACCGACCACGTTGCCAGATCCTGTGACGTCGCGAGTCACCGAAATTAACGCCCGTCCAGGAGGACCATCCAATTTCGACCCCAATTACGCCCGGGAAATGAGAAGGCGTCAACGGCGACATCCGTCGGCAGGGGGGCGTGCCGAGGGTCTGGGACTGACTTCGGGAGTCCTTTCCCTCTCACTCTTGGCATCCCGTGATCTTGGGATCCCGAAGGCCCGAAGGCGGAGGGAACGTTAACGAAGAGCGAAGACCAAAAAGTTTAAATGTTTCAAAAACCAAAGCGGACAGAAATTAAATTTTTGTGAACATCTTTATGAAGATCTTTATGAAGATCTTTGTGAAGATTTTTATGAAGATTTTTGTGAAGTATTTGTGTGAATATTTCTGTAGATTTCTTTCCTCAAAATCTCAACAATTGACACTTTAATTTCCAAAAAAAAAGCGACAGCGAATGACGTTTCCTCAGGAGTTGGAAAAAAATCATGAGCTGATGAGAAAAATCCCAGAAGGGGGCGAATTTGTGTCTTCTGCAGACTGACGCCCGAGACAGAGACGTCGGTTGATGTCGGCTGTCGGCGGTTCGTCGGACACGTGGTGCACCTAATTAGCGCACGAAGGCGTCGACGGAGGGTTGGGGGCGTGGCTCAGCGACAAATTGTGTTTGATCTCGAGTCGGTTGGCGACGATAGGGGAATCGGAGAGAGTTTGAAAGGGATTCAATTGTTGTTGTTGTTGTTGTTGTCGCAACTGCATCTGCTCCATCGACTGTATATCTATCGTTTCGATGTTGGAAATACCGCTGTCATGTGGTGATTGGTTCTTCTTTGTTGTTGAATTTTATTGCTGTTGTTGTTGTTATTGCCCTGTTGACAATTCGAAATTTCATTAACATCTCCCTTTGTGCATGTTTAGATTCATTTCTATATCTGTGGTTGAAAAATCTCCCCCTCATCCCGCTCGCTCGATGATTCTGCCGCCAGCCATTCGAGCGCTTGTGCATCCTGCGGATACTTTATGACAGATTTCCATCCAAGTGCGGCGACGTCGACGTCAACTGCCAACGTTTGACGGCTAGAAGCGCCGCAGTCGGGGCTCCGGGGGATCGGGGCGGGATCGAGACGGAATCGGGGGCGCCTCATGTCGATTGTTGCGGCGGCGTTGGTTTTTGTCATAGTTGTTGGTGTTGTTTTTTGTGTTGTTGTTGCTGTTATTGTGGGTTTTGTTGTTGTTGTCAGTGGTGTGCTTTGATGGGTTCGTAGTTGGTTGATGTTGTTGTTGCTTTCGTTGTTGTTGTGCGCTTTGCAGGATTTCTATTTTAATTTTAATATTTCATTAAATCGATGTCTGCGGTGGAAATTATTTTAATTTTCGATAAAAATGCAAATGTTGCCCCCCACCCCCCTCGGTGCCCTTGTTTTTTCATTCCACACACGACTATATCTATCTCTCTCACACTTCCAGCCACCAACATATTCATGTGTGTTTGTGTGTATGCGTCGACGCAAAATCCTATTTGGAAATTCGATCGCCGCGAACAGATGTCAATAAAGTGTCAATTGCATCATTTTTACACCAACAACAAAAAGTCGACCACCCTCTGCCCCAGTCGAAAGGGGCAGGAGAAGAGAGCGATTGCGAAGACCCCTGAAACATTGGAAAATTCTATGCCTCACGGAAAAACTCTGCATTTAAAATAAAAACATTAATCGAAGCCTGTGGACTGGAGGAAATTAGAACCACTGCATAAAAAAAGGAAATAGAGCAAAAA
The DNA here is from genome assembly GCA_017309665.1 of Coelopa frigida. Taxonomy (NCBI): domain Eukaryota; kingdom Metazoa; phylum Arthropoda; class Insecta; order Diptera; family Coelopidae; genus Coelopa; species Coelopa frigida. The sequence continues at coordinate 8,117,433 of CM029564.1, read as the reverse complement.
AATTAAAGAAACAAAAAAATTTTAGAACAAAACATTCATAAAAAAGTTCACAATTTCTAAAAAAGTTAATTTACTGGAAAAACAAAAGTTGATTGAATGTGGAAAAAAGGTTAATGAGAAATTAATCGCTAAAAGCTAAATTAAAAATGTTTAAAAATATGTGGAATTTAAGTCGATTCTAGGAATACAAATTACTAATTTAGTCTATGGCATCTGCCATGCAACGCTCAAATAGATCTAATATAATACGATTTTATTTGAAATAAAATTTGATTTCGCATTCAGAGTTAAAAATATAGTTTATTTATTGGATTATTTTATTGGATATATTTATTTTATTTGAAAAATTATTATTTTTGAATGCAAAATATTAAAAAAGATTTTTGATTTTGCTTAGGTTAAATACATATGTAATAAGAAATATAATATAGAAATATTTGTGGCTCTAGAATGTGGATCAAGCTAACTTAAAAAAATGGAAATGTGATTTCAGAAATTCGAAAAGTGATTTCAGAAATCCGAAATTTTATTCAGGAAATCGAAATCTGATTTCAGAAAATCGAAAATTGATTTTAGTAAATCGAAAAGTGAGTGAAAAAATCCAATTCAAATTCTCTTTTCAACTTTCTGAAGTCTCCTTTAAAATGATATAGTTTTTTTTTTAATTTTTTCTATGATCATTTAACAACAACAAATTCTTAAGTTTTGAAAAAAAAATCCATTGATTTATCGAAACTTATATTTATATGAAACTGATCTAGACCTGAGGGATTCGTGTGAATTTTAATCCTTGTACAACTCTTAATAATCGAAAGTGTTTACGTGAACGGAGTAAAATATGACCCCGTTGAGGCCGACTTCGACCACGAAGCCGGAACCCATTAAGAACAATCCGCGAATACATTCGCTCATTCGTTAAAATAAAGGCGAAGCGAAATGAGAAACAATCGAAACGAATTTGCATCTCGGACGACTGCGAATCCGACGTTTCCTCCCACTTCCAATTTTTCTCATTTCGTTACCGAGTTCGTTGATTTTGTTGTTGGCCCACTGTGGCCACGGCCTTTAAGCGAACGAACGAAGGCCGCGATCCCGAGGATGCGAGCGTTTGAGAGCTTGACATGAATTTATTTCAATGGATGTTCGCGCGGATGCATCCATTCACAGGCTCGGGACCGAGACTGGGCTGCGTATCTCGTGGATACCTGGCCGTCGTACGCACCCAGATACGGCCTCCATTCCGTGCATCCGCTCGATTGGTCACCGCAGCCGTCATCGTCGCCGCCGTGGTCATCGTCGTCGCGTCCGATGCTGGCCGGCCGCAGTCGGCGCCGGCGAACGTCGAGCGGCGCATCCTTCAGATGCTGCGTCGTTCTGGCGGATGCGTCCGTCACGGCGGCCGCGAACTTGAAACAAATGCTCGGGCATAAATTTGCGAGCGACTCGGGTCGCGGGCGAGGCGGGCGGGGGCGGCTGAGAAATCGCCGCTCGCAGCGGGGCGTCGGGACTCGCAAACGTATCTGATTAATTCCGAGCAAATGCAAATGTATCTAGATACACGGCGACCGACGATAGACGCGCGCGCTCAGACGAACCTCAGATGCACCGAGTCCGCCGAATGCGAGGCCAACCCGACCATCGCCCAGGGGCCGCCGAGGTTCCTCATTCACGCGTGTCCACATCGTGCCCATGTGGCAACGCTCGACCCGAAGACGACGGCCTTCGTTCCCACCACCGACCGCCCTGAGCGGCAGAACGAATCCAATTTCGTTTCCATTTCGATTCCCCTCCTTCTTCGATCCCCTCCCCCTGTGTCCAGATCACTTTCGTTAGTTCGTTCTTTTGTTAATTAATGCGTCTTCTGCTGCTGCGACTGAGGCCGAGCGCGTGGATCGCGGCCGAGTCGAGCTCCGAAAAATCGCTGTTGTGACCACGAGCTGGAAGATGCGTCAAAATAAAATTAATTCACAGACCGCGTTGAGACGGACGGACGTCGGCGTGACCGGAAATTGAAACATTTCAAATGCTGACAGGATCGGAAGGATCCACGAACTCGACTGGTGGACTCGACTCGAGTCTCGAGATCGGTCAGTGATGAAATCAAAGGACCGGAATCGACCTCTCTTCAACCTCCTCTCGACATCTCTTGGACGCACAAATGGACATCGTCTGCTCTCATTTCGCCTTTCACACCCACCGAGGACTTAAGAAATCTTCGTCCCTTGCCTAGAGTCGCGAAGAAATCCCGATATCCTACCGTTAGTAGCGAATTCGCGAATTCAATCGCGATCGTTGGTCGTTTTTACACTCATTGGGTTGGGGTTATGGTAGAAATTGTTGTTGTTGTAGTGATTGTTTATGTTATAGTGATTATAGTTCTAGTCGTTCTTCTGGTCGTTGTTGTTACTGTTCTTATGGTTAATCTTGTCATTGTTGTTGTTCTTGTTGTTGTTGTTGGTCCTGTTGCTGTTGCCGCACCCACCTCGAAACAATTCATTCATGAAAATCATTTGAATGAAACTCGAAATCGCATTACGTTCGCATTTCATCTTCGGCTGCTTGTCAGAATGAGTAGTAGTTGTTGTATTGTTGTTTTTATTGAAGTAGTTATTGTTGCCTGGTTCATATTACAGTCATTCTTCTTGTTGTTGTTGTTGTTGTTGTTGTTGTTGTATGTATAGGGAGCAGTCAATCAAGCAGGCACAGCTGACAGACAGACAGTCAGATAGATAGACGAACAGACATTCATTCGCTCATTCGACCGAATCTATCATCAGCAGCATCTACAACAATAACGACAACAACGAAGACAAGAACAACAAAAAGAAAAAAAACACAACAAAAATGTACAACAGTATCATTTGCAAACAACAACGACAACAACATGCTCATGAGCAATAACAACAAAAATATCAACGATCATCGGCAGCAACAACGGATCCCGATGCGTTCTCTTCCGTTGCGTAATTATTGTTATTGTTGTTGTAATATGTAAAAGATTCGCTTCTTGACTGATAGAATTTCATAATTATACTTGTTGTTGGTTGCCGTGAAACGATATTAAAAGCAAGAAAACTTCAATCTCTACCGCAAATCTTCTCTTTTCTCCCTCTCTCAGTTCTCTTTCCCTGTCCCTCTTTATATTTCTCCGTATCCCTCTCTCGTCTTGTCTCTCTTTCTTCCTCTCTCTCTGTGTTTCTCTTTCAATATGCTTCCCTTCCTATCTTCCTCTACCATCGTCATCTCCCATCACCTCATCCTTCTGCCTACCTTCCACCTTCTCACCTCCGTGCACCCATTCTCCCTCCTCTCGCCTTCACGCCTACTCCCGACTGGCCTCTAATCATGGCCATCAACAGCGTTGTCGTCATTCGCCCCATCATCCTCGACAGCACCAACGGCAGCAGCACCAACAACGACAACTACAACAACACGAGCGTCATCACAGTCAACGTCGTCGCCGTCATCGTCGCTGTTGCCGTCGTCGCCAGAGCCAGCGAGCGAACGGTTTTCGCATGGGCGGCGATTCGAGGGCCGATAAAGCGTCCCCTGTCGCCCTCTCCGTCGCCACGGTTCCGTTCGACTCGATTCGATTGGATCGCTGACTGGCGAGGAGGCGGAAGGGGCGCGGTTGATGGCGACAGTCGATGGTGATGGCGACGGTTGATGGGACGGCACCATGCGCACCCACACGTCATCCGCCACCCGCCTCAACGGACTCCTAGACTTCGGTGTTCACTCGCCCGCAGTCGCTCCCAAGACGCGTCTTCGTCTGGTCGTCATTGCCCTCTCCTCCATCGTCGTCTCCTCCATCGTCCTCTCCTCCACGGTCCTCTCTCGTGTCAAAGTCGTCGCCGCGATCGATGAAGTGATTGCAACGAGCGAACCGATTACCTATGTGCAATGGGAGTCAAAGTCGAGTCACAAAGGAACGAGTGAAAGAATCGTTTGATCTAACACTCGTTTGTATTCGATGATGATTCTTTCTACTATGAAGGCCTTCGATGTTGTTTTTCATCTCCATATGATTGATTAAAATTTTCTTAGCTTCTTCTTATATATAGAAATGAATCTGAATAAACCAATAAGCCAATAAAACTCAACAATTTCAAAAAATTCAACAATTTCAAAAAATTCAACAATTTCAAAAAATTCAACAATTTCAAAAAATTCAACAATTTCAAAAAAATTCAACAATTTCAATAAAATTCAAAATTTTCAATAAAATTCAAATTTTTCAATAAAATTCAAAATTTTCAATAAAATTCAAATTTTTCAATAAAATTCAAAATTTTCAATAAAATTCAAATTTTTCAATAAAATTCAAAATTTTCAATAAAATTCAAATTTTTCAATAAAATTCAAAATTTTCAATAAAATTCAAATTTTTCAATAAAATTAAAAATTTTTAATAAAATTCAATATATATCAATATTCAATAAATTCAATAAAATTCAAAATATATTAAAAATAAAATTCAATAAATAATTTCAATAAAATTCAAAATTTCAATAAAATTCAAATTTCAATAAAATTCAAAATTTCAATAAAATTCAAAAAAAATTTCAATAAATTCAAAATTTTCAATAAAATTCAAAATTTTCAATAAAATTCAAAATTTTCAATAAAATTCAAAATTTTCAATAAAATTCAAAATGTTCAATAAAATTCAAAATGTTCAATAAAATTTAAAATATTCAATAAAATTCAATATATATAAATATCAAAAATTCAAAAATTTCAATAAAATCAAAAACAATAAAATTCAAAATATCAATAAAATTCTAAAATTTCAATAAAATTCAAAATTTTCAATAAATTCAAATTTTCAATAATTCAAAATTTTTAATATAATTCAAAATTTTCAATAAAATTCAAAATGTTCAATAAAATTCAAAATGTTCAATAAAATTCAAAATGTTCAATAAAATTCAAAATGTTCAATAAAATTCAAATGTTTCAATAAATTCAAAATTTCAATAAAATTCAAAATTTTCAATAAAATTCAAAATTTTCAATAAAATTCAAAATTTTCAATAAAATTCAAAATTTTCAATAAAATTCAAAATGTTCAATAAAATTCAAAATGTTCAATAAAATTTAAAATATTCAATAAAATTCAATATATATAAATATCAAAAAAATTCAAAAATTTCAATAAAAATCAAAAATAGCAATAAAATTCAAAAATATCAATAAAATTCTAAAATTTCAATAAAATTCAAAATTTTCAATAAAATTCAAAATTTTCAATAATATTCAAAATTTTTAATATAATTCAAAATTTTCAATAAAATTCAAAATTTTCAATAAAATTCAAAATTTTCAATAAAATTCAAAATTTTCAATAAAATTCAAAATTGTCAATAAAATTCAAAATTGTCAATAAAATTCAAAATTTTCAATAAAATTCAAAATTTTCAATAAAATTCAAAATTTTCAATAAAATTCAAAATTTTCAATAAAATTCAAAATTTTCAATAAAATTCAAAATTTTCAATAAAATTCACAATTTTCAATAAAATTCAAAATTTTCAATATAATTCAAAATTTTCAATAAAATTCAAAATTTTCAATAAAATTCAAAATTTTCAATAAAATGCAATATATATAAATATCAAAAAAATTCAAAAATTTCAATAAAAATCAAAAATATCAATAAAATTCAAAAATATCAATAAAATTCAAAATTTTCAATAAAATTCAAAATTTTCAATAAAATTCAAAATTTTCAATAAAATTCAAAATTTTCAATAAAATTCAAAATTTTCAATAAAATTCAAAATTTTCAATAAAATTCAAAATTTTCAATAAAATTCAAAATTTTCAATAAAATTCAAAATGTTCAAAAATTACAGACAAACAAATGAAAAGCAATTCCTATGATTTCCAAGTATTCGAAGTACACGAAGTGCAAGCGTGATACATGTAGAACCGAGTACCCACTCGTCCCACTTGCCGGTTACCACTGATGCCAATCGATGGCTTGACGAACGCTCAAACTCGCGCCCACGACGACAATGAGCAGGATTTTCTTCATTTTTTGTTTGTTTTGGTTGAAGGTTGCCGCATCTCCAAAGCGATAACCGCCATTAATCGTTACGGCCGCGCTCAGCTGTCGCCCGCTCAAGGTCTCCGGGCGGGACGAGAGTCGATCCAGGACCTCCATCGTTCTCCTCCTCTCGCTCACTGCGCCCGCTCTCACTCTCTTCCCCTCTTTCTCCCTCACTCCCCGGTGGAGTGCGGTGAAAAATGACGCGGACATCAGTTAAGAGCCAAATGCGCTTCGTGCGAGGCGGCCGCGAGTGATGCCAACTTTTCGCGTTTTACCCGCGTTCGGGCTTTTCTTCGACGTCAATTTTTTTTTCGGGGAGTCCTCCAGTTGTTGTTGTAAATGCAGTTGTTGTTGTAATTGCAGTTGTTGTTGGTTTTCTTGCCATTGCCAGATATGAATGAGACGGCTGCACGGGTCGCTGCGATGCATGCGTCGCGCCTCGAATTCGCAAAGTTGAAATGTCGTCCATTAATCATACGCAATGCCAGAGTTGCCAACCGCGTCGAACGGCGTGGCGCACACGATGATGAAGGGTGGAAGGGGAGGTGAATTTGGCGGAGGGAGCGAAGTGAACGCGAAATCGATTCGCGAACAAATTAAAACGTTTGAAGATTTATTCGCGCGACTGTCGAAAGGTGAAAAGAGGGGCTTCAGAGGTGGGGAAGGGGGTCTTGAACGCCACTGCAGGAGAGGAGAGGGGTGGAAGGCGGCTGTGGTCTCCTGGAGAAGGGGGGAGGAGAGGAGCAGGGTGACTTAAAAAACACTTCCGGCGCTCATTTCAACTTTTCGGCTTTTTCGAACTTTGCTCCGAGTCTGAGGTCTCTTTTTCGTTCTGTCTCTCGATTTCTCTTTCTCTCCCTTTCTCTGTCTCTTCCTCACTCCGTCTCCCCCAGGTCGTCATCCCTTCCCTGAGCGTGGTGGAGTGGATGGGGCTGTGAGTTTTGTGGAGTGGGGGGTGAAACAGGGAGGTGTGGGTGCCAAATATTTTGCATAAAATAATGAAACAATAATGAAACCCGTCCTAAGTTGAGCTACGTGAGGCAAGGATGACGCTGACGTCGACACAGACGTCGTCATTGACGTCGACATTGACGACAACGCCGACAGCGACGTTGGCAGTGGCGACGGCAGCAACCGACTGACTACGCATCCGTGAGATTCATTCATTCATAAATGTGGCAGCGAAATTTCGCGTGTGAATTTTTTATTTCGCCGAACGGATGAACAACGTGGGTTGGCCCGGCGTTGCCAGCCCACTTGACTTCTGCAACCTGCGGACCTGCGACAGGCTTCTCGAAGGATGCCCGAAAAGCCAAAGAAGACGGAGAAGAAGAGAAGAGGGAGATGGAAGAAGACGACGAGGGGGCGGGGGCGCGTCTTGGGAACCCTGCGTCGTCGTTAATGGCTTTGTTTGGGACTCGACGAGGAGAGAAATCGGCGCAGAGCCGTGTGCAACAGCGTTGCCAGATCGCAGAGTCTGGTCATCATCGAAAACCAAAATTAGATAAATCGGAGGATCTTTTCGCAGAGTGGAGAGTTGCCACTAGACACGGCTAACATTGTATGATTTTGTTATTCGTTGCAAATACCAAATATTTCCATCGATCTGGCCACTTTCCGCCACTCGTTGCGGTGCCGTGTTTTTCTCAGCCCGGCCCTTATCGTCGGCCATCTGGCATCTCCTCCGCGAACCTCTCACGGGCCGCGCTTAGCAGGGGGCGATCTCATCCTTTGCGCTCCCTCGGCCACGCCCCTCGCCGCCTTCGCCTCCTTCGCGGCTTCTCGCATATGCTGCGCACTCTGAACGGGTTCCACCCACAGTTCTCAGTGAGTTTCTCATCGTTGTTTGTTGGCCACGAAACAAGAACAAAAACAATCACAACAACAAAAATAACAACAACAAAAATCACAACAACAACAAACAGGGCAACAAAAGCCACAATACAATAATGACAATAACAACAACAGCAGATCATTAACAACAACATCAGATCATTAACAACAACATCAGCGAATCCAGTTCGAATCCTTGCCGAAGATCGCAGCTCTATGAAGTCATGGACGGGAGGATATTTATTTTATTTCTGGAACGGAAGCCCTCAATTGTATTGCAAGTGTTAAGTTAATAAAAGAATAGAATTATAAATTTATAAGTAATCATATTTCCATCGATAAATAACTCTATCGAGATCAGAAAAGAACCACACTATCGACGTTCCTGCTACATCGACAATTATCCGCCCGCTTCATTGATTCGTGCATCTGCTAAATAGGAAACGGTTCACAAGCCTACGAACTGCGAAATGGTTCGTATATGTGCTAACAGCGAAACGGTACGAAACTCCGAATACTGCAATGCCGACTTGGTGTGACGACTAGAAGTGAACGTGGACACAAACCTCTAGTGGAGAAAAACAAGTAGACCACAATTGTACTAAAAAGAAACTCCTCACTTTTCGGCTGAACTTTCACATCAAGTAAAATTCAAAATCTTCAGTAATTTTGATATGAATTCGATTACGGTTGAAATCAAATATCTTCGATTACAGAGTAAAACATTGATATAACTTGGAAATAAATACGTAATTCTCAACTTGTTCCTCACTTCATAAAACGAAAATATTCAGTAAAAGTGAAATCCATTCGAATTCCCGAATAGACTTGTCTCAAGAAGACCTTCATCAATCACTATTGGGTGCTTGGCCTTGGGCGCCGCGGTGAGAATTTCCCCTGGAACGATCACGGTAAACCTCGGCATCGCCAAGGGCCGCTCTTCCATCAAGCGATTGAAGTGTGACTGCGGCAAGAACGGAACACAGAAGGAAAAGCCAGAGAAAGAGGAATAATTTACCATACCGACCGACGTGTGACTTTTTAGTACGAAACTCCGTGGAAACTCTCACCTCGTGCATATGGTATGCCCCATTTCGAAGTTTCGATACTCTGGAATTTTAGCTGGAGTACTAAAAACAAACCTCTCTCTCTCTCTCTCTCTTGCCATTCCACTTACTTTTCCCTCTCTTTGTGCTCAATTTCTCACCGACTGTCGTTTCGCCTTGGGCTGAGCAAGTGCTGGGTTTTAGTACTGGGTTTTAGCACTCTGCTTTTAGCACTCGCCACCAACCGGTCTTCTGCGCTCCGGACGGCTTTCGCTCGACGGCTTCTGTCGATTTCGAAGTCAGTCTCAGTTCGCGACAATCGCCGCTCGGCCGCCATCGCCTTCATCGACTTCGTGCGCCGTCTTCGTCGTCAACAAAAGCAACAAGAACACAAACAACAACTGAGCGACCGCGAATCGGCGAAACTGAACGAAAGACCAACAAGTGTCTGCGACCACAGGAGCAGCAGCAGCAGCGACGTCGGCCGCGGCAGAGCCCGGTGCGAACGAGAGTTCGTGTCTTGAGTCTTTCGTTCGGGCGCCTCAGTCTCCACGCGTCGGTCGTCAGTGACGGAAGTTGATCGCGTCTCGCTCTAACGGTACCAGAAACTGTGCATTCGAAAGCAGAAAAGACACATATCGAAAAACAACACCAATTGGAATAACGAATAAAAATCTTGCGGAAGAAGACGATGTCGCGTTTTAATCGAATCCCTCTGTCCACGGTTGAATCGGTTGATTTCTAAACTTTGAACTCGAGTGTAGTGATTCGTGATTGCTGTTGTTGCAAGGTCTGATACTAATAATAATACCAACAACAACAATAACAACAATCGAACTGAAACCTTTCTCAGCCGCGACTTGAGCAGCAACAAAAGAACAATTTGTGGTTCTTCTAGCAATTGTTGTTGTTGTTGTTATCGCAAGCGGTGAACTCCACGGCACCAACACACCCAAACGCGTGTGTGTGTGTGTGTGCGTGCCTTGAGCCATTAATCGCTTTAGCTGCTTCCGCCGCTTCCCCCCGCTCATCGATCGAGCGACCCGAGCCCGAGTCTAAGTCGCGTTCTTCATCGCGACGTCGACGCCGCAGTCGCCGTTCCGTTGCGGCGCGTCGTCATCGGAGTGTGTTTTGGTGGTGGTTCGTTCTCGACCGCGAGGGACGCCGATCGGGCCCATTGGATTACTTGCGATTCGCGATCATCGCGCTCGCTCTCTCCCAGTCCTGCTGAGAGAACCTGACAAGAGAACGCGAGTCGAGGTCCCGGAGGAAAGCGGAAAATTCGCCGCTGCTGCGTGGTGGATTTCGACGAGGAGCAGCGTCCAGTGGGGTGAGTTTCGCCGTTGCAGTTGCAGTTTTCCCTCTCCCTCTATCGCTTGAATTCCTCGTTTTTGTTGTTCTTGCCGCTTGCGCTCAACTCTGCCTCCGCTCGAGACTCGTGGAAGTCTCGGAGAATGCAATCGATTCTGCTTCGACTTCGACATTTGCTTTCGAAACTTCGTCGATTGGAAATTTTCACAATTTTCGAAATTCCATCGAAGACGTCGACGTCTTCGTCGAACCTGCTGTCGGACCATAGGCCTCCCCTCTCCCCTCCCCTGTCCATCGTGCTCGGAGCGACTTAATTTGCCATAAATTTGCACGGTCGTAAAATAACTCCGACGATGGCGAGGGAGGGAGGGCGTCTGCGGCAGGTGGGGCGGCGTCGGCAGCATCGACTAATTAGGCTTGAAACGGAGCGAACCTCGCGCCTGACGGGCCCTAATAAAGCAGCCCAACACAAAAACAAAAACCAACAATAACAACCACTCTGCCTCCGACTTCGCCACAGCTTCCCTTCATGCGCCATCGCCTCTGAGGCAGCGACGCCGTTGGCGATGGCGATGGCGACGTCGACGCTTTTCGATTTCGTTGCTCGGTCGAGAGAAGCGGCGATCAACATAAGAAGAAGATGAAGTTGAAGAAGGCCCACAGGTTGAGCGGGATGTGGGGAGAAAATCGAAACCAAAATTAAAATCAAAACCGCATCCGAGCGAGGAGCGCAGGAAGTTTCGCAAGCCATAACTTGAATTTATGGACAGTGGGCAGTAGCAGCAGCAGCAGCAGCAACAACAATGAATCTTGGGATGCGGCAGCAACCAACGGCCAACGAGAAAATTTCACAACAACTACGACAGCAGCAGCAACAGCAACCACTGCATTTGAGAGGCTGCAGAAGACGTCGAGGCAGGAGGAGCCAGCGAGGAGGAAGAAGAAGCCTCGATCTAGGCGCACCGGAGCGTTCGGATGCCGCATCGCATCGCGGTGTCCCACCCCGACCCCTCGGCCACCCAACCCGCCTCCCTCCCTTGGCTATGGGCGGGGGAATTCTCCATGCTGCGTATGTGCATGCGTTGGGAAACAAGTTTCTGCGGCCTCTGTCTCTTCCTGCTCTCGATCCACTGACCATAGACCATGTTGTTATTGATGGTGTTGTTGCTGATGAAAATGTTGTTCTCATTGTTGTTATTGTGGCGATTTCATCTCACATTCGACAGCCAAATCATCCCAGTCGTCGATCGAGCTCAAGTCACGGCGATCGGAGAAATATAAAGAATGGAAACGGATGAAAATCGGGCACTCAATTACAGTTCGGAAACTAATCTCCGGATCGGAAGTTATTTATATCCACTGTGTTATTTATATCCACCATGTTTAGCTTTAGGTGTCTCGATTCTCACCATAGGAATTCTTTTGTTCTCATCTCACTGAGCGACAGAATCTCCCGTAGGTTGAGAAGTCAAACTGATCTCCATTCTGATTTGATTCCAATTCCCATCACATCCTCCCACAGCCGTTGGATTTGATCTCGGGGCATTTCCATTCCCGCTAGATGCATTCATCAGGCACGCATTCGAATCGCTCCGACCGTTAGGCGCGAGATGCAGCCACACTAATTTCGTCATTTGGTAACCGGTTCTGGCTCGGGATGGGTTGGTTTCCTTCGACCGTGGATCCGATGGCTTTCCTAACTCTTTGCGGCGATGCTTTCCTAACGATGGACTCGGTTCTTCTCTTCGCATTGTTACTTGGACCCCCTCGGCCTCATCTGCGGACGCAGGAAGCTCGAGTTTCTCTTTCTTCCTTTCTGTGAGTCGATTGTCCGTCCAACTGAGTGTGTGTTTGCTGCCAATGCTGACCATTACCTCATAACCTCGATTTATGCGCTCAAAACAAAAGTCTCACACACTTGCACAGCGCCAACTGTCGCAGTCGCTTTTCACGCCGACTCGCGCGCGCGATATTTTCCCATTGCTGCTCTGGCTTTTCCATCTCTTCGGGGCCTCTCGCGGGTTTTCATTTCACTTCGATTCTCCGCGCCGATTTTTCCAGCTCTCGATGTCTCTTGACTTCAAAGTCGACTTCGCCTCACTTGGTTGCCCGCGTCGAGCTGGGCTCTGGCTCTGCTTCGAGTCTGGCTCTGCTTCGAGTCTGGCTCTGCTTCGAGTCTGGCTCTGCTTCGAGTCTGGCTCTGTTTTGACTCGATTCGCCTCGATTCTGCTCGGCTTTCTTTGGCTCTGGCCGCAGCTCCGTTTTAGCCGAGATTTCTTCGGATCGAGGTTGCCGACTCGTCCGCCCTCAGCCCGTGCTCAGCCCCAGAACCGCGCTCTATCAGTCTCTTCTCCTCCCCTCTCGCCGCTCGCATCTTCCTCCCGGGGTTCTCTCTCCATTTCTCTTCCACTTGTTTCTCTCGCCACTCTTGCTCCCCTCCCTACAGCCACCCCCCGCTCATATTTTTGGCTTAGAATAACTTCGTCTTCTTCTCTTTTATCTCGCTGGCTTTTGCTCATCTCGAGTTCGTTTCTCGAGTCTTTTGTTTGGTTCTTCCACTTGTTGTTGCCATTGTTATCGCTGACGTTGTAGTGGTTAGAAATTTTAGAGAGAAAAATGTTAATCGCGAGATGATGTTGTTGTTGTTATTTTTGTTGTTGCTGCCTTAACACGTTGCAAATTAAAACCTAAAATAAAATAATAAAAAACGCTGTTCTTTTTGTCAGCGGTTTTTTTGGCAGTTCTCTTTATTGTGGTTCTGGTTGTAGTTGTTGTGGTTTTTGTTGAATATGTGAATATGCATGTGTTTTTGGCTAGAAACCGCCGTTAAATATTTATAAGTCCCAATAAAAAATTTGTTCAAACTTCTATCGTGATTCTCCGCCTTTGGTCTCCATCGCCAAACACTGCTCGAAGTTGTTGCTGCTGACTGTTGATTGTTTTGTCGCAGCTGTCAGCAACTGCTGGTGTGATGGTGTTTGCTCATTTTTCACACAAAACTCACTCATTTTAATAATTTTTTTTCTCAAAACGAGTTTTGGTCTTTTCACAATCTCATTTCATGTGGTTTGCAATTTATTATTGCTTTTGATTTTTGAAACAATAAAGGCCGAGATTTATCGACTTGTTTTCCTGCAAATACTAATTAAAGACGTCCCACCATCGCCGCCGCAGACCCCGATCGACCCACCGTTGACCGTCGTTCTTGTCGTCGTCGTCGCAGATTCAGTCGCGTCGACGCCGCAGCCACCGCCTGCTGCAGTCGCTGCGAAATTCCAAGCTGATGGCTTCATCGTTATTTTCACGATTCCATCGCTTCGTTCTCGCTCCCTCTCCGGCTGGTTCGGCTGTTTTTTTTTCGCATTTGGCAAATTATCATTCATTATCTTTAATTTTGAAATCTCCAACTGAAAGTTTATTAAATCTTCGGTGGCCCCTCCCCCCTCTCGACCCCCCTTCAGCCCCATCCAGCTTTGACTCTGAGCTCAGGTTTCAATGATTCGTTCTCTTCTTCTGCTTTCGGCTGCTAGAGATATGTTAATTAAAGTATATTTTGCTATGACTTCACAATGGCACTAGTTGTTGGGATTGTTGTTGTTGTTCTCGTTGTTGTTGTTGCTTTTGTTGCTTTTGTTGTGACTGTATCCCAACCATTAGCTAATTATCACCACAACCACAGAGGCATCCATCAAGTTCTGGACGATTCATCTTCGCGTTGACTTCGGACCCAGAAGTGTTTTCCAAACATTTACAATGCGGTCTTTTAATTACCACTGAGAATTCAACTTGAGTTTCCAACCCGAACACATGTTTCATTTGATGCTCACATCTCAAGCCAAAAATAGTTGAAGATCCATTTCTGCGCCAAGAACAATTCGATTATCGAAATACTTCCGAAGTCTGTTGCTGGCACTTCTCGTGCAGATCACGGCGCGTCCCTCTGCTCCACATCCGGTGCCCTCGCCGCCCACACGCCCCACTTGCCAGAAGACTTCCTCAAATCTTCCTCAATCCGTCTCCGAGTCACTCGTGTCGTCTTCTTCGCCTCTGCTGTTAATTAATAATTTATTGTTGCTTGTTCGCGACTCGAGACGTCGCGCTGTCTGTGGGTCCCAGGGCGGTTCGACTCGGCTTCGGCTTCGGCTCGGCTGACGCGGAAGCGTTCGGCTCAACGAGTCGTCGCCATTTACGGATGTGTAACACGACTCTTCTTCTTCTTCTTCATCGCACGCCGACTTCCGAGCGATCGTCTGGCGATCGGTGTCGGGTTTCTCTCAGTGTACACTCTGCAATGAAACGGAACGCGACGCGTCGCAGCCCAATTTCGCAGCGCGCACATAATGGGGTCTCAGTTGGCAACGCTGCGTGCGTCCGCAATGCGCTTAGGTTGGCAACAATGCGCACTCGCAATGAATATTCAATTCGCTGTCGACAGAGAGCCAACAACTGAGCAGCCACTGTTCGAAATGCGATTATTTTCTCGCAGATTTTCTCGGCTTTCGAAATATTCGCAGACAAGGGAAGATGTAACAGAATAAGAGAATGGGGATGGTGATGGAGATGGAGATGAAGAAAAGGGGGGCAACGCTAACGCGGAAGCAGCGATCGAAAACGAACGCAATGAAACTGAGTCGATCCGATCCAATCGAATCGAATCGAGGGGGTCGCGTGGCGATGCCGGCCACGGCTGATCGCGTTCGCAATCGCTGCACCGACTGAGGCTGCTGAGCATTACATTCGATTACAATTGCAGTGGCTGCATTACGAGTGCTTTGATTGAGAAAGCGCGGGGAGAGATGAGACGATTGCATGATGCTCCCCACGTCCCATTGAGGAAGCGACGTCTCGCGTTCGCGCCCAATTGACTTCAGTCTTGTGTGAGGCAATGGCGCGCGCCATCATCTGGCAACGCCACGGTGTCGTTGTTTCGATCGCAGACGCCAGCCGGGGGCCTCTACCTCTGAGGAAGACGACGAGTTACGCGGCCGCCTCAAGCGTTGCCTCGAGTGTGGTGAAGGGTTCACAGGAAGCCCTGGGATGACCTCGTGATGATCCACACGGGATCTTCCGACCCTTGGTTGAAGCCGTGGGTCATGAGAGATCAGCATTCGATCGTCGGGGATCCTGGAAGTTGGAAATGGAAGGTCTTAGTGGAGGATTATCAACTAATATGAAGTGTCAAGTGTGGAAACTATTTGTGGACATCAGATGACGATGGGTATCAACCATGGCCCCCGATCAGACCTGACCTCGTCCTCGGCAACTCTTACTTTCACTGCGAGACAAGTCAACAGCAACAATAATAATAAAAACAACAACAACAACATCCCATTTCAAATTATTTCCGAGACTTTTTCTACATGTATTTCTTTCGTTCTTTGGAAATTTGAACGTGTTCGAGGGAGAGAGAAAAAAGGTCAACGCAAGACACGCGAGGTGTTCGCGGTGGCGTGAATGTGATATTGTAACGATGCCAACAACAACAACAACAATAGCGACCCCAACAATACCAACAATGACAATCGCAGTCACTAATGGCAACAACAACAATACGAACAACGCCAAGAAACAAAAAACAATTGAATTCAAGGTTTTCTCTCAGCGTGTTTTTTCTTCTGCTGTCGACAGTTTTTGTTGTCATGGTGTACGTATTGTTGTTGTTGTTCTTATAGTGATGTTGTTGTTATTTAGTGTTTGTTGTTGTTGTTGTTTTTCCAGCAAGATTTGCAACAATCCCGATGAAACTTCGGCACAACCAGCTGCGGACAGTGTTGCCAACCTGTGCGCAGATCGCAATTAATTAATATTATTTTGTTGTTATTGTTATATTTGTTGTTTTTTCCCGCATACAATCTTGCAAAAGATCTCGTTAACTGAAAATGAGGAATTGTATTTAAAATGTGTGTGTGTGTGTGGATTTGTTGTTGTTGTTATAGTAGTTGCGGTTTCAGTTCGATACGATGGAACTACAAGAAACAAAAAAATAGAAAATGACGTCCCGCGTTTGTTTACAAATTTTTGCGATTAATAATATTGTTGGTATTTCGGCCGTATTTGTTGTTGTAATTGTAAATTTGACTTTGATTTTTTGCCTTTGATTTTGCTTTCTCTTTGTTTTTCCCTCGACACCCGACCGCAAGCGCCGACCCCAACAAAGTCGAGCCGAACCTGCGTGCAGCCGATCATCATCATGGAAGACGCGACCCGCGTTGCCAACGCTTCGCAAATCACTCCCAGACCTACAAAAACACACGCCATCATCATCTCGAGGGTTTTTTTTTGTGGTTGGTATTTTTGTCGTTGTTGTTGCTATTTTTGTCGTTCTTGTTGTTGCTATTTTGTCGTTATTGGAGTTGTTGTTATTATGCTTCCATCTGCTCCAAGTTTCACTTTTCATTTCATTTCATTTCATTTTCATGTTAATTTTTATTCAGAAACGACGAATTCGAATTAATTTCATTTCCGTCTCCGGACACGCCCGTTCCTCCCCCGCCCCTCTCAAAAAACCCCATTTACATTTCGCTAAGCAGGAAGCCGATCATCTCGATGACGGAAGAAGGCAGACAGACAGACTGATGGATGGACAGACAGACGGATCCAAAGAAGTGGAAGAAGTCCATCGATGTCTTCATCTACTTTCTACAATTGACAACCCATTGACCTCGGCCGGCCAGCCCTCCTCCATTCCCTGACATAGATCTGTCTCTGGGTATCGAATCCCCGGACCTTCGTCCCCCATCAACGGGACGATCGATGGACAGACAGATGGATGGATCTGCGGAAGGTCGGAAAGATGAATGGACGAGGATGAATCGAATGAAAATTGAACCATAAATCATGGAGCACCTTCGAGTCGAGGGAGTCGGGCAGAGGTCGTCGGGGTCCCCCGGGGCGTCTCCGGAGTGGGCAACCGAGGTGGGAGGGGGGCAACGAAAGCGAAAGCACCGCGAGTGAAGAAGTTGGTGAATGACGAAAGACGAAGAAAACGACGACGAAACGAATGGAGAAGTGAGGACGAAAATGAGTGATGGAAAAACAATGCAAATCGGGGATTGAATCACAGGGAAATCGATTCCGAATTCGAATTCGGAACCCGATTATCGAAGACCTCCCCCGAGAGCCACGCGATCGTGGCTCGGAGTGGATTTCGGTCAAGAGCCAGGGCTCCGGAGTCAGAGGCCATCCATCATTCGTCCATCAGGTTGTGGTTTCTCCAACAACAATAGCGTCATTAACAACAACTACCACAATTGGAAGAAGAGTTGGAGAAGAAGAAGACCAACCACAAATATGTGTCAAGCGACATTCGACTCCGCCGAAGAAGAAGAAGAAGGAGAAGGGAAATAAGAAAAAGTAGAAGAAGGGGGGAAGAAAGTAATTTTATTGTTTGGAATTTTCATTTTCATTGGCAATGCGAGGAAAACCTCGGCGAAACTGAAAATTATTTGGTCACCAACAGACAGACAGACAGATTGGCTGCAAAACAAGATTCCAAGACAGAGACAGACAGATACAAGATACTTAAACCGAAGACACTCAAATACAGATAAAGACACAGATCAAGATGCGAGATACTCAAATATGCGTTAATTAAACTTCCATCAGCCGCGATCGTCTCCAACTTCCTCACCTCCTCCAACGACTTCAATGTCGGCAATTTTGTTGTTGTCGTTGTTGCTTCTGCCTCTTTTTAGTCTTCTTCTTCTTCACTTGGATCTCTCGAGTATGTTTTTCGAGTTTTTGACAGATGAAAAGTGTGAAATTACAACAACAACAATACCATCCACAACGAAATTCCAAATCCAACCAGACTTTCACTGTCTTCAGCACCGGACGGCGAGGTGGCAACGCCGCAAACCTCCTGTTGTATCGTCGATGTGTGTCGTGTCGTATTTGTTGTCGTATGTTTTTTATTGTTGTTGTCATTACCGCTGTTGTTATTGCTACTATTGTTGTTGTTGCTGCTGCTGCTGATGGTTCCTCAATTTTTATGGCCAAAATTCCTTCGACAACTCGGCCTCCGTCGAGATTCCAGACGTCTCTTTGTTTGTTTGTGGGTCTCGTATGTGTGTGTGTGTGTGGGTGTGTCTCGTATGTGTGTGTGTGGGTGTGTCTCGTATGTGTGTGTGTGTGTGTTGGTGGTCTTGTCCCATTAACATCACACCCATGCGAATGTATGTTAGAACACCCGTTGGCGTCCAAGGTCTACCAACATTTTCCCTTGTGTATCGCATGCGATTCGATGCAAAAACAAATCAATAATCATAGTAACAATAACAATAACAATAACAACAGCAACAATAATAATAATAATAAATAACATTCCAACCAGCCAATGAATTCTGGTTGTTGTTGCTAGTGGGACGCGAAGTTTTTACCACTCACACATCCCCCCTCAGGTTCCGCAGCCCCTTCGGCCCACCGACGACGATGACGGCGGCTGCGTTGGCGACGCATGTACACGGGGAAAATCTGAAAAAAGTCCACTGAAGCCTCCGAAATAAGTTCGAGAAATTGCTCGTTGTGTTTTCTTCGGCTCTTCTGACGACAACGATCATTCTGGCGGCGAACTATGGTTGGTTTTCTCTCAGTGCTCAGGCTGCAGTTGTCGCGAGTTGGCAACGCGAGAAATAAATCACGAGTACGACGCAAATATTTCCTGCAACAACGGCGGCATCAGCTGCAACAACAACGACAACAAAACCAACTAACAATTTGAACAATGCATGCGTGTAGCGAACAAGGCAAACCGTGCATCTAACGAATGCGAATGGGAATGGGAATGTATCTCGAACGACACGAGTATCTGTATCGCGAGTATAGTATCTGCACTCGGATCTGGCCGTGCGATGCGTATCTCGGGGTCTGCAGCGCTCGGCATCTGCATCGACCAATGCAACTTTCGCTGCAACGCCATCTGCAGTCGTATTCGTATTTGCAGTTGTATCTGCAGTTGCACTTGTATCTGTATCTGTAGTTGTATCTGTATCTGCAGTTGTGTCTGTATCTGTTAGACTCATATCTATCACCGCGTTGACAGCGAACACGATGCTAGCGAAAAACCAGCCAACGACAACCTGCGGCCACACACGCCACCCGCCGTTCCCTTTCCCGCCCCCTCGTTCACGCCCCTTGTCCACCTGCTGCCGCGGTCGAATCGCGCCGCGTGTCGTGTGGCAATTTTCTCGCGTTTCAATGTTTTAATCATTATTTACGGTGCCTCCTCGAACACTCGACCCCACTAGCCCCCCAACATGCGATTTCAAAGTCCCCCCACACTCTGGGACCTCACACTTCGGCCTCGCTGTTGGCCGCGTTGCCAACTCTCGACAACACGCCGCAGAACTAGTTCGCATTCGAATTCGCATTTCATTCAAATTCGCCGCCAACGTTTTCCACGCCAGCTTCTTTCTCGTCGGTCGCCACCCCGACGACCTCTTCGGCAATTCGTTGTCGAGCTTCCCCGCCCTCCTCACCATCTTTCGATCGTTTTCTCAGCTTTTTGAGGTTTCTGCGGTTTTCTATTTTACATTACATTTCGTTCTATCAGCAATATATTCTCTTGGGATAATATTTCGTTCTAGTCTTTAGTTTTTGTTTCGCACATTTTATCTACCTTATTTTTCATACTTAACAATACCCGCATACATTCATAAATTCATATTTCATGGTATTGTTTCCATTGTTTTGGTATCATTATATTTTTATAAAATTCTCATCAATTCCGCATTCCTAAAAATTATCATCGCCAATATATTCTTTTTATAAATTATTACTTTTTAAATTATTATTAATTATTATTACTTTTTAATTATTATTTTTTGTTTGTTTTCGTGGAAATACAATGATTTTTGGTTTTGTTCGATTTTCCCGAAATATTTTGTAAATTAATTTAATTATCTTCATTTATTTGTCATCATTTATTTATAATCATTTATATATCATCATTTATTATATATCATCATTTATTATTTATTATTATCATTATTATCATTTATTTATTTCAACATTTACATATGATTTTTACTTATTTAAATTCACATATCTAATGGATATCTCTTTTTGGAAATTTTCATTCTACTCAAAGCAAGGTGCGTCAAGTGCGTTTCTCTGCCTCCAGTGACTAATGGGCCAAGCCCACCTCATCCCACCGGCCATCAAAAGCCAATTTCGCTTTCTACCACTCCCAAATTAACCCCCACCTCCCTCAGCCCCCCATCCACCCATTCGCCCGGCACCGATCAGAGGCAGAGTCAATCTTCGCCGATGAGATTTGAATAATTGCGTGCGAACTCGTTAAAATAGAAATCTGGACCAGTTCGGCCCCACTCGAGCATCGATCGCGACCCGGGGCTGGACGGTGAAAATCGACGGATGGACGGGAGACGACGGTTGGATGGACGGGAGACGTTGACTAGATTTCCGACATGTGCTTGCCACACGAATGCGATCTCAATCGTCGACTTGTCTGACTCCTACTTGAACTCGGTCTGGGATCGCACTTGATTTCGACTCCAATCGGATTCATTCAGTTCGACAGCGCGTGGGTCGGCGTGTTGGTGCGAAGGCTAATTGCTGAGTAAACACCTTGCACGCACCTCATGCGGAGAAATCTCACTCCCCCACTCACTCCATTGTTGGTTTTCTTCTTTCTCCTCAACGATGTCAAAGACAAAGACGCACGAAAACAAATAACTTTCGATTTTGGAAGAATGGAAGAAAGTCCATCCATCCAAGTCCGCTTGTGGTCGCTCCGATTGTTCTCCAAAGTGGACGCCTTTCAGGCCTCGCATTCCGATCGCCATTCCCCTCGCTTCGATCGCCGCTCCCCTCCCTCGTCACCTTAATGCCTTCTTAATTGCGGCCTCGGTCTCCAGGGCTCGACGGAGGCCGAGGTGCGTGGCGAGGTTGGCCCCGAGCTAAGGACAATATTTATGCAGTCGTCGTTGTCTTCACATCGCGAACAACATTAATTCGAACGCAATGCCCACAAACAATGGTCCGAAATCAACAAAGATCACGGACCATCATCAATCGAGACGACAAACAAAAAATAACAAAATGCAAAATTGGAGCTTTTCTCGAGATGGGCCATTTATTGTTTGTTGTTTCTGTTTGTGTCTTCGTCTGCTCGCAATCAAAAGCTCGATTGTCCATCGATTAATCTCCCTGGCCTCGTCATCTTCGGTCCCACTGTGCGGTGCAGGGTTACAGCCTCTGTCGTAGCAGTAAATTAAAAGATTTATGCGATGCATCCATCTCGGGCTCGTTTGCATCTCTATGCCTGGGAGGTTGTCTATGCATTTGTCCATCTGTCCGTCCGTCTGGCTGTCGTTGTTGGAGTCGCTGCACCTGGAACGTGGCGGGGCGTCTTCGGTGGACGACGTTGGTCCACTTGCAGCCCGAGATCGCCCCGATCCGCGGATTAACATATCTGTCCATTTCAAGTGGATGATGATCACGAAGGCGCTGTTGAAGAAGTATAAGATTATTTATTGAATTCCTGAGCTTCGCCCTGGTATTCCTAAGTTTGACCCGAAGTCAAAATTAATGCAACGTCGCCTCCTAATTCCCTAATCTAATTATACAGGGTTTCTTTCTCCCTCTCTTGGTCAACACACACATATATTTAATTAATATCTCTGAATCTAGACACTAGAAATTTTAATGCAAATGTTTTCAATCTCCACATGAACTTGTCATGTCTCAGCTACCAAACGTGTCTCGAGGCATCCGAGTGGATTTTCTTTGGCCCGAGAAAGTGGTTCGAAATTTGAGATTTTCCATAATTTCCAATTTCTAATTGGCTTATATCGAAATCTCCTGATTAATGCGTTCGAATATCTCAACAAGACTTTCATCCACATCCATTCATGCCACATTCACTCATGCATCAAGCTATCGATATAATTTGAACCACTTTCGAGCACTCCTTGTGTTCTTCTCCAGTCGTTTCTCCTCGCCACTCAGCAGAACGGATTTCCGCCAATTTACAATTTATTTACAATGATAACAACAACGAGACATGGACCAAACCCGCTTTTATTAGCCGCAAGTTTTACGATCGCCTTCGCGGACTTTCGTCGCTTTTCTCACAGCCTCGCTCGAACATTGTCCCAAACTCCATCCGGCGAGTTCTCGGCTACCGAGAAGCCATAAGCGAGAGCACAAAACAGTTAAACGGAAATCGAATCGGGACAAAATGGCCAAAAAGGCGATCGGGGGAAGTCGGGGCCGAAGCCAAAGTGCTGTGCTCTTTACTAAATGTCATCATCATTGTCGTCGCTTCGTCGTTGGTGACATGGTTTTGGATTTTGTTGCTGTGGGTCGTCGCATTTACACGATATCGTGAGCATTAAAGGTGACACGATTGACAACGATTGCTGTCGGTGCTGCTGCCTCTTCTTCCCTCCCCTTCCACTCACACAATCCTTCCTCCTCCTCCTAGCGAACCTACCGAATCGTTATAAAAGACCTTTGTTGTTGCCGTTCTTTAGTGAGCCAAAGAAAGAAGAGATCGAATTTGAAACTAAACACCAACAGCAACAATAGTTGAAGGCAACAAGCAATAAGCGAAAACAAAAGCAGCAACAACAATAGTTGCCATTCAAATCATCGACGAAAGAATTTCCGTTAACGACATTTGCATTCGAAAGCAAGCTTTTGAGCCGGGGGTTCCCCGCACCCCCCACCAATGCATGGGGGGAAAGAAAGTCGTTCCTGGTCTCTTCCTCTCGCTTATTCTTTCTTCTTTTTTCTCTCTTGCTTTTTTATCTCTTGTTTTTTTCTCTCTGCTTTCTTCTCTCCCTGCCATAATTTGATGATTGACCGAACGTCTCAATTAGTTTGAGTCATTTCAATGGCCCACATCGGAACTAGAAAGAGCGGCAGGGAGAAGGAAGTGAAGGGTGCCTTTTAAAATCCCGGAAACATCTTCAGTCTCAGGGGAAGATGTATGCTTCAGCTTCCGATAATTACTGTGTATAACCACACAACATACATTTACATTTGTTTCAAATTTCCCTAAGAAGCGTTCACTAATCGTGTATTTTGTTATTTTCATCTCTTTCCAGCAAATGCAATTTTGAATTGGTGAGTCGAACATTTGTGCCAGAGACTTTTTGGATGAATTGAGAACCCCTGAAATGACAGAGAACCCATGGTATGATACAAGTATTTAGTGGTAAATTTATACGATTCTGGTTTCGGGAAGACAGAGAAAAATTCTCTTCTTCTTGAGCGAGACCACTAAGCGATAGAAAAAAAAACCTTTCTATCGAATCGCATCGATCGAATTTAATTGGAAGATGATCCAAATGAGGAGATCGGCAAATAATTAAGTTACCGCAATAATTTGCGGCTTCGAGTGGACGACAGAAAGAAAGCACCGGATGATCCGTCGATCGCTGATGAAGATGGAAACATTGTAGGAAAAGTAAACGTCGCCATAATTAATGAAAACCAACTTTTAGTTTCGTTGAAACAATCGCAGAGCCACAACAACCTCAACTACAACAACAACAACAATAACAAGAATAACAACAACAGCAGCAACACACAAATTCAACAACCTAAAAAATTAATAAAAATGTGAAAAGAGAGAAAAAAAAAAGAGTCCAACGCGCTGTGACGACTTTCTTCGCGATGTCAATGTGTTGTCGTTGTTGGTGACGTTGACGTCGCCGTCACCGTCTCTGCCGACGTCGCAGTCGCATTTGAAAGTGATTTCTTTCGATTTTTTTCCTGCATTTCCACGACTGTGTTTCCGTTGCTCCTATTGTTGTTGTTATTGTTATTGTCGCATGA